>JAJEJO010003728.1:393901-537405 GCA_020662805.1 Glaucomys volans | reverse complement strand
TTTTTCCGGTGATTCCATCAGATAACTGCGAACCCCGAGAGAGACTGGAAATCTGTTAGTAGGATATGCAGCGCAGGTCTGGGAGCAAAGCTGCCTTCAAAATCCGAAGTAATTTGAGCGCGGGGCTAGATGCATTTGAGGATGGGTGTGCGCCTATGGGTTGTGGGGAGTTGTCTTTTCTGCAGGGGAATAATGGGTACGAAGGAATTCGGGGTGTGGGCACAGGGCTGGTGCAGGCTTCCTCCTGAAGGGCAAGGCCAAGTGTCCGAGGCTGAGAGAGTGAGCGAGAGAGTCAACGCCAGTCCTGGGGCGCGCCGGGCAAGCCTGGGAGATGAAGGAGTCGCGCGAGCGAGTGTGGGTCGCGGCGGGTGACAGCGGGGGTGGGCTCGGGGCCGGGGCGGGGCGGCCCGGCGGGCAGGGCTGGGGGCGGGGCGGGGCGGGGCGGGGCGGGGCGGGGCTCCCAGGCCATCTCGCAGGCTGCGGCGGTAGCGGCGGCAGCGGAGAGGCGTCCACAGCGGCGGCGGAGCGGGCGGCGGAGCGGGCGGCGGAGCAGGGCGGCGGCGACTCGGTGAGCGCGGCGCGGACGCGGCCCGGGGCGCGGCGGGGGACGCGGGCGGGGTCCCGGGCAGAGCACTCGGGAGGCTCCGGGCAGCCGCAGGCCGGGCGGGTGCCGGCGAACCTCGCCAATCTTGCCGGGTTCCCGACGCCCCTGCAGCCTTGGGGGAGGGAGCGGGCGAGCCGGCGCGGAGGACCCGGTCCCTCTCCAGTGGTCGCCCGCCAGAGGTCTTTCTGTGCACCCTGTGCTCCCTCGCTCCAAGGGCTGTCCCTGATGTGTTCCTTCCAGATCACCCCTTTCGCCGGTCAGCCACTCCCACCCCACCCCCAGGTATCTTTGGCTCCAAAGCCATTCTTCCAGGAGACCCTAATCTGCTTTCCCATTCCCATCACCAGGGTCTGGGCTCTGCTCCTCACCACTCTCTACTGCCCCGGAGGCGGGGAAGACCCCCCTCCCAGCCTCGGTACACCTGGACCCTTCTGCTGCCACCTGCCGCAGAGGTTCTCAGCCAGCCTGCAAGCTGCTGTGCCTAGGACCCAACCTGCTTGCCATCTGTGCCCTCCCCCTTCCCTCAGAACGCGGAACCCCTAGGCTGGCAAAAGAGATTTTTCTGATCCTAAGCTGTGGGAATAGTTTGACCCAGTTCCCAAGAGGCTGCTCCCAGGCCAGCCATGCTTTTTGGTGGAGACACCTGTCTTGTCTGCCAGTTGAACAACACCTCTATCAAAATGAGACAGCCAGTCTGGGTCCTTCTCCGAGCCACTCAGACTTGCTGGTCAGTGTCCCCGGATACCAGGGCCAGGAGCTTTGTTATTTATGGTCTCCAAAGTCATTTGCCAACCCACCCAGAATTCTGATCCCCAGAATCCCCCCAGGCATTGTTGGGGATGCAGGGTCCAGTAATGACAGAGCCACCTTTCTGGGGTCTGGGTCCGCCTGGTCTCCTCTCCCACGTCCTTTTTTCCTCTCCTCCCTAGGGAACCCAGGGTAGGGTCGTGGAACTGGAGTGCAAGGTCTTAGTTTCCCCCGCAGCTCTGCCACCCTCCCTCCTTTCCCTGTTAGAAACTTTCCCCACTGCCACTGGTCACCACCTACTCTGGATGGGCCTGGCCATCTGCACAGTGTTGAGTTCCCAGGGCACAGAAAGCTGGATTGGGACGGTGCAGGGCTGGGACCTGTGCTGGGCAGCAGAGGAGAGTGGCCACTGGCCAG
Organism: Glaucomys volans; assembly: GCA_020662805.1. Classification (NCBI taxonomy): domain Eukaryota; kingdom Metazoa; phylum Chordata; class Mammalia; order Rodentia; family Sciuridae; genus Glaucomys; species Glaucomys volans. Next base: position 535,637 of record JAJEJO010003728.1, on the reverse strand, counting down.
GTCTGGGCTTGGAGGCCGGAGGTCTTAGGATGGATAGCTGCTGTCCCTCACATGGCTCCAAGTGGGGTTCCATGGCTTCTTTGCAGGGAAGAGAGGAGGCAGAGCAGGAGCTGTTTTTCCTGCGTGTTTCTGACTGTCTTGTGTTGCTATGGTGACAGTTTTGCCTCTCTTCCTCCCTCTGACTCTTCTGGGAGCTGGTTTTTATTGGTCTGTTGTCCTGTCTTTTATGGCTCTAATTTCTCCTTTCTACTTGCTCTGAAATAAACAGTCATAAACATGGGCACTGGGCCCTGGCTGGGGGCTGGCAGAATTTCACCTCCTGAGGCCCAGGCTCCTGTTATCCTGTGAGGGGAGAGTAGGGGAACAAGGTGGGGTCAGATCTGCCTGCACTTCCTCCTGCTTCCAACTCTGGGCAGGGGCCAGGAGCATCCCGGGCTGGGCTACACAGTGGGTAGCACACTCCTGGGTTCTAATAATAGATCCCAAATGGTGCACAGTGGCTGGCAGCTCACTGATGCGCTTCCCATTGGTCTTCACAATAGTGCTGTGGGGGAGGGGCTACCCCCACTTTGCAGATGGGGAAACTAAGCTCAGAGCAGGGAACTTTTCCCTGCGGTCACACTGATGTCAGCAGAGTCAGCCTTCAGCTTTTATTGAATGAAGGGAAAGTGAAACTGGTATGTGGATGTCCCTGGTTCCCACCCTGCTTGGTTCCCAGGTCCTGCTCCCAGGACCTCAGCTCCCTAAACCCATGCTTCAGGAGGCTCATTGGAAGGTCCCCCCAACCCCCGAACCCTGCCAGTGAAATGCTGGACCTCTGTGGAGGCATGCCACCAGGGAGCTGCCTGTCATGTGCTTTGTGCACGCTTGACCCCAACTTTTGGAAACCCATGTTGAAAGCAGAGAGCAGAGGGAAGCCACTTGTGACTTCCTGTTTTTTACTCAGCACTGAGAAGAATTCAGTTTGCTTCTACTCCCAGGGTCTAGATGCAACCGGATGAGTCAGGGACATAGAGCCAGCCCTGGGTGAGGAGCTCTGAGCTCACCAGGGCCATAGGGTCACCCACTGTCCCCTGTCAATGACACTCCAGTGAAACTGCCTCCTCCCTTCCTGGTTATTTTTCTCTCCATTGTACTCTCTTCTTTTCTACCCTGGCCCCTTCTCCCCCTTCATACTGCTGGGCTCTGGGGCTTGGTCATCAAAGGTTGAAAATGTATCATGGCAGCTGGAAAAGGCGGGGGGATCAGCAGCCTCATTTTCCAACGATCACCATGAGGAATGCAGTTCACTCCTGGACCTCAATTTCTCCGTCTTTAAAACAGAGTCGACAGCCTGTGTCCTGTGGGCTGTGCCGCTGCGAGGATGGGTTGGAACCGCCTGCAGGGAGCGTTTCGGTTGGTTGAAACGCTGAAGGACCCATCATGTCTTGGTTCTGTTGGGAGAGCTCAGTGTGGAAGCGACCCCTGAACTATTGTACAGAGATCCATAACTGATTTAAAATAGTTAAGCCGTGAAACCCAGAGTTAGAGGTGTTCTCAGAAGCCATCTCTCCAGCCTTGGTGTTCTCTTCGTGCCTTCGTCCACGCCCCTCCCATTTCTGACGCTCCTACTCTGTACCAAATACAGTTGGGGAACTGGGGATTAAAAATATGAAAGCTATTTCTGTTTTCAAAGAATATAGTTGGGTGTAAAAGACAGAACTGAAAAGAAATCCTCGTGATACAGTCGGAAAGCTGGCTTGATAAGTGGACGGGTGATGCCCGGACCAATGAAGGCCTCTGGAACAGGTCACCCCTTAGGGTTGGATTGGGTAGCCTGTGCTTTGTGAAGCACAGTGGTTCTACTGCCCACGTGGAAAGCCTGGTCCAGCCCTTGTGGCAGTAGGGTGACTGCTGGAGAGCCCCTCATTCAGCTCTGGTGAGCAGGGTAGGAGAGGAGCAGGAGGCAGGGAGCCAGTCCTGCCTGATTCTGGGTTTGACTCATCCTCTCCTAGTAGCCTCTGGTTCTACTTCGATGGAGCTGAATGAATTCCCTGACAAGGCAACATGGTGATTGGAAAGAAAGAGGATTTTGGAGTCAGACATGAGTGGAAACTCCCCTCCTCCTCTGTTCTCACTGTGAGATCCTGAACAGGTACATCTAATCTTTTGGGGCCTCAATGCTTGATTCTGAAAAATGGCAATAATTGTACTTGACTTCTTAGAATTAAATGATCATTCATAGGGCTGGCATGGTGCCCACCTCACGGTAGACTTGCTGATATTTAGTTCTATTGATTAGAAAAGAGTTCTCAGTTACAGGGCCTCTGGGTCCTTGTAGAACCCTGGTAGGAAGCTCTTTGGATGAATTCTGGACTTTGGAGCTCCACTCATTATCTGGGGAGGTTACACAGTGCTCATGCTCAGGCAGTTACCTCTGTTGGTCAGTAGACTCCTCTCTTACCAGATAAGCAGTGTTCATTTTGACGACGATGAGAAATCTCCAACACTTGTTTTCTCCGAGAGGAAGAAATTTGAAATTTGAAATGGCAGCAGACACACTCAATTTCAGAAACCTGCTTTGTCTGTGAGAATACTTTAAAATGAATGCTTCATGTTTTTTTCATTCTGGACATATTTAGCTTCACCCCTCTTTTAAGTTAGCATGTATGTATATGCATTTTCCATAAATTATCACTTAAGTTCTTTGACATTAGTTATTATTGTCCCCATTTTACAGTTAAAGAAACTGGGAAAAAGGCAAAAGTCACTTGCATTGTGTCTGGTCACTCGAAGTGGCAGGGCCAGAATTTAAAAGTAGGTCCTGCTTGCTCTTTGTGCCGTGGTACACAGTCTTGTCATTTCCTTGGCTGGCATGTCAGTGACCTAAAATAATTGTGTTTGGAGAATGCAAGCGGCTTTTAATAGGGGTGGAACTGGTCAGTGCTGTAACTCAGACTCATAGTAAATATTTAGAGACTTTATTAGGGTTTTGCTTTCAGCACAGCATTCATGAGGCTTTCTGCAGTTTGCTGAGGATTTATTCCTTTAAGTGAATAGAAGAGGACTTTGACATGTCTGAGTTAAGAGAAAACATTTGAGGATTCGAGAAGCAGTTTCCTTGGCACACGAATGGATTGCTAGTTTGTCACTGGAATGACCTGTGCCTTTGGACAGGCCAGGATTTTGTAACTGAACTTATGAATGGAAAGCATGACCGGTGCTTCCCCGAGAATCAGAGACAGGAGGAGACTCAACAAGGTTAGACCGTCGGGGTGGTTGACTCTTCAAGTGCAAGGATGATGTGGGTTCATGTCCAGGAAGATGGAAGTATCGAAAAGCAATTACAGATTTTCTCCCGAACCTTTCTTGGGTAATTGGAGTCTGATTTCCCTGGCTTAAGAATCCTGTTGCCCCCACCAACCCAAGTGCTGCAAGGAGGCACCATGTTTCCCAGCAGTGTGTTTACCAGGTTCAGCCTAGCGCTGCAGACAGATGCGTTTCTATTTGCAATTATCTCAGGGCCTGAGTCTGATGTCTGCTTATTTAATGACTTCACTTTCTAATAAAAATTCTGTATGGCATAGATAATTAGATTTTTAAAATGAAACTAGGGAAATAGAGTGCCCCCAAAGAGTTTAATTGAAGTTTTATGATGGATCAAGCGTAAAAATGGAATCAGTCATTCATATAACAAATGTATATGGAGTGGCTCCTTGCCCCATGCTGCACTAGAAGGTGAGTGTGCCATGGTCAATGTGGCATTACCATGCCTGCCCTCAGGTGGCCCTCGCTCCAAGGGGGAATCAGAAGAGGAAGGATTTGCCCAAGTGGATCGTGGCCATCCTTTCTGGACTCATCCTATTGACATCTGCCTTGACTTTCATTTATCAGGATGCTCAATCAGGAAGTGGTTTCCTTTCTGGGAGGGAGACGGATGTTTCTCTGCTTTTTTGCACAAAGGGCATGAAACAGAAAAACATGTGCCCTGGAGGGCTGATCACCTGGGCTCTGCTCTTAGTTCTGTGCCTCGCTTAAAGGCTTCTGTGCTTCTGTTTCACTGTTGGTAAAACGGGAAAGTTGGATTCAATGAAAAAGGATCTTTCTGCATCTAGCCTGAGGATTTTAATAAACTCTTGGACTCATTTTCCTGAGTGGCAGGTGAAGAAGGAGAACGTGGCCGCCTTCATGAGCCAGGTTGTCGAGAGAGCTGCGGATGGGGAGAGCCATGTGTGTTCTCGCAGAATCCCCTCAAAGAGGAGAGAAATCTCACTTTCCTTCCCAGAAAGGGAACCACTTTCTGATTGAACATCCCAATAAATGATTGCATCAGGGCTGATGTCAACAGGAAGAGTTCAAAAAGGGTGCAGGAGCACGGCAGAGGCACCAAGCTATTCCCATGTTCTAGAATCTTCACTCACATGAATGGAAAGGGGGTCAACCTCACAGATGCCTCTCCAACTGCGATGTACTCTTCTGTTTGAAATTAGTGTCCCTTACAAAATTGTTTTGATGAGTCTCAGGTTTTAAAATAAAATGCACAGCCTAGTTTCTGATCATGAGGAGCAATGACCAACACACCTATCAGAGCACCCTGCAAGTTCTTATTCCCACTGGCAGCCAGATGCTGACCAGCGTGAGGAGCCCCAGTCCCATTCACTCAGTGTAGAGAGGCAGCTTACTGGGGTGGGGGCACAGAGAGTCTGAGAAGGCCCAGGATCTTATGCTCACCCTGCCAACTCACAAGCAGCCTGACCTTTGGCAAGTGTCTCACCTTGCTGAGTGTCATGTCCCCTTTGGTAAAGTGTAGGCAGCAGCACCTACAGAGTCATATAGAGTCTTGCCAGCAGGATGATGATAAGCATTTAGTACCCACTTGTAGCCATCTTCTGAAGAGTGTTCGAAACCAATGTTGTCCCATTCTAAGGAATATGCGTGACATTGCCTCCCTACTAAGGCCCACCCAAGGCTGCAGACCTGGCACCTGAAACCATGGTTTGCATCTTCACAGCCTGCTCTCTCCACCAGCCACACTACAACACAGGCCGTGTGTGCATGAGGAGCATGGAGTTCCAGGCTGGGACTTGGAGAAATGCTCATCTGCAAGAAGTGCAAGTTCATGCTAGCCATAGTGCCTCCATGCCTTCACACTGAAGTCAAAGGAAATGCGCCTTGAGTCTTAAGTGCTTCTCTATGTCTGACCTTCAGGGTGTCCTTTGCTCAGGCCAGTTTGTCAGAAGATTCCATCCAGCAGTCATGAGCTGTGCCTGCGGTGCGTTCAGTGTATGGCCTTGCTGAGCTAGGAACCCTCCCTGCTAAGGCAAGTGCTATATAACTTGCTTTTCAGATGCTTCCTGGGACAGCTTGTGACCAAGGGATCACAAAACAGCTATGTTCTCAGCTTACAGAAGGACAGAGTGATATGTGGGTGAACACCTGGGTGTAACCCCTCTGTTCTGTAGAAATTGGGGGCCATTGGATGGATGGATGGATGGATGGATGGATGGAAGAAAGGAAGGAAGGAAGGAAGGAAGGAAGGAAGGAAGGAAGGAAGGAAGGAAGGAAGGAAGAGAGGGCAAGGAGAGAGAGATGGAGGGAGGGAAGAAGGGAGAAAGAAGAAAAGGAAAGAGAGGAGGAAAGAAAGAGATAGATGGACAAAACGGGTGGGCAGAGAATGAGAGAGAGACTGAGACCAGTGGGTTTTCCCAGGCTGGAGCAGGAACTCAGCTGCTACAGCTCTGAAATCCAGACAAATGGTGTGTGTACCCTGAAGTTGTTGAGTTGTGTGTTGTGCAGCAAGCAGACCTGGGATGCAGTCTTGGCTCATTCCTTGGCCAAATTCCTTACATCTGCTAAGTTTTCCAGTTTGTGAACTGAAGTTTGTGATGTGTGTGTCTCAGGAATATTGTGAAGGATGAATGAATTAAGTATTTATCAGCCTCCTTTTTGCCTGATCTTTGAATAAAATTTGTTTAAAATTTTGGCCATGTCCTTTAGGTTCCTCTTTACTGTTCTGGGTGGGAAATGACTTGGAACTTCTCCTTCTCCTTCTTCTGACATGCTTTTCTGAATCACCTTGGACACAGTCCCCAAAAGCCCATTCCTGTGGACTCCTGTCTCTAGCTTGGGAGTCCTTTATTCAACACCTGAAATAAACCCAGCTCCAGTGTTTCTGGATTGTAACGAGGGTAACTAAGACTCAAGCTCTGCATGCTCCGTGTTAGTGATCTGCTGCTCCTTTTTTATTTTTGAAATGTATTTTTTCTGAAGTGTTGAGGTTTCATATCTGGGCCCTTGAATCACAGGGTTGTAAGCCATTCCCTGACACATACACATTCTCTTACTGTTAAATACAAAATCTAAAAAGCTCTGAAAATGGAAATTCTTTTCATCAGTCATTTGGAAGCAAAAGCTGGCTCAATCTTACACAAGACTATTTATAGCTCTTATTTGGCCCACTCAGGATGAATGAGTGTATCTGCAGAAAGGCAGCGCCCCGGACACTCCTGGGGGCGAGTATAATATATGGTCGATGCACTCTGCTTCCTCTCCAAAGTGTAAAGGATTCTGAATTCTGAAGCATGTGGGGACAAAGGGTTTCAAAGAAGAATTTTTGTATCCATTGCAGAGTGCTTAGGGTTTGGGGAGACAATAGGCGGCGTCTCACCTTTAGAGATGTAGAGTGTGGTGACTTGATTCATATCATGCTGACCAGAACCATCCATGACTGGCTTTATATTTTGTCAAGTTAAACAATAATAAATGAACTAAACGACCACTCTTGACCCAAAACTGAAACAATAAGAATTTGTTAAAACATGGGTTCCAAAGTTTTACTGGTTATATATATATATATACACACACACATATATATATATATGTGTGTGTGTGTGTGTGTGTATAAGCTTCCTTAGAAGTAAAAAATAAGCTGGGAATTTTTTATTGAGTGTGGCTTATTACCAAGTGTCACTGTTGGCCTTGGGGGAAGGTAGAAGGGACTTTTTCATTCTGACTCATCATTTCAGCCTTGTGAGGAGGAACCAGGGTTTGAAGAGCAGGCATGGGGAAGTGAGGAGCTCCCAGTCCCAGTGGGGCGTGAGAAGGTCTTGGCTCTGCTTCTGTTGAGTGATCTTGGGCTTGTCACTTCCCTGTCCCCTAGGTACTGAGTTTCTAAGCAGATGACCTCTTTCCTTCCCTCTCTGAGTCTGGAGTGGAGGCCAGGCCCCAGAGGAGAAGGGGGAGGGGGAGGGGGCACAGAACTGCCATCCAGCCCAGGCAGACTCCTGCTGCTGGGTGGGAGCGGCTCCAAGGCTGGTCTTGGTTTCCTTCAGACCCTTCTTTATTTCTTTCATGAGACTGATCTCTTGATGCCTTCCACTGTGTGTGTCTAAGGGCACCTCTGCTGCCATTCGTATCTCTTAGGCCACTGGGCCAAGCAGGAGGGTGACCAGAGCCCCGAGGATAATGGCCATCATCATTGGTTGCCCTGTGTTCTGGGGCTATAATGAAGGTGGAGGCTCAGCACTGCTGAGGGGGTCAGAGGAGTGTAAAAGTTCCTTACTGGAGACCCCAGGGCCAGTACAAGATCTGCCCAAGGAGATGGAGGTGTTTGCTGTTATGGTCTGAGCTGTGTGGCATTCAGCAGTGGAGAATTTGGGTAAGGGATTGTGGAACAAATGATTGGCCAACCCCACCCTCTCTCTTTCTCCTTTAACTCCTTTGCCTTTTGAGTTTATGCTTAACACGTACTTCTGACTTTTGCTCCATCAAAAGCTTAACTTCCCTCCAGAATTTTGATGAGGTTTGACAAGTTGGTGGCTCTGCTTGTCTCTGAGGATCCACCCTGCTCATCTGGAGGGATTCTCACCCATTAGCAACTAGGACAGGAACCAGGGGCCTGACCATGGCAGGTGGTTTCCATGTTGGAAATGCAGAGAGTGGCATCTTTAAGGCCTTTGGTTTGCGCAGATGGCTGGAGCCACTGAGGCATTATAAATATGTCACATCAGGGCATAGGGAGAGGAAGAGTCCCCTGGGTGACCGTGACCAATTTGAGAGGCCTAGTGTGAGTCTGTGTGTGCTTGTCCAGCAGGTGATGTAGTGTGGGGTGAGTGTGTGTTGAGTGGGTGTGAGAGTGAATGTGTGGTGGGTGTGCGGTGTGTGAGAGATAATATGGATGTGCTGTGTGGGGCAGGGGTGAGCGTATATGAGGCTTGTATGTGTGAGAGTGTGTGACTGCTGTGGGTGTGAGTGTGCATGGTGTGAGTGTGGGTGGTGTGTGAGTGTGCGTGAGTGTGAGCTTATTTATGGATGTGCTCTGGGTATAGGTGAGTGAGTGGGAGGTCCTTTCAGACCCAGGGGTGGCTTCTAAAGCAGGACCCTGCCAGGTGCTGTCTGGACCAGGCTCTGTCTCAGGCCAAACCCTGGTCTGTGTGGCTAATGATCACAACTGACTTCTCAAGTGCTCCTGCAGGATGAGTCTGAGGGACCTTTTGTCTTTTAGGAACCAGTGACCATGTAGAAGTCAATTACAATTCTTAGGAAGAAATCCCAGATCTTTCTGCTTCAGATATATTAAAATAATTTAGATCATTTGCAGCTTTAAAAATAAAAGTAGATAGAAGAAAAATCTCATTCAAGTTTTCAAAAAATAAGGGACAAAGAATATATTCAGTTTTATTTAAGATAGTCAACTGCAGGAAGGTAGGAAAAGATAATGAAAGAGAAAGAGAAATAGAAGGAGAAAGGGAACTCAGAAGGAGAAAGTGTTGAGTGGCTTCAGTCCCCGTGGCCAGGACATGCCCTGATCTCCTGTGCCTATACCCTGCCAATTTCCTCAGATGTGGGGCTTAGCAGAGTGAGGGGACTGGACCTGGGGGAAGGAGCAGAGTAGGATTTCCACAGCTGCACGGTTTTACTTACTGAGCTGGTTGAAGATTAGGGAAACCCCGTGGGTGGAAGAGAGCCCTGTCCAGGGAGCCCTCAGAGGCACTGAGACTGGGTCTGCTGACCACCTTTGTCCCCTCTGAGCCCCAGTTCCTCTGTCTCTATGAGCAGGTGGAGTGAGGTGCCCTCTAAAGCCAGGCCAGAGGCTGTCTTATGGTGGTGCTGTGGTACTTGTTCTCTGACTGCAGTTACCATAACCAGGAGCCCTCTTCCCCATGGGTGCAGATTGGGGTTTCCACATATCCCCTTGGTATCCCACTTTAAACCAACCCTGAGTCAAGGCCCCGTCCCCACCCCGTTCCCTCTCCATTGTATACTCGGTAACCCACTCGTAAGGTCAAGGGTTGTGTAAGTTTATCTGTTAAACCTCAGATTCAGGAAATAGTTTGAGTGGCTTGTATAAACTAAAATAGCTCCATTGTGCTTGCTATTTTGTGGTATGTGCCTGTAGTTATTTTTTTTCTAACCAGTGGTTTACAGGTTACCCAGACCCGACGTGGCCCCTAATTTTTCCAAATATTTCCAAATTTTCAATTACATTAATAAAAAGGAATCATGGAATTCAGAATGCATTAACACCCTTTGATACTATTTTGCCAATCTTTATGGAGACATTTCTCCCCCCACAGACCACCTTGCAAGGTAGATATTTTTAATCCTTTTCTGAAGATAAAGACACTGATGCTATGAACAGTTTTAAAATTTTGCCTTAAGACATAACAGTGAAGATGGGCACCGGGGTTTGGGTAAAGTCCTCCACATTCCTGTTTCACACAGCTCACGCTGCTTCCAGGACACACTTTTTATTAGGAAATAAAATCCTTTTTTCTGCCATGATTGGAGTCCCTTAAGCCTCCCTTAAAACAATCCGATTGGTTTTCCTTTGCCTTTTTTCCAGCATGGGATTGAGGGACTCTTCCTACCTAGATGTAAGCTTTGTGCAAATAACGTCTTCTGTTTCTAGCTAATGAACTCTTGTGGGGTGCTTCAGAAGTGCCAGATGCTGTTCTGGAAACTTCTCCGTGTATCATTTAAAGGGAGAAGATGTGGCCTTCATGACATAGAGAGCAAAACTAAGACTCAGAACGATGGAATCCTTCACTCAAAGGCAGACTGCATGCTGGGCACTGGACTTGCTTTGTGAATGAACAATTCACAGAGCACAGCCCCATAGGGTGCTTGGGATTTTGTCTTGGCCTGGAACTGAGATGCCCTTGAAACTGGGCTTTCCAGTTTCAGCCAGTGCTCCTGAGTCAAGCCCATGGCTGTGGTGCACAGCGGGCCTCCCCTGTCTTTTCCCATATTGCATCAGTCTGCACCATCAGTGGCTCATTTTTACTGGCTGAAACTCTCTTTTGTTTAGTTTCATGGCTTATTGTAGCTTTGCAAATGTTATATGTTAGCTTCATATTACGGAAGAGAAAGTGGTAGTGTTGTGTATCCAGAACCACACATGAGCTGCATCCTCTTTCTAAAATCCTCCTGCTGTACCAGGACAGATTTCTCCGATTCACTCGTGTTCCCTTCCTCAGCTGGTCACCAAACCCATCCATCCATCCATCCGTCTGTCCAATGACTAATTCAGCGAATACTTCTTGAGTACCACAATGAGTCAGGTGCTTCCTTGGCCCCATGGAGCTTATATGAATTAAGAAAAGATGGACCATAATTATATAAACAGGTCAAATGAATATGATGTTTGCTGATAAGTTCCATGAAGAACAGCAAAGCAGAGCTGGGTGTTGAGCTGAGGAGTGAGGGGTGAGTGGGGAAGGGATGCTCTTTTAAGCAAGGTGGCCTGGGAGGCCGCAGGGCCAGGGGGATTGAGTGGACACCTGAAGGAAGTGAGAGAATGACTGTGGGCAGTCAGGGGAGGCTGTGTTCAGCAGGGCCTCAGCAAGTGCCAGGCCAAGGGTGGAGGTTGCCTGGTCTGTTGGAAGGACAGCAAGGAGGCTGGGGACCATAGCTGAGTGGCCAAGTGGCCAGTGGCAGGTGATGAGGACTGTGATTCCGGTGGCTCCCGCTGCTCCATCTGACCTGTCTCTGGTTCACTGTCCCACACTAGCTTGTGCACCCAGAGGGCAGGCCTGGGCTTTTCCTTAACTGTCACAACCCCAGCATGTAGCTCAAGGCCTGGGATAGAGAGAGAACTGGGCTCTTAGCAACACCTCTGCTGCTTTTCTTTCTTTCCATTTTAAAGGCTGGGAGTCCTAATTAAATTTGAAACCTGGGAATTTGAAAGAGTGTGGGCTCTAAGCCCCACTCAGCCAGGTCCCTGAAGGACAGGGATCAGGCAGGTAGAATAGTTAGGGAAAGGAGGAAGGTGGAGTGAAGGCTGCGGAGAGGAGGGGGTTAACTGGAGTGAGGCAGAGGAAGAGGGCATCTCCAGAAGCCCCAGGATGACCAGCTGCTGGGGACTGGTGTTTATAAAGAGTGACCACAAGCTGGAACCAGGAGGCTCTGGAGAAACCCTAAAGCGTGTCGGGATTTCGGCCAGGACTTTCCACTCACCACTCTGCTGACTCAGAAGGGAGCAGGGAGAGCCCACAAGACTTGGAAGGCCTGTCTCTGGAGAACTTTCCAGAAAGAAAAGCGCCTGGTCCCCTGGCATGGGCCTTCCCCTCACAGAGCAGAGCACGGGTCTCTGAGAGGCTTCAGTTTCTTCTCGGGCAGGAAGTACCAGGGAACGCATGTGGCTAAAGAAGTGGAGGGAAGACCTCCAGGTTCAGGAGCCTCTCCAGGCTGCCTGCTCCACTCCATTTCCCTTCCCGTCTAGATCATGCATCCTTGGGCAAAGAGGCTTCTAGCAACTTCTAGCAACTTGTGCAGCAACTTAGAGCAGCTCAAGAGCTAGTGCTTAGTGGAACTTGGAGTTAGAGGACATCCTGAAGTCTGCAGGGAACCCTTGGGGCATCTTCACCAGGGAGTGAGGAACTAACTGGACTTGGAGCCAGAGGGTGTGTGTCCAGGAGTGCATGCCAGTCACAGAATCGAGCAGCTGGGAGCGCAGTCTTTCTCAGCTGGTGGTTTGTCTCCCCTGCCCTCCCCCCCACCCCCCACCCAGCCCCCATGCAACAGCTGTTTTGAGAACTGGATGATCTGTGCACAGGCACCACTGGGTGCTCGGGTCAGATCAACCTTGACCTCTGGGGGCCTTGATTTTGGTGGGCCCAAAGCACTTGTGATAAGCTCACTTGAATTTCCCAGATTTAAATGCATGTTCAAGTTTTTAAAATGGTGATATTAACAACACCACCACCACCCTCAGGCACCTGATGTTAGAGGGATGGAGCGCTAATTCTAGGCCAGGACCAGAGCCTTTCTTCTGCTCCTCATCCTCCAGAGGAGCTGATCTTCCCTCCTTCCCAGGAATATTTTGAAATAACAAGCTTGGAAATAAGTGAAAAGCTCTGTACAAATTGCAGGGTGTGAATCGCACGCCCGTGAGGGACCTCTGTTCACAGACTGACACCTGGTGAGAGGTTGGAGATGAAGTCTGACATTTCTTCACAACTTGCTTTTTACCAGCTTCACTCCTCCTGGTATGTCCGCCGCTGCCTGTCTGGGCTGCCTTCTGGCTTCCAGAATTTCTTTTCCTGATTTCTATTCATATTTCGCCTCTGTACTTCAGTGCCATTCTTTAACAACAGGTGCATGCATGTTTACCTGTTTACTAGGGGCGATTGTTTTATTGAGTTACTATTACAGTAGTGAAGTAAGCCCAGAGGGGTCCTGGTGCTCTATGGAAAAGATATCTGTGAGCAGAAGGGGGAGGGAGGTGTCAAGAGTCAGCCTAGCTTGGCCAGCAGAGGTGTGAATTGTCATGGGAAGCCACATGCAGGGTGCCAACTCTCCCAGACTCCCCAGAGAGAGCTGTCAGAACTGAACTTCCTGGCAAGTAACTCAGCTGCTGTTGAACCCTTCCACATCTGCTCGCAGGCTGGGGCAGGGAGGAGACGGCCCCAAGTGTGTCTGAATGAATGATCAAGGTGACTTGTGCCATTAAAGTGAAAGTAAAAGGGAAAGGAAAATAGAGGGAAAGAACACCAGACTTGCTTGAATAGAAAGCAACAGGAATGAGACAATTGCTTTAGTCACCCAGTGGGATCCTGTGAGGTCTGTCCCGGATGCCTGCCCCTTTCACTGGGCCTAAGGTCAGGGGCTCTTTATGTTTGCTTCCTGGTGGAATCACACACCTTCTGGTTGCTGCCATTCCTGGCGCTGCCTCAGGCATATGATGGGGCATTCTGGGAGTGTTCACAGAGTGCTGGATTGCTCTTCTCTTGAGCTCAGGGAAGCTTCTCCTGGCCAGGGAGTGGCAGCTACCCTTCCTGATACATTTCAGCGTGACCGTGTGGAGTCGCTCAGCCTCAGGAAGTGTGAGGCTGCCAGCCTGTAAGTGCAGTGGGGACAGAAGCTCTGTCCTCTGGTTCTGTGCAGCTTTCGTTGCCTCTAGGTCTTTTGCCCCATTGTTCCTGATATTGAAACCATTATGGTTGCTAGTGATTTAACTGATCTGCAGTTTGCAAAAGAGATTTTCCCATGAAAGGTGAGCCAGGCTTGCTTTTCTTTGCAGGAAGCTGTAATGAAATGCATGGTTTTGTTCCTATCGCCTTCATCTTGGCTGTTTGGTTCTGGGCTGTTGCTTACCCACTGTGCTGTCTAGAAACCTCATCCACAACATGGACGTAGTTTCCTCTCGTACATAATACCTAAGCGTATAAAACTACCTCATTTTGGGGAAATATGGTATATTAGTCAGTTTTGCTGCAATAACAAATAACTCCTCCCATCTCAGTGGTTGGGAGCAACAAGCATTTTGCTTACATCACATGTCAGGAGTTGTAGGTGGACTCTTGGGACCTTGTCCCACATGTCTTCTTATTCTGGGACCTGAGCTGAAGGAGCTGCTGCTCATGACAGTGAGAAAGTGAGCCAAGTGGCAGAAACTTGAGATGACGTGCCTTTCAAAGCTTCTGGGAAGTGGCATTCTGTATTCTGCTCACATTCTGTTTTTGAACACGTGAAATGTCCAGGTCGTCTTCTATCGATGGCATCCCCCTCTGTGGAAGAAGAGGTGTTCATGCAGTTTACACAGCAACCCTCAAAGCCACATAATCTTTTGCAGTTGGGAAAGGAATGCAGTGTAACCCACAAACTGGAAACTTATTGAAGAAGATGCGAACGCTGTGTTCTTAGTAAGATAACATTTGATGGTGTCCTGGGAACTGAGCTTATTGCACGTGTGGCTATTTTAGTTGGAGCTATCACCTTAGAATGTAGGAGCCCCATAATGGCAGAAATTTTGTGTTGTTTACTCCTAGATCTGGGGTAAAACCCAACACTGTGCCTGGCAAACTATAGGTATTTAATACATACTAGTTGTTTAAAAAAGATATGTGAGATCATAGCTGCTCCCGTCCATACTCTGGGAACCCAAGAAACCCTGCCAGCCCTTGTCCATAGATCCAACCAACTGTGGATGGAACATGTGGGAAAAAACCAGGCATGGTTGCACACACCTGTAATCCCAGTGGTTCAGGAGGCTGAGGCAGGAGGATCATAGGTTCAAAGCCAGCCTCAGCAACTTGGCAAAACCTAAGCAACTTTGTAAGACCCTGTCTCAAAATAAAACATGCAAAGGGTTGGGGATGTAGCTTGGTGGTTCAGTGTCCCTGGGTTCAATCCCTGGTACAAAAAAAGTATATGTTGGAAAAATTGTTATATTGCTGCTACTAGTACTATAGTGTTCGGTCTATGGTGAGTGCAGATGCACTGGACACGTGGGGACATTTTCTTTGTCATTCTTCCCTAAACAATACAGTGTAGCAACCAGGCACAAGGCCTTCACATATTATAAGTAATCTAAAGATGATTTAAAGTAATAGGGAGGTGTGCATAGGCTTTTGCACATGCTAAGCCATTTTGTAGAAGGGATTTGAGCATCTGTGGTGTCTGTGGGGGAGGGGAGTTCTGGAACAAATCCCCAGTGGATATTGAGGCATGACTGTATAATTAAACCCTCTGCAGTCTATTTAAGATTAGAAAATTTGGCAAAGCCTGATTTCAACTGTGCGCCAGAGAGATGCATAGGTTTATCAATTTGTTTCTTAAATGTGTATGAAGCCCTTTCCCCTTCTGCTGGAACTTGTGTCTTGTGTGGAAGAACTCTGGTGGTGTGGACTTAACTCAAGGTCCCCAGCTTTGCTGATGAGCAGTGACCTTGACAGGGACAGTAATCACACAGTGCTGTTGACTATTGTTGTGTCTCTCTTTGGGGCGGTCCAGAATTCTTACCCCTCACCCTATCTTGTTTAGTTGTGGTTGATCCTCACCCTGCCTTTCTGGGAGGCAATAGTGACTCTTTAGGCACAGCCGTGTGAGGGCAGGAGACACACTCATGCCATGGGTGTGGCAGAGGCCATCCCCCCTGCAGTTTCCCCCAGGCAGATAAGGCCACCGGGCACTCTATCACTCTCTGTTTCTCTCTAAGACCTTGATTGATAGTGTCCTGAGAAGCCAGTGTGAATTTGAAAATAGTGAAATCTTGTGCTGCTTTTTATGCTGTAATTGAGATTAAGCACATTGCATCAAAATAAGTTCATCCCGAGCATCCAGACATTTCAAAACCCATTTCAACCTCTAATCCTTTTCTTACCAGGATTAACAAGTTTGAGCAAGACAAAAAAAACTCATTGAAAATGGTGTGTTTCAAAAATAAATGAATAAATAAATAGTGTGTTTCATAATCAGTAGACAAATATAGGCTTTATTTATGCGTTGACCATTTCCCCTTCTGTTAGCATTAGTGGGGAAGCACTCTGTATACAGCTTGGAGGACGTGAGGACTGATTTTCAAGTTCATTCCCCATCCACACTCTCTCCCCTGAGCCTTCTAACTAGGCTGGGAATCATCTCTTACTGTTTACCCTGGTCTATGGAAGAGAGAGCTCTGGCTCATGGGCAAGGCATTTGGCTCAGATCACACTGCTAGAAAGTGAGGGCTCAGGTGAACCCTGAGTGCTGAATGTGTCCATGCTAGGGCGTGTGCTTTGGCCTTGCTTAGGGTAGTGGTCAGTGGCATGATGACCATGACCTTGCATAATGGCATGATGACCTGAGCATTTTTTCAAGGGCACTTTCATTTCCCCAGCTGCCTCTACTAGAGTGGAGAAGGGCTGGTGTTTGTGAAAACCTTTATAATGTGGCTCAAGGAGATTATGTCAGAAGTGTCCTGGTGGTCAGGAGAGGTTCCCTGTACAGGTTCCCTGTAGAAGGCTCTGGTCCCTTCCCAACTGTGCGGTGACATGTGGAGAGCAGGGACAACTTAGGGCTCCTCCCATCTGTCCCCCAGTGGACAAGTTCTTCCCACTTACGCTGCCGTCAGCTTCTACTTGAGACTGAATGTCCATCCCTTGACACTTCTGAGCATTTGCAGGGACTGTGGTGTCTGGGCGTGGTTTGTTTGTTCATTCATTTTCTCAGTTGACAAGTATTTATTGTGTACTATTGTTCACCTGGCACTAAACAAAACGAATCTCCTGCTTTTATGTGCGTGTGTATGCGTCTATGTATCCATCCACCTACCTACTTATGCATATATACACACACCATGTGAATATTGTGTTGGGCAGTGTTAGTTGCATCTGGAGCTCAGAGTACATTGAGAAGACATAATGCTGGGTGATGGGGTGGGAGTGACCACTTGGCTTTGATTCAGGTGGCTCAGGGGAGGTAGTCTGATGACTAAGCACCCAAAAGAAGTACAGAAGGGAAGAAAGTGGGAGGGCCCCAGAAACTGTCCTTTGCTAATTTAAAGGTCACAGATGACGGCAGTGTGTTTGGGGTGGAGGGTGAATGGGACCTGATAGGCTTTGTAGGACAGGTTTTGAAAAGGGAGAAAATAAACATTTCCTGAGGACACAGTGTGTGCTGGGCTTGGTGCTGGGTCTAATCTTCCTAATAAGTTGACAAGGTGCAGTTGGTACAGGAAAGAAAGCAGGGCTTGTGTGCCTGTCTGCAACCAGATAGCTCAGAATTGGCAACACCATGACTTTTGGTCTTTTGGATTTCAGAGCATACGTAAGACCTGCATCAAACTTAGACATTGGTTGATTAGTTAATATCTGAATATGTTTGTTCATTTCCCTATTTTGTAACAACCAATATGATATAGGGTGATGAAATTTCCACTTGCTAATTGTATTAATACACTGATGACTGAAAAACCTCCTTTTGGAAGGAGATCTATACCAGATATGATTTGTCGTTTGAACATTAACACGTCTCCTATTACCTAGTATGTATCACTCTGGGATCTTCAGGGAAATAAAGCCAATTGGAGATATGTGTAGACAGATAAATATAAAGAGATTAATTAAAGGAATTAACTTGCATGGTTATAGAAGCTCAGAAGTTATAAGATCTGCAGTTGGCAAGCTGGAGACCCAGGAGGACTGATGATAAGTGTACAGTTAGCCTGAGTCTGAAGGACTAAGAAGCAAGAGAGCCAATAGTCTAAGTTCCAGTCCTAGCGCAAGTCCAGATGCAAAAGGCCTGGGCCCTAGCTGAAAGATAGGCAGGTGCAGAGAGCAAATTCTTCCTTGCTCAGCATTTTGTTCTATTTGAACCTTCAGCCCATTGGATGAGATCCACCCACTTTGAGGAGTGCCATCTGCTTTCTTCCATCCCCCAATTTAAGTGTCAAGCTCATCTACAGACACCCTCCCATCACAGAACTCTGTTTACCCCATATCTGGACACCTCAGGGCCCAGTCAAGTTGATGCACAAAGCGATCCATCACAGAGAGCATTTTAATAAATGTGATAGAATGAAGGACAATGGGAAGTCACAACAGCAGGCTCGGACATGCCCTTGCTTGCCCCATGGCCATCACTCCTGTGCTGACCGGCTTCTGTAGATTCCTGAGATTCTTGCCTTGACCTGTTGGAGCCCTCTGCATTTGCAGGGCAACACTTCACTAAAGCCAGGACCTCTGGTTCCAAATGCCACACCTTGCAAGCCCAGGATACTCCCTCACTTACCTGAGCAAATGTTCGTGGAATAAATATACAAGCCAAGAACAGTTGAGCTAATGCGTTGTCCAACAAATGCCAAACTTAAGTCACTTGCAGTTTTTGTTTGCAGTTACAAAATATTGGGAAAAAAATGAAAAGAATGTTGGTGCTCATGGATCGATCCTGCTCTCCTGCCAGTTATCCCCTGGAATGTCTGCAAGCTCAGTTGAAATATGACTTTCAGATGAAAGAATGCTGTCACCATCCAAGTCTCTCTCCCCTGATTTCTACCACAATGAAAACAGGAACTTATACTTTTTCATTCTGATGTTAATCAGTTTCCTTGAGAAGTTTTGTATTTATGAAGTATATCCAATCAGCTGCTAATCTCTAGGAAACTCAGTTGTTGTGGTTCTGTGCATGTGGGGTGTGTGTGTGTGTGTGTGTGTGTGTGCGTGAGTGAGTGACAGGGCTATGTACATCCTGCTTTGTTTTTCTGCTCTACTTTGTTCTTATTTCCCATAGCGATAATTGACCCCTTCCATATTAAAGACCCCACAAAGGTAGAAGAAAGTGTGCACTGACCCTGGAATCATCTTCCATGTGATTATCTATGTGTGGCCTCCAAGGCAGTTACTTCTTAGCCCAGTTAATTCCTGACTTTAATCAGAGTCCCAAAGCCCCTAATCATGCTTCTGAACTTGGTAATGGCAAGTCTTCACAAACATCTGGGAAGAAAGCATGGTTAGAGGAAGCTTTTAATAGAGCGGTAGTTAAGCCCAGCAGCCCTTTGACAGATGCCTCCAGCTCACAGGAGGATGTGGCAGGGAATATGCCCAGTAGAAGTGGTCATCTGAGGCCAGACCATGGTGAGGTTGTTCATCAAGGGTCATACAACTCCTCCCACAGCCAGGTGGCCAGCTGCCCTGCACCAACAAACAGTCCTCATGGCTCAGCCCCTGCACTAAAGGAATGGCTCTCAGAGTGGGGTCTTTCTGATTCCCATGGAGACCCCTTTGTGTGACAGGCGGACACTGCCGTAAAGGGTGTTTGAACTGCCCCACATCAGCTCTCTAATTAGGGTCCTATCACAGCATCAGAGTAGAGAGTCCCAAGATGCCGGCACTGCAGTCTGGAAGTGCCCTTAACCATGTCCAGGCCTGCAGGTAACTGAACTTGACTTCTTGTCATCAAATGCTGGTCAGATGTCTCTTGTAGCCAGAAACTGTGCCAGGCACTGGGAGGTGGTGTGGTTTGTGTGCTTTCTGCCTCGGTGGCCTGGTGGGGGTTGCTTCTCAGAACATACTGGGCTGTTGGGGAACAGGGCCTGGCCAATGCTGGCGGGGCACTCACTTGTTTGTCTGTTCACCAGATACTTTTAAAAACATTGTGTTCAGATGGGTACTGAGCGTGTGACAGTGAGCAGGACTGACAAGGGACTGGCCCTGAAAGCATGGTTGCAGGATGTCTGATTGTGGGAGAGCAGAGATAGAACTAAGGATATTGTCTCAGTAAGATTTTAGGGAAAAGAAATGTGTGAAGAAATGTGTAATATAAACAGAATTGTAGAGGGAATGTTTATACACAGTTATTTATCAACTTTGATGTGTTTCATTTATATAAAAAGCATAGCTATACATTGAAGTCCCTGGAAACTTTCCTTGCCTGATCTGAGCAAGTCTGAAATTGCTCAGTGGTGCTTCTTTAGTGATATCGGATAATTCACGCAGACTTTTGCATGACTGTCAGGTTGTAAGATGTTGAAGAAGACTGTGTCCCCAGGCACTCGCTTCTTAAGTACATCTGTCTCCAGGTGTTTTTCAGTCACCTTTCACTCTGGCTGTGCATTGTTCAGGCTGCACTGAGAGATCTTGAACTAGAGTCGTTAGTTCATGTGTTTGACAAATGTTTATTGGATGTGTACTTTATACCAGGCATAGGTCTAGGTGTTGTGGGTGTGATACTTCAGTGAAAAAAAAGTAGAAAATGAATAATAATATTAATGATAGTAAAGCAATGTTAATAATATTATAACAATAATAAGATAAAATGCAAGAATGTAACATAAATTAATGTTATTTATAACTATTTATTATATAAAATAGTGATATATAATATAAATAGTAAGAACTTTAAGGCAAAGGTAATAAAGTCATATGTGTTACTTTCTAGTGTTATTAGAAAGCCAGAAGATCATGAGAAAGAAATGAAGCAGAGTAAGGTGAGGGGAAGTTGCAGTTTAAAAGGGTGGACAGGACGGTTGTCATCCAAGAGGTGACGTTTGAGCACACATTGGTAAAGGGGAGTGTGGCATCACTGTGCCTGGGGGAAGTGTTCCAAGCAGAGAGAAAGGCCAGTGTAGCTGATATACTTGAGGCCCAGCAAGGAGACCAGTGTGGTGGAGCCCAGGAACAAAGGAAGAACAGTAGCAGGTGATGAAAGAGAGGTCACAGGGAGGGCAGGACGTGGACCCTTAGGTGGAATGAAAAGGGAGCTACTGGGGAGTTTGGACCAGAGAAGGTTTCCACCCGGAGTGCATCTGGGTGGCAGTGGTGTCTCTCTGGCTGCTGTAGGAGAGGTAGACCCATAGGTCAAGGATGAAATCACAGAGGAGGGGGAGGATGGGGAGGATGTCCCCACTAGACTAAGGAATCAAAGGTATGAAGGGACACTGGATATATTTTAAAAGTAAAGCTAAAAGAACCACCTGAATGATTGGAAGTGGGACTTGAAATAAAAAAAAAAAAAGAGGCTAAGATGACCCAGTATTTTTGACCTGAGAACCTGGATGGATGGAATTGTCAGTAGCTAAATGAGAAATTTTGTGGGTAAAGTAGAACTGGAGAGAAGATGAGGCCACAGGCCCATGCTAAGCTAGACTTTTATGTCCAAATGCACAATTCTGGTTGACTCTCAGTTATTGTAAGCAAGAGAGAGGGCAAACCTGGAAATGTAAGTTTGGGACTGATTAAAATATAGTCCTATGGAAAGCCATGAAACTAAAGAAGTGGGTCCTGACAGGGAAGAGACAGAAGGGCACAGAGTCCCTGTGAACAAGTGTTTAGAATTTGGAAGACAAGGAGGAACCTACCAAGGAGACAGAGGAGGAGCAGCCATTAGCTGGGAAGAAAGTCAGAGACTGTGATCTAGAGCTGAAGGAGAAGCAGACTCTAGAAGTGGCAATGACTCCCTGGTGTCAAGTATTACTATTTGTTTAATAAAGATGAAGACAGAGTTGGCCATGGGCTGTGGCACTGAGAGGTCATCTAGTCCTCTGCTGTGACCCTGCCAGCCCAGCCTGCCTATTCCACCTGCTCAGCTGACAGGGTCTGCTTGTGTGACTGTGCCTCCTGTAACCCTGCAGAAGACTCGCCCATGGTTCCAGGAGCCACTGTGAGCGACCCCTGGGGACTGGGAGCTCTGCTAGGTAGATGAGTCTGCAAACACAAACTGGGTGCTCTTCCACCTGGGGTAGTTTGCAGTCTAAGAAAACAAAACAAAAAAACATAATAATAATAAAAAAAAAAACAAGGTGAAAAGAATGTGTCAGAGCAGCACACAATTGACTGAGGGATAGTCAGCTGATGACAGTGCAGAGGACAAAGACATTTTCTTGGGGATCAAATTTGAGTCCATGGCCGATGTGACCTCTGAGATTGGTTCTGAAGGATGAACTGGTTTGGAAGTAAGGAGACAGCGTGGAGAGAATATTTTAGATGGAGGGTATGCATGAGCAACAGCTTGCAGGTGGAAAGGAGGTGCTGGGCTGCAGGACGGGTCTGGGGAGGAGAAGGAGTTGGGGGATGAGGCTAGAGTTTTGGCTAGAGGCCTGATGAAGAGAGAATCAGGAATAGAGGCCGGGCTTGCTTTCTTGGTCAAAGGGGGACTCCTCAAAGTCTTGAGCCATGGAGTGAGGCAATGATAGCCAAGCTGCTGCAGGACGAGTCACCTGGCTGTGTGCGCAGAACCATCCAGCAGAGAGAGAATAAAGGTCTAAACTCCAACAGCAATAGTGGGAGTAAACGGGGGGCAATGGGAGACCCCACAGGCATGAAGTCCACAGGACACAGCGCTCAAGGGCACGGGACCATGGAGTGAGCTGGGCTCAGCACTCGCTGAAATTCACTGAAGCCCCCTGAGTGCAGTGACCTTGGCCTCTCCAGTCACACCCACTGTCATCCTCACCCCCAAAACCCTGTGTGCTGCAGCTTCACCTAGTTAATGACATGAAGCCTGCTTATTTGGGGGACTCTGTGATTAGCATAGTTCCTGCATTAAAGAAACAAAAGGGCCCTGTGCATTTCAGGACTCCCCACCTGCACCAAGCCCACTTTAACGAGGCCATTGTGGAGCGTGACAGCTGGCCCATCTCCAGCCACCTACGGCCTCGCTCTCTGACCTTCTCCTGCTCCTCTCTGGTGGAGTGCCTGCAGCCTTGTCAGGAATTGTTGAGCAAAAGCAGCTATTGAGGCCCAGAGTGTGCCATACACCGTGCCGCCCAACCAGCAGTGCCATGCAAAAGACCACGTGACCAGGTGGGGCTGTGTGTTGCACCTGCGTGCAGCTCTGCCCAGGCTGCCTGCCTGCCTCCCACTTACTTAGAAATCCAGACCCAGGAGAATGGCCGTGGTGCCAGGGGATGGAAACCCCCTCAGTGCCTGCTATTCCCGCAGCCTTGGGAAGGCCTGCTGGGGCAGGCAGGTAACGGCCCCCAGGGGCATCGTCAGGGATTTCTGGAGGCTGGCATCCTGGCACAGTGGGGGAGGGGCCTGGCCTGCCGCCAGCCCCAGCATCCCCATCCCTGTGGCAGCACAGGGGAGAGTCTTTGTGGCAGGCCAGCCTGGCTTCCTCCTGAATCTGCCCATAAAAGGATAAAAGTGCTGCTATCTGGTCGGCATTGGGTGGAATGGCTGATAATAAATTTTTTAAAAGCCTGGATTTTTTTCTCCTCTCTTTGCAAGGCGTGTGTGCGAGTGCGGGAGCGCCTGATGCCACACGGTTTGCAGCCTGGATGTGCTAACAGATGGATTCAGCCTCATCTTTTATCCGGTGTTACAGAAGATAAAACTGAAACTGGATGACATGCTGCCTCTTCAATTTAAGAGAGAAAAAAATAAAATGAAAAAGCTCTTCAAAGGAGGCCCTTATGGTAGAAAAGAGGGGTCCAAAATATTGCCTGGCTTTGCTCAAAAGGCCAAATGCAGCAGAATGATGGCAAAGGGATTTTCTCCCTCCCCTCTCTGGCTTCTCCAAAATATACGATCTCTCTGTCCGAAGTAGGCCAAGCTTTAAGGCCATCATGAATTATATATCAAGGAATGTCATTGCCCAGGAGTCTTGATCCTGTGCCCCGGGGTTTAAATTTTACAGCCTTCCCCCCACCCCCAGCGACAGCAGTCCTTGCATTGGACTAGGAGTGTTTACAAAATGCACAATGAGATATTATGCTAATGAAGATGGTCGTGCAATGGCTGGAAATGTTCCTGACCGAAAGAAGGCTTTGTCCCCACCAGGGCTCGCACTCCAGGTACTCAGGCTGAGACTGCGAACTCCACCCTCCGCTTGACCTGCCCTAATTCAGCAGGAGTCAAGGAAATTCAGAGTGAGGGCTGATTGGGACAGAAGCTGGAAGAGGCAGGGCAGGCTGTGCCCATCCTTTAGGGCAAACACCCAGCTATTTCATCTGAATAGCAAATATTCTTTGCCCACCTATTTATTGGCTAGGATTTTAAACAGGCTTTATGAAAATCCTTCTACCGGAAATTGGACGCCTTTGTTGGATAAGTGGGAAGGGTGGTTGGGGGCTCTGGTATTTTTCCTCCTTGCTGCTGTGTAGGTGTTAGAAAGTTAGCCCAGAGAAGTGGTTACCAGGGAAGAGCCAGGCTCAGCCTTCTAGGCGGTGACAGCTGTGGCCGCTGCCAGGTTCCACCTTCTCTGCCCCATTCCTCAGATTCCCTGTCCCAGGCAAATGTCTCCCTTCTCAGGCAAATGTTGTAGAGTTCTGAGTCCTGTGTGTACCCTGGGGGGAAGCCCGGTGTAGCTCTCCGCAGGCTGCTGCTGCTGCTTTTCAATCTTTAGAAATCTTCCATCATTTGTCTCACTTTATTCCTGTGGCTCTTTTGGGATGTGGAGGAGCATGTTTTCCCACCCTAGAGATGAAATGACTGGCCATCAAGATAGAGAGGTGAACTCCCTGAGTTCTCTTCTGCCACAGCAGGGGAGACAGGTCCTGGTGGTAGACAGGGAGATGGCACAGGATAAACACAAATCTGACAATACCGCCCTGTCCCTGCCACGTAATGAAGGGCAAAGGCCTACACTCAGGGTGCGGATCCTTAGGAGGGTTGGCCAGGCCCTCTGTGGTCTTCTCAGCCCCTGCCTCCAGGCACCATCAAGCCTGCCTCTGGTGACACTGCCACCATACCTGGTGACGTGTAGCTCCTCACACAGGGGGTTTCATTGCTGCTGCCCGTTTGTGTTGCCTGGTGCATTCTGCCTGGACATGTCCCTTCCACTCATGTCCTCGTGTCCCCCATTTGCCTGGCTCAGTTCCTTGCAGATTCCAGTCTTGACTCAGGCACTGGCCCTTCCAGGAAGTCCTTCTGGCCAGATTTCCGCCATGCTGGTGGGTTCGGTGCTTATCGCCGGGGCTCCCACATTCGCCTCTGCTTCCCACCGTAGCACTTCCACACTCTATTTACTTGTTTTGTGTATTATTTGCTGGTAGCTGATGAGCTGTTAGCAACAGGGTGAAGTAGCACTCTGGTCTAAGAATCTTCACACCTCTTCTAAGAGGTGGAAGAAATATAGGAAGCTAGTGGGAGTCCACAGGGTGGGCTTCAGAGAGCTCCTTCCTCCCCATCTCTGTCCTTCTGTGTGAATGCCCCCTACAAGGACTTGACCCACCAGGTGGGGCTCTGTCACACCCTCTGTGCCATTCAGGTGTGTGGCTACATCCAAACCCCAGGATGAGGTCACAACCACCATCCTGTTCATCATCCCCAATGGCCCTGGCTCTCAGCACCATGCTCAGCTGACATGTTGAAGAGGAGATGATGTCCAGAGTCTGTGGCATCTGATCCAACCCTGTGTCAATACAGTCCTTGGGGAGGGAGCAGATCTTTCCGGGAGAATGAACACAGCGTTCAGATGCAAACGCCCTCTGCCAGTGATTGGCTGTGTGATCTCAGAAAATTCACCAAAACACTCTGAACCTTTGTGTATCTATCAGTAAAATGAGAGAGGCTGCATGAAGATATTTGGATATGGAGAGATTGTTCTGTAAAGTGCTTGGCACATAAAAGATGTACAGATACATTGACTATCATTAGTGTGAAAAAATTCAAGCTTGCAATTCAGTACGTTGGGATTATTAATAATATAGACAAATAATTTTCTTATTGTCTTAGTTTAGTGTGCTATAACAGAATACACAGACCAGTGCTTAAACAACAGAAATACATGTCTTAACAGTTCTGGGGATCAAAATCAGTGTGCCAGCAATTCTGGTATCTGGTAAGGGCCTGCTTCCCAGTGACACTGGCTGTCTTCTCATGGTAGGCTCACTGAGTAGAGAGAGAGAGAGAGAAAGAGAGAGAGAGAGGGAGAGAGGCTAATAGGGCTGCTAATTTCATTCATGAAGCTCCATTCTTGTGACCTAATTTCTCCCTAACCCTCACCTCCACATACCATCACACTGGGGATATAGACCTTAGCATATGGACTTGGAATACAATCATTCAGCCCCTAGCAGGAATCATATCATTACTGTAGATATTACAACTTTCAATAAAAGAGTGTTTAAGGCAGGAGCATTAGCATCAAGGAAACCCACTTGCCATTTGGCCAGGCATACTTTTGTATTTCTTTAAGCCTGGGCATATTCCATACATCTGCTGGGTGTGGATGTAAGGCCTGAATAAGAGATGAGGGGTGTAGGGAAGAGGTGAAGCCTGGCAACGAGTAGAGCTGAAGTCGGGCAGAGGATAGAGCTGGCTTTTGGTACGTGGTGGTTATTGAAATTTCTTTCCCCAAAGCTGTCCTACTTCCCTCTCGTGACTCTGGACTCCACCTGCGTTGTGAACAACTTGTTCTGAGCTCCAAGTAAGCCTTGGAGAGAAAGTATAGAGAATTTTACAAAAAGAATAAAGTGCTCTCTAATAAGGTGTGAAAGTGCTCTCTGATCAGGTGTGAGACTCAGTGCTGGCCACCCCCAAATCTGCCTTTAGCAGGTGAGAAAGTCACTTCTGGGCCTGGGGCAGTCTGCCCGGCTTCCACCCAGCCACTGGCCTCATCCACAAAGAGGAGGGTGGCTGCCACTTGCTCAGGTGGTTCTAGCTCTGACATTCAGGGAGGCTGATTTCTAGTCGAGTGAGCTGTCATGCATGGACCAGGAGGGGCAAAATTACCCTTATTATTCTGCTCGCAGTTCCGGTGCCCGAGAAGCCACTGGATCCTGCCACATCTAGAATTAGCTCTGAGCCCCTGGGCTTTTAATTAAAAGGCTTGTGAGTCAGATGGTTTATGGTCCGCTTCAGATCTTCAGGGAGACACACAGGGAGGTCCCCATTCTGTCATCTACTCCTTCAGAAACAGGCTGCCTCTCCTGGTGTGAAGACCTGGAATCAGGAGTCTTTCAGGGACTTCCTGGGAAGGCTCCTGGCTAAGCTTCCCCCCAGCACCACCCACTCAGGCCTGGAGACTCAGGCTCTTCAGGTATGTCGCATGTCATCGCTCTTGTCCTCCTGAGGGTCTGGCCTGTGCCAGCCCCGTTGGATTCTGTTGCACTTGCTGTGGGTGGAGGGTGGGGTGGTGTTTCTTTCCACTTTGGGTGGTTTCTGCTAAATGCATTTTCAGTGCCTAGTGGCACAGGGAATAAAAGGATTGTCTGAGAAGGTGGTTTGGATGTGTGGAAAGCAAGGCCATCTGCTGTGTGTCTTCAACAATGGTCTCCCCAGAGGCCCCGGGAAACCGCACCTTTCAAGACATTTCAACTCATGTTAGAAAGTGACTCAAATAAAATTGCCCCTGGAGTTGCCAGGCTAGTGTTATCTAACCCAAGGCCCTGGGGGCTGGGCCTTCACACCCTGCCTTCCAGAGGAGACAAGTCAGCCCCTCAGATTCTTCTACCTGCTGTCACCATGGGATTGTGCACATGCTTTGTCCTAGTGGACAAGAGACAGCAGCATGTTTTTAAGTAGACCCATTTGCTTTACCATGTCCTGTCCCCAATGGCCTTCTCGGGTTTCTGCCACAAGACCCCAGTTCCTTTAGTTTCCTTCTGATGCCAATGTGTTCAGGGAACCCAAATGAGCCACTGTGCTTCAAAACCTTTGGGCAAAACAGGTCTGTGTTGTGGGGGTCTCTCCTCTCCATAGCAGGATATTTGGCAGGCTCTCCAGTTCAGCTGTGGTGACCACAATGTCTGCAGACCTTGCCAACTGTTTCATCATCATTTACATTTACCGAAATTCCTAGCTATCCTTTATAGAGAAGCACACTTAGGGCCAGGCAGACCTTGCTCAATTCAAAACAGTGAGTTGGGGACAGAGTGGAAGCTGTGGTTTAAATCTGCCGTCTCCTCACAGGTCCTTTCAGTGGTGTGATGGTACAGTTTAAAACTTGACTCTGTGGGATACACAAAAATAAACAAAACTGATTCCACTGGAAGTGGAATATGCCCCTTTCCCTGGTGTAAATACTCCCGCTGTGGCTGGTGTCAGGGTGTTTGCATGACCTCAGTGAAAGTGAACTTGGAAAGGGCAGCGTTCTGTTGGTTCTGGTGAGTGGTGCTAACTGGCTTCCGGAAGTCCCTGGGCTCCTGTGTGCTGCTCACACAGGTTTTCTTCTGGACCTTGTTGTTCCACCCCCACCTACCTGCTTACTTCTTCAGTGTGCCGTGGGGGAAGCATTAGCCTGGCAGGAATCTTAGATCCCCTCTTTGGGTGAGCATATAGAACAGTTGGAGTAGAATTTTCCCTCTTGTCTGTTAAGTGAAAAGTTCTTTTCACAGGCTTGCCACTGAAGGAGTTGAAGGACCAGGGGGATAGCACTGGTCCTAGAGCACAAAGCTTCTGATGTCCACTGGGGTGTAAGATCTGGACAGAGTGAACTCCTGAGCAGGAACTGAGGACCGGATGTGTTGCATAGGAGAGGCGTGGGAGGAGTCCATATGGGAAGGCCAGTGGGCTATTGGGTGGATTGCTCTCCAGCCAAGAAGGGTCTTGGCTGGAGTTTCAGTCCAGATCTTAGCTGGGACTGTGTGAGACTTCATTTCCTTGTCTGTGAAAGCAGAAGAAACTGCAGACCTCCTCTGTGGGTGTGAAGAGCCAGTGAACCACCTCAGGCCTGGCTCTCAAATGCCTGCTTGGCCACTTGCTGCTTGGCAGACTGGCCAATTGTCATAGTAGTGTGAGCTCACCAGGACTGGGTTGGTCTTGGCTTTTTTGGTGCCAGGTGCTCTGTGTTCCTGGTGGTCTTCTGTATGCATCCACCCTGGGAGAGCTCGGGATGGGGGAGGAACCTGCAGCTGGTCGTCAGGAGGTCTGAGTTCTTATACTGTCTTTGGTGACACCTCATACATCACCTTCGGGAATAATATGGTATGACTGGAATGCTGGGATGTGGGTAGCCCAAGGGAGGGGTGGGAAAGTGGTGTGCATTTGGATTTTACCCTGAAGGTGGTGGCAGGCCCTTGAGGGGGTCTAAGCAGACAAGAACCATCATCAGATGTGTGCTTTGGAAAGTTATTTCCACAGAGGACAGGGCCACAGCCCAGGTGGAACGTCACTAATTAAGAGGTTGGTGTGAGAGTCCAGACAGAAAGTGGTGACGAGGCTCGTGGGCGCCCAATGCTGAGTAGCCAGCAGGTACTGTTAGAGCTCAGAAGGGGGAGAGCTTGTGTGGACCTCAGAACCAAGGGGGTATCAGAGCAGACTTCATGTTGGAAGGGCCTGCTGTGACCTTGAAGCCTGGTTCAAAGGGTGGAGGTAAAAGTCTAGGCTGGAGAACAGGGTGTGAGAACACACAGCCATGGTAGTCACCTTTGGGCTTAAGCTGAGAGTTCATGCAGAGACTGGGTCCCCACTGGTATGGACTTATTTGTGCAGGGACTTGTGTGCCTGGCTTAAGAATGTGGATTTTGCTAGAAGGTGGGGGTCTCGCATGCAAAGTGCATTTCCCTGTCATCAGTTTCTCTGGGGATCTTACCCCTTCTGTCCTCACTCCCACTTTCCTTTTTCCCTTGGCAAGATGTGAGTGCCTGGAGTGCAGGGCACATGCTCACCTCCTGCAGCCCCATGCTGCGGGGGAGGCTGACTTCCCTCAGGACCCAAGGATGAGTGAAGCACTGAAGCTGGTCATATGACTCCCGATTTGCCTCGCAGCAGGGAGCTCAGGAACCAGAGCAGCTGTGCTATTGTCTGGAACGTGATCGCAGTGTTTGTCTGTGAAGCCAGGGGTGACCATTGTCAGCACCAGAGATAAGCCGGCTCCCAGCTGTCGCAGGTATATTGCTGCCTGACTGTCCTCCTTACCAAGAGTGATGAGAGGATCTTGTTTCCCTGCCTCCTTTGTGGAAGTGGGACAGTATCTGTCCATGAAAGTGAAGGACGGCCAGGAACGTCCAAATGAAGTGGGATTCGGCTCTCTGTGAAGTGTTAGGGACAGAGTTTGCTGGAAAATGGGATGGGCTAGGTATCCTTGCCTTTGAGGCTCATGTGAGGAAACTGAGGCGCAGAAATGTAAAGCGACTCCCCTGAGACAAAGAGGAACCGGCCAGGCAAGGCGAGGTGCCCTGGACTTCAGCATACCCTTGTTGGCTTTGAACTGGGGCATCTGTGCAGGTCTCCATTTTCATGGTGCCTCATAGGAAGATTCGGTTCTCATGTGGCAGGGTGTATCCTAGCGTAAGTGCTCAGAAGCACTCCTCCAGAGGGCTGTTCCAGTCATGGAGAGTCCCACGCTTCAAAGATGGCGCAACCCAAACCCATTATCATTCAGATGGCAATGAGTGGTTTGCCACAGTGTCTGGAAGAGATTTGGGGTCAAAGAAGAAATTGAAGCCCAGGCAACCTGCTTCCCAGCCTGGCATGCTTTGCCTCCCACCTGGCCCTGTGGCATAAGTTGTTCACACAGCACACTTGACATCAGCCCCCCAATGGTGCCCATTGGAGGTGGTGCTGAGGCCCAGGACCACAAGGCATTCTGGGGTGGCCTGTGGGACTCAGTTGGTGTTTG
The DNA here is from genome assembly GCA_020662805.1 of Glaucomys volans. Taxonomy (NCBI): domain Eukaryota; kingdom Metazoa; phylum Chordata; class Mammalia; order Rodentia; family Sciuridae; genus Glaucomys; species Glaucomys volans. Next base: position 505,457 of record JAJEJO010003728.1, on the reverse strand, counting down.
TCATGTGACCCCCCTGTGACTTTTGGGCACATGGGTGCTGCAGGCCTATGCTGGATATATGGGAACACATCAGAGTTGTTGGAACTTGGACAACTAGCATCTCCTGGCAGATGGGCTCCCACCCAGCTGGTGCTCAGTGACCTGCACCATTTCTCACTTACCCCAAGGCAGCATTGTCCTTGAACCACTGTAACATTTATTTGTATCTGACCGTCCAGGGCATCTTTGCCCCATTAATTTAGGGATGTCCTATTTGCTGGAGTTGAAATAGGTGCTGACACTGAAGTCCAAAACTGTAGGTGGGAGGTCCCAGGGCTCTTTCACCAGTCCTGGGACCCTACTGCAGCTTATGAATATATTTGATAAGCCAGCTCACTGCTCCGCTACTCTAAAGTCCTCTGTGGCCTGACTCCAGCCTCTTTTTCCAATTACTCTATCTCCATCGCCTCTTTCCTCCCTTTCTCACCACACTGAGCTGCTCCCTGCTTTCAAAGGAGCTGAGTTTTACCAACTAAACCATCAGTACTTCTCATTTGTGCAGGGCTGTGGACTACTTACAATAGCCTGGAAAGATGACATGGCCTGTCCTCCTAAGGAATTTTTCATCCAGATGGATGTAAAACATGAACACAAATAGCTATGATACTTTGGAAGACAAAGCTCATTTGAACTTCAAAGTAGCCCCAAAAGGCTTGTGGGTATATATTTCCATATAATCTGCATTTAACCAAAGTTTTATTTGAAGATCAGAGAATAGTGACTAAGGGTCACAAAGTCCAGCTGAGACCAAGTTCAGGATAGACCAGTCTCCTTGCCCTCCCAAAACGTGTTGTGCTGTGGGCATCCTCCTGGTTTGTGTTGCCTGGGAAAGGGCAGACTCCAGTCTGAACTGTTTGTTCCTGTCTTATTGCTGCCTTGCTGATGGGGACAAGGCCTGGTGTTAGCTGCTGGAGTCTCAAACCTGCTTGCATTGTGCCCCTTCCCACCCCGCATATGTGATGGTGAAAATGTCTAGTGTCTGGCATTTAAGTGTCCTTTCGCTCAGGACTGTCAGAGTGCCAGAGAAGCGGAGGCTGATCTCATCAGGTTTCAAATGGATCCCCCACTGCCCACTAGAGTAAGGAGACACAGTGTCCAGGAGAAGGACCCACCCCTGCACTGGATTCAGGGAGGGAGATGTGCACTCACTGAAGAGCTGGTAGAGTTTCCTGATGGCTGTAGTCCATCTGAAAGGAGGCACTCACCTTAATGGCTGCTCAGGGTTGACAGAGATCAGATGTTAAACCTGGAAGATGGGACAGATATGAGCCTGAGAGTAGGGACCCTCTTGTTCTTGTTCTGCTACTCCTGGCCATTTGCAATTGCCCTGTTCATCCCGTGACTCAGAATGACATCCACGAGGATGTCCTGCATTCCTTGGAGTAGAGCACAGGGGTCAGAGCCTGGGCAAGGGTCCATTCAATGTGGCTCCAAATGCATGCTCCACTGCTCATGGTTAGTCCTGGGTAGGCAGTCTCAGCCTCTCTGAGGTGCTTCTTCTTCCTTATCTGTAAGATGTGGATAAGAGCATCACCAGGAATGCAGGTAACATCTGCTTGGTCCTCAGCACAGGCCTTAGCACACAGTCAGTGCTCAGTGAGTCAATCAGAGTCCTGCCCCATCACCATCATGACCATCGTGACCCTCATCAGCTGGTTGACCTCTGACCAACCTGAATTACCTGAGCCAGGGCCACCTCTGTCATTTACTCTTGATCCCTAGGATGATCCCATACTGGATGCCACAAAAAAATGCCCAGCATGAGAGTCTGAGAAACTTGACAGGGATTCAGAGAATTATTAGCCCCAACTTTTCTTTTTGCTCGCTGGGCAGCACTGGACAAATCCTTTCCCTTCTTTCACTCTCAGGTGCCTCCTGAATAACATCCGTACAAACATTAATAGCGTTAATAGTCATAACTGTAATGCGTCAAATGACAGCCCCTGAGAAGTCCATGTGGGCCTCCTGCAGTCTGCACATGCGCCCTGTTTGGAGGACTGTTCACCAGAACTCATCACTGCCAGGATTCCCTCTGCAAATAAACAAAAGCCTTGCTGTTTGAATGATGTCAGGTGAGGCCTGAATCCCGCCTGGGCTTTAGGGCTGTTCAGAGCTGCTAGGCTCTTCCAGTGCCTCAAAAAGTCCCCATCCCACAAGGCCTGTGATGGTCCATGGCTGCACAGACGTCACAAGCAGCCCTTCAGAGGATGGACACAGGCCTGCTGCATTCTTGTTAGTATTTTACATTACCTGCATTGATGTGTGAGTTGGATTTAAGACTGATTTCCTGTTTTCAAAAGAATAGCAGATTCGTTCTTCCTCTTGGCCTGAGACTCCTAGGAATACAGATTCTTAGGGCAGAAGTAAAACAAAAGCAGGCTTTAAATGCTGCCTTTTTCCTCACCAGGCCCAGTGGGGCCAAAGAGGCTGGAGCTGCCCACTCTCAGACTGGAGGCAGTAGAGCAGCATGGGCCAAGTGGAGCCATGCACTGGTCCCTGGGAAACTGGGGCTTGCATCCCTGCAGTTGCCTGCCCTCTCCAGAGGTCTGGGCAGAGGTAGCAACTGCAATTCTCTGTGCTGCTGGTCCATCCAGTAACCTTAAGCTACCCAAGATAGGAGGGCCATGGAGCTGATCATAGGAACAGCTAGGGGTTCAGTTTCTGGGCTTCCAGGACGAAAGAAGCCTACCAGTCACTTTCAGATGTCTTGCTAAAACTAGCCCCACCCCAGGTCAATCACAGCATGTCCACCTTGTAATCAAGATGCACAGCCAGTCTCCTGTGAGAGGCCTGTGAGCTCAAGGAACCTGGAAGATAGTCAGTGCACACAGGGAGGATGAACTGTTGCTAAGGAGTGTTTGTGTGGATTAGGAAGTGGGGAAGGGTCCAGGAAAGTTCTAGCACAATTGCACATTAGAATAAGGAGGGACAGAGGATCACACTAGGTGACCATATGTTGCTGGGTGCCTGAGCCAGGCCCAGGCTTTTCCTCCTGTCCTAGCCATCCTATTCACTGTATGGCCTTATCCTCTTTGGAGTATCCAGGTTTGGTTGGTAAGCTTTAAGTTCACCCTAATTATATGTGACCACATTTGTAGAAGGGGTTAATGGCAGTGTGGACGTTATATTTAAGTAAAACTTCGTGCCTGGGTGCTTTGGCAGCTCAGAAGCTGCCTGTGGGTTAGCACCATCAGCCTTGGGTAAGTCACCTCACTGTTTCACAGTGGTGCGGCTACAAGGTGAGATCATGGGCCAAAATGTCAAATGAACTGTGGTTCAGATCCTTTCTCAGAGCTTTGACCTTCATGAAATTATTGAGCTTATCTCTACTATAACTCAGGAGTTGTCTTCCGATCTCCCAGTTTGCACACTCATTAATCATCTGTGTCAGGCGTCCCGCCTACTGCCTGACCCATAATAGACGCAGACAAATAGTAGTTGCATTATCGTTATGACCATTAATTATTCCCAGGCTATTGTTGTTTGGGCTTTAGTCACCATCTGTGAAAGAGTGAGGCATGACCCTGTCCTGCCCTACCTCCCAGAAACTGGTCTGCTCCCCAGGAGCCAGGACCCCATGGAGGGCCTGCTCTGAGTCCAGAGATTGTGAGTAGACAATCTTTTCCCTGCCAGCCCAGCTGCTCTGTCCTTTTCAGATATGGAAACTGGGCTCCCAAGGCACTATCCCTTCTGCCCACCCATGAACCATCTCAGGTCTTCTCCATTCCCTCCCAGGCCTGGCAACTTCCTCCTTCACTAGTGGGGGAGTCAGTGATACCCAGTACAAGGGTGTCTTTTGCTGGTACTGGCTGATCTTAGTGGACTGATATCTGAGAGGCCCAGGACCACTCCTGGTCCTGCCCACAGAGCACCTCTCAATGTAGCCTGCACGGATAACTTCTCACCTCCTTCTCCCTTTCGGAACAAAGTGCCCTCTGTTCTTAGTGCATTTGCTTTATTCTCTTTCTTTCCAAGCCTTTTCCTCTAACAGCTCTGGGAGTCTTACACAGTGGCTGAGACTGGAATTGGAGCCAGCTGCCACTCAAACCCTGAATTCCCGCACAAGTAACTTCACCATTCTTTATTTCAGTCCCCACATCTGTAGAAGGGGTCAAAATGGTGCCAACCTAGCGTTTGCCCTACTCATAGTCGGCTCCTGATGTTCGTCAGCTAGTTATTGCCTAGAAGCCCACCCTTCTTCCTTCTCCATGTTGGTGTGTGCTCTTGGTGTTGTGGGAGGGAGCCACATAAAGAGCTTCTGACTTAGAGACTGTGCTCTGCTCTGGGAAGCTGGGAGCTTTGAATCAGCACCCATGCTGGGCCTTGGATCCTTTATCTGCCCAGCCTGGACAGTGGGAATGGGGTATTTCAGACCTACCTGCCCTGCCCTCCCACTTCCAGAACCACTTAGATTTGAAGACACACAACTCTCCCTCCCGAGCTATACCTCAGTCCCTTGACCAAATGGTGTTCAGTGGTGGGGGCCTGAGATAGTGAGAAGATCCCTGTGCTTGTCAGAAAGTTGATAACAGGTGCTATTCTAGGCTTGGTTCTATGGCCCTGAAGAAGTCACTTCAGGTCTGTGGATTTCCAGCTTCCCTGTTTTAGAATGTGGTAATTCCCCCTTGGCTTATACTTCTCCTCAGATGAGCAAAGGTGATAACATTGGAAAGCACCTTGCTCTCACTAAAGGCTACAGCACGCTGCCCTTTTGCTTGTCTCTGGTGGTGCCCATTCCTGCCAGGCATGGAGGAGAGGGACAGGGAGGCCACGCTGGCCTCCACAGTCGTGGTGGCGGGAGCAAAGTAGTGCTGGAGGGCTGCAAGGTGGTGCCCTATGGAGACGAGGCAGATGAGGCAGCTTCTTCCCTACTCATTTCTGGTCTTCCTTATGGACTTGGGGCCCAGGGGTGGCGCCCACAGCGAACCCTGGGCAGTCACTTCAAACGGCTTGGACTTCTCTCAAAGACACACTTCCTTCTTGATGCTGTTTGTTTGGATAGCGGGGGAATAATTTACAGAGCCCGGCAGATCCCTGGAAGCTATGGGACCTTGAGACTGCCTTTGTCGGGCCTTGTGATCTCCTTTCGAAGAGAGGATGGGTTGGGGCCATGGTGAGAGCTGAATTGGGTGCCTGTTCTCCAAGTGCTCGCCCATGGGCCAGAGCCAGGTCAGTGACTACAGATGATTTTTAAGCATCTGAACTTCCCAGCCTCTTTCTCTGGGCTGGGTCCTTTTATGAATTTCCCCAATACAGAGCCAGTTTGGGGGAACCACCAGAGTGGAGGTGCTGGAGGGCTTGACTGCTTGGGGCCCTGAGATCTCTCAGGAGCTGTGAAGTAGTACTGATACTAAGTACTACTGGGTTGTTACCACTGGAGTCATGTCTTTGTGTGGTTGTTGGGTTTCTTGGGGGACTGCCTGCCTCAGGGTGTGCGTTTCGAGTGGGGGACTTCTTTAAGCCTCTGTATGTTAGCAGGGTGGACGAAATGGAAAGGAGAACAGTTAGTTGCACCTTCAAGTCATGACATGGAGGAGGCTCAGCAGAGCCCGCTGGCCCTCGTGGTTTTGAGGAAGAAGACAGCAGCACTCTGGCCCCAGCAGGAGGACAGTCCTATTCAGACAAGCTGAGAATAGGCTACAGTTCTGAGAATATTTGAGAAAGCAAGTGGTGGGCCCGGGGTTGGGCTCCCTGTCACCAGACCACTGAGGGGGGCTTCTCTGCATCTCAGTGACACGCCTGGGCACTCAGCCTCAGCCAAGAGGTGAGGGCCCTGGCCTTACCCAGTCCTCAGGGTCCACGCCGACTGGGTGGGAAGCAGCCCCATGTCAGGCTGTGCTATTTGATGGGACATGGACTCCAAGGGCACCAGCCCGATCCTGCAGGACCCCTCCATTCCCATCACAGCCAGGGCTCCCCGACACTGGGCCCACACCCACAGTCTGCTAGGCAGTCACTTTCTCATCAGGCCAAGGACATTTCAAAGTTGCTGTGTTTTCTCTATCGTTTCCTTCCCTCCTCCCCGCTTCACTTCCTGTTTTTTCTTCCTCTTTCTCCACCCCCACCCCATCTCTCCTGGCTGTCCCTGCTGTCTGAGAACAGGAACAAAGCCCAGAGCGTTGATAATCATGATTTCCTGCAGTGCCCTCAGGCTGTGGCTGCTCAGAGCTGGGTCCAGCCCAGCCTCCCTGGGGCACCAGAGCCCCCTGGGGGAGCCCAGCAGGAAGCTATGGCCTTCAGAGTCCCCCATCTGAAACCTAATCAAATAAGAATAATCCTTTATGTCCTTGGGACAATCACAATCTCCAGAGAACTTTTTCATGCATTTGTTCTAAAACATTGGAAGAAACAGACAATCTCTGGTGTTTGGGCCCAATGAATATGGTCCAGTTCTGGTGGACAGAAAGCAGATTTAGTGGTGCAACGCGGGCTCATTTCTGGTTCTGCCCTGTATTCTCTTGATGACTCCCCTGACCATTCCAGCTCTGGAAAGCTCAGTGTCCTAGTTCTTTGGGAGAATGGAGTTAATGGTACCTCACAAGACTTTTTTGAGGACAAAACTGTAAAATTCACATGCTACGCCTGGCAGATCTGAATTGCTTAATAAGTGAAAGCTCCCTGTTTTTTTCCATGACTTGGTTTTCTGCCCTGAAGAATAGCTGTTCAAATAGACGACAGCAAGCAAGATCCCATAGGAAATGGCACTCATGGGAGGACAGTCCATGTCTGTCACTGTATTTTTCTGAAACATGGAGAGAAAATTCCTACTGGCTGTCGCAGAAAAGCGGGGTCCACCCACTGCTGTGTCCCTGGATCACGGTATTCCATAACAATATTTTTCTAATGAAAAACAAGAAGAATCACCCCACCACATGCCTGAGGTGGACTGTTTTACTAATTTAGCTCCCTGTGGTAAAAGTACAAAAACAGCACTCCGGACAAAGTGCCACCTCCCCTTTGGAAAAGCTGTTTAGAAAATAAAGCTTCCCACTCCAGGTCAGTGACCGCTGGTTTGAGAAGTCAGCCTGCCCATGCGGCTGCTTTTTAGAAAATTCCCAAGGTCAGAGAGTAAGAGATGTGTTCCAATCTGGATGCTACCCCCAAATTGCTGATCCTTGAATGAGGCTGTCTTCTTCTCTGAGGGCCTCAGCCTTCCCAAGTATAAAATGGAAGAATGAGTTAAGATTATTTCACGATGTCACGCAGCCCTGGTAGCTTCTGATGCTTTGCCTCTCTCTACTCTCCTTAAAAAAAGTGTTGTGACCAGAGCAGGACAGGGAATTGCCTCTCATAGTAACGTGACTTGTATTCCTCTGTGGCAGGGTATCACTTCCCCAAGGACAGAGAAGCTACGGGCCTCTGAGGAGCCACCTCCTGATTTGGGAAGTCCCACCTGCCGTGGCCTGACTGCTGCTCAGCTGATTCGTCCCATCAGCCTGGCTTGGTGAAACAGAATCACAGGAGAGATTTCCAGGTAATTTCCGCTGGCTTTGATTTTAGCAGACAGCACTGTGATCACCAATGTGTCGTGTAAGCTGGGTGTGACTTGCGTGTTTATAGAACACTTGGAAGTCCTACGGACTGTCATTTCACCAGATTTGTCATCTTCGATTCCCAACACCACATACATCTAAAGAAAAGCAAAGAGGATGTAAATAGTAATTGACATGCATTTTGAAGTTGCTGTGATTTGAAGTGATCAGAGGACCCTGAGTTCTTCAGCTGTATTCTCAGTGGGTTTTGTGCCATTTTCGGTCATTTTGCTGTTCAGGCATGAAACACAGTGGGCCATGTGGGGCAAGAGCTGATTGGAGCCACAGTTGTGGGGACTTTGTCCTACACCAATGTAAGATGGCGCCTAAGCACCATTGGCGCTCTTTTCTGCCACTCTGGGCCAGCACATTTGGACAAGCAGGAGGGCAACCCAAAACAGGGCTTGGGTCTGACTTGCACCATGCTTGCTATGACATTCTTAGAGACAAATTCCATTCATGAAGTTATTACCCAAGAAGCCCTGTAGTGGACAAGCTGTGGCTCTCTGCCCCCATCACCCTTCTCCTGAGCACCAGCACATTGGCTGTCTCTGGTTACCCCTGTCCTCTCTCAGCTAATCTCACTCTTCTTATGTGCAAGGACATGGCCACATCTTCTTGAACTTCTTCATTGGATTTGCTCCAGTGGGGCTGGCATCCCTCTCAGTGGACTCAGGGTTTATTGAGGGTTGGGCTCCTTGGACTCTGGTATGTTAACCTATCTCCCTTAGGCAGGCCCTGGGGCTCACAGTGAAAAGGTCAGGGCACAGTAGGAAATGCAGGGCCCTGAAGCCACACACCTCTTTTTGCTGGTTCTACCTGCTCAGGTCCTCTGTCCTGAAGTTCCTTTTCAATGATGAGCTTGAGTTTCCTTGAAAGCTAAAACCTGAAACAGTTCATGAAGCTGAGCATAAGACAGAAGGTAAGGCAAGGTGACTTCCAATGCATTTTCCATTGCTGCCTTCCCAGGCTCTTCAGCTCTGGACTCATTCCTTGTACCAGATTCCCATTCTTGGGTGAACAGGGCGAGCTTCTGTTCCCTTCCTTTCTTCTTCTTGTGGTTCTTTCTCCAGAGTGGTCTGTTATCTCTGGCATCATTCAATGGAAGAAGAATTTTTGCAATCAGATTTGACTTCACACTCAGCTCTGCTATTTCTTACCTCAGTGGTCTTGCTGAGATTGTTTTAACTTCCTGAGCTTCTATGTCCCCAACTGGAAGATGGGGGGACAGTACCTTCTGTGTTACAGGCTGGTGGCGGGGGGGTGGTTAAAGGAGATAAAGAATTAACTTGGTTTGTTAAGTCCACTTGCTTTTAGTGGACCACAGAAAACGTTAGCTCCTTTCCCCATTCAGTTTCTTTTCTTTTCTTTTCTTTTTTTGGTGCTGGGGATTGAACCCAGGGCCTTGCGCTTGCCAGGCAAGCACTCTACCAACTGAGCTATATCCCCAGCCCCCCATCCAGTTTTTATAGAGTGACTTAAACACACCTTTGATTCCATACGAGATTCCATTCAAACCTTGTGTCTAGAATCTAGGGGCAGGACTTGTCCACCACACCATTAAGTCCCAACCTGTTAAAGGAGAGAGAAACTGTTACCAGGCTTTGATTTCAGAGCTTCCCCTCTGTTGAGCCTTCCTGCTCCAGGGCTTTGACTGGAGTGCCCTCTCCAGATCAGCTGTCCTCTGTCATCATAGCTTCTGGGCCACACTCTGCTTGCCCTGACTCCATGCTTGGTCCACTGGGGTGCTGGCTGAAAACTAACTCACTCTCACCAGATTCACTTGGAACCAGCATAGTTCCAATGCCCAGGGGAGGAGGTCAGTTGACCTGGACAGGTGTCCTGGTCTGGGATTCAGTAGGTAGGTCAGTTAAGGCCCCTTCTCATCAGGGCATTCCTCCTTGTTTTCTTGTTTTCCATTTGTCCATCTGGTCCGTCCATTCAACACATATTTATGGAGCATATGTTATATGGCACCTGACCAGAGCTGCTTGGTGCTGTGGATACAGAACAGAATAAAACAAAGTTTCTGTTCTCAGGGAGCTGCATCCATGTGGGGTCAGGGATTATCGACAAGTAACAAACACACAGATATATTACAGTAGGCAGTGTTCAGAGCTGTGGAAAAAGATAAAGCAGACAAAAGTAAATGAATAAAGCCAAGCCAGAGAGCTCGGGGGTTGGGTAAATGGGCATGGCTGTGTTGGCTGGGGTGCCCTCTGAGCAGATCTGAAAAAGTGAGGGAATGAAGCTGGAAGGAATCCCTGGGACCAAGGTTCTTGGCCTTTGTGAAATGGAAAGAAGCCAATGGGAGCAGAGCAGAAGGAACGAGGGGACGGTGGAAGGAGGAGAGGGCAGGGAGGAGTGGGCAGATAGTGCAGGGCCTTTGGGGCCACTGGGAGGACTCAGGCATTTGCTCTGGCTGGCTTTTCCAGAGATTCTACCCTTCTTTCTCCTCCCCAGTGCATTGCAAAGGCCCTGTCCCTAAAGCATCCAAAGAACATGGTTGCTCTTACCAAGCAGTGTGTGAGCCATTCATTCAGCAACCTTTATCGCTTCCTGGCTGCTGAGATTCTGGGGATGAATGGGTCTTGGCACAGTCCTTAGGCTCTGGCCTGGTGCTTGTTCAAAGCTCCTTGGAGAAGTTCATCAATAAATTAGGTTGAAATAAGCAGTTGTCCTCATTTGATCACCACAGAACCAATTTGCTAGAGTAGGAATTTTCCACTGGAACCTCCCATAGGTCATTTCTACCAATTTTTTTGAAATTCACTTACATAACAGCTAAGGCTTGCCTTAAGGGTAGAGGGAGGATCAATTCATTCAGCAAATATTTTGGGGTGCCTCCTACACGTCAGTGCTGGTGGCAAGCCTTGGAGATGAATGACTAGATTTCGCCCCTGCCCTTGAGTTGCTTACGATTTCGCTGGGAGATGTACAGTGACCAAATGTCACACACTTCTCAGTGGTAAGAATGGCTGGTAGGGAGCCCAGAGAGGAGCCCCTGGCCCAGAGCAGGGAAGTTCCCTGGGGACTTGTTGTCCTCGCGGCTGTGGTTTGGGAGGTGAGGTAGGTCTGAGACCAAGGGACACACAGAGAGGAAGCTGAAGGTGTCAGCAGGTGGCCTTGCTGGCCAGGCCAACAGGTTTGAGTCTATGCTGAGGACAGCACAGATCTGTTAAACAGTTTTTAAGCAAAAGTGAGTAGTCCGGGAAGATTAGATTTTAGAAAACAAAGGGTTTGATTTCATTGCCCCCCACCGCCCAGTTCCTTTAGATGCTTGTTTTGCTCCTCTTCCCTGTGTTGAGATCCTAGTCCCCTCTGAAGGTCAATGGAGCAAGGTGGCTTTGCATAATGCTGATGACTGTGGAGTGCCCCAGCCAGTGACAAGTTGTGGGAAACCACTAGAACATGAGCCTTGCCTCTAGAAGGAGGGAGTGGCTGGCAGAAGCCCTGCTCTTCCAGTAGAAATGAGAGAATTTAGGTCCTTTACACTTTCTTCCTGTCATAAAACTAGCGGGTAATTTCCGCCTTTTAATCTTCTCTCCATTCAATACTAAAATAGGAGTTTTATCTCTAAAAACCACTTGTTCATTAAACAGACCATCCCTAAGTACCTTTCCCGTGCCAGACACTGCTGAACCCGTGAGCGAGACAGATGAGACCCTGTCCAGTTCTCAGAATTCATCGTCTTCAGAGACAGAAGAGCCCACAGTCAGGATCACATAGTGGATGAACTAGGTGGTGTGGACCCAGAGAGGGGAGCATGCTCTCTGCCCTGGCTTGTCAGGGACAGCTCCAGTAGGGGCATGAGCTGGGCAGAGAAGGATGTGGAGCAGTTAGGAGCTGGAAGAGACACATAGACCCACACTCTATAACTCGGGATCAGCACTCCGTCCTCTGATGGTGGTGGGAAGGAAGTAGCCAGAGAGCTCGGCATGCGCAGAGAATAACTCAACTCTGTCTAAAAACCCTTTAGTCGCCACCTCCTCATCCTCCCACCCTGTTCCCAACAGTGACTAAAAAGAAGCAAATTGACTAATTTGATTTGATCTCTTCTCTGACCCCACGGAGGTGTTAGGGAACAGAGTAAGACAAGGGGGACCAAGACACAAGTAGAAAGAGGAGGAGGAGGAGGAATCCATCTCCATCTTCCAGAAATGCTGATTAACAGCACGGCGTGCACTGTGGCTTCCTGGTGGCAGAGGCACCTCCATGGAGAGCCGAGTCTGCCTCTGCCCGGTGAAAACTACCTGTCCTCTACCTTCCTCTTGGGAGGGTGTGCAGTGCACGCACACACACTACCGAGACACGACTGGGTTTGTGCTTATCCATGTATACGTGCACACACCTGTGTCTGTGTGAGTGTGTTTATGTGTACATATCACATAAGATTCACTCTAGAACCTATCATGGGGCCTGGTGTGACCGACCCTCCACCCTTGCTGGCTCCACACAGCGCTTCCAGATGCACGTGGGGCAGAGCAGAGGCATCCCGCCAGAGTCAGGAGGTGCCTGTCCAGAAACCCTCTGAATACAGCAGGGACAGGGAACCCCCACCCTTACGAGGAAGCTGGTTCTAGTTCCAGACACGGTGCAGCTTTCCTTCCATACAGAGCCACCGCTAAGTCCAAGCCATGCCTTCCCCTTCCTTCTCCTCCTGGAAGACGGGTCACCCTCACCATAGCCAGCGCCATCTGGTCTCTTGCTCTGGGAGATCTCTGAGGCCCTCTGTTGGGCTGGCCTGGGGGGAAGACATAGGACCTGGGTTTCTTCTCTTCTCCCTCTAAGGAAAGACCTCCTCGACTGGAATTTTCTCTGATGTCCTCTGTGCCCAGGCAGAGTAAGCATTTCCTTTCATATAAAGCAAAGTTCAAAAAGGTTTTATAAGGAGGAAGAGAAGACGCAGGGAAGAGGGCGTGGCAGAGAGAAAGGGCAGCGCTGTCCTCAGGGGCAGCACCATCTTCTCTGGTGTCCTCACTGGCACGCTCCACCTCCTGATCTGCCCTCCATAGACCCTTTTGCCCTCAGGAAGGAGGCAGGAAGGAAGCAGAAAAGGAGGAGAAAGACAGAAAGAAAACAAGGCTCTGCTGGGAGCCGGGTGCATGCAATCCCTGTGCCACTCCTTTCTTTCAGGCCTCTGGCTTCCTGGGGGCTCTTTGTTCTTCCTCTGGGCTGGAAACTAGGAGAACAAGCTTGGGGTGTTTGGCCTAGCCCTGAGGGTGAGCTTGCCTTTCTTTGTTGGGACACCTAAACTGCCAGCCCACTGGTCCCAGGATGGAGCCTTCCCCAGAACTTGCAAATAGGAAGAGACCCAGGGTTGGGACTGGGTGCAAACTGACAGAGGAGTCATGCAGAATTGTCACAGCTGAGAGCAGGTTGGCCTGGGTCTCCCCTGAGGACAGGGTGCCCGCCCAGGACCGCTTCCCAGCATGTTAGCTCTTTCTGCGCCCCTGTCCTGGAGCTTTGACGATGCTGCTACTCAGGGAGGGAGGGAGATGACAGTTATCAGCTGCCTGCAGTGGCCATAGAGTGGATACGAGGAGCATGGAAATCGGATGATGTTTTCAGAGGCAGCAGCACCTGAACCTAGTTTTTAGAAATCCCACACGACAAATATTGGGCATCTTAGTGGATCAGGCAAAATTGGTTCAAAGTGTGGCTGTTGCACAATTCTGTGCAGGGTCTTTAGGAGCACCGACTCTGGAGCCAGACCACCTGGGTTCGAATCCTACTGGGCATGTTCTCAAACCTCTCCATCCAACAGTTTCCTCATCTGTTTAATGAGAAAACTGACAGCCTCGCAGGTTGCCGTGATAATTAAATGAGTTAGTATATGTGAGCATCAGAGTCGGGGCTGGCACGTAGAAAGGACTCAATTTGCATTTGCTAGTTTTAGTTTGACCTGCAGCCTCTGTTGAATTTCCCCTTCAGATGAGGTCCTGGGGGAAGGTGTGGTCCAGTCCCTGAAAGCCTGTTTTATTCATCAGTTCCTGGGTGCAGAGTGAGGCCGACATGGGCTTCCAAGGCAGAAGTTAGCAATGGTGATGTGCACAGAGCTCACTGGGGTATGCCATTGGAACAATCCAGACAGGCTGTTGGAAGACCAGAGCAGGGTGTTTTCTGATCTTGGAGGTTTGCAGAGGAGGAGAAGAGGTCAAGAGTCAGTGTGGAATCAGGAGGCAGGGGAGGTGGCAGAATTGACTAAGGGACTTGGGCACAGGGCACCATTGTAAATAGGAGAAGGAGACCAGCTAGGAGGAGGAAATGTTTGCTAATGTTGTGAGTGCTGGGGGTGTGGGCAGGTAGTCCTGCTCGAAGCCTTCCCAGCATAAATGCTTGCAAGTCCCGGGGCAGGTCCTTCCTCTTGGCTACACTCTAGTGTCAGAGGAAGAAGAGAAGTTAGGAGGTGCGAGCATAGGGTCCCCACTGCAGGGGGACAGAGCCCGTCTCAAGGCTGCTTCCAGGCTGAACAAGCACAGGCCTCCTCTGTGCATGGCCTATGCAGGGCTGGCCCAGGCCCCTTGAAGGGCCCGACAAAGCCCCGCTTGTTCTCCCCTGACATCAGACCTCACCCTCAGGATTTCTCTGTCCTTCTGGGGCAAGATCTCACACAGTGATAATAGAGCGCAAGGGAAGAGATGAATCAAGCGAAGACTGCCTCCGGCGTCACCATGCCAACGCGCTGGCTGTGTGGAGGGTGAGCATGGCGCCTGCCGTGGGCACTTCTGCACCAGTTCACACTGGGCCAGGCCCGGGTGCCGAGCCGCCGGAACAGTTCAGAGAGCTGCTAGCTGCCTTGCCTGGTCGGCGAGGGACAAAATATTAGGGCCAGATTAATTAATGGCTGCATACAAGGGGTTGATTCTTTTCTGTTTTTTGTTTCGTTTTGATTCTTGTAAGCATATGTTACACTTAACCATCTGGATTTTCTGTTATAATAAAGATTTATACGGAGAGTTTTACCTTGGAAATTTCATCCAAGTTTGTCCAGAGGGCAATGGGAGATCTTCTGGTCTACCTTCTGTCTCATGCCCTCTTTCCCAGTGAGTAAACCAAGGTGGGGAGGGTAGAGGCAGTGCTGGTGGCAGAAAGGGCGAAGGCTTTACAGCCTCCTGTCCAGGCCCTGGGGTGGAGACGCTGTGTGTAAAGACCCAGCACCAGGTCTGGCCCTCCTAAGGACTTGGCAAACCCTGTCCCTATGTGCCAACTTGGATCAATAAATAACCCATTTATTAAACAAAATGTTTATTAAACAAGCATGAGCGAAGCTCCCAATTCAGTGGCCAATTCTAAAACAACCGTGTATTGGGGAGATAGAAGATGAAATGGGGATTTGATGCCAGGACTTGAAACTCAAACTTGGTCCCAAACTTGGAGCACCTGGGGATTGTCGAAGTGCTGGCCTACTCGGTAGCTCTGAGGTCGGGCTGCAGACACCCAGCAGGTGCTGATGCTGTGGACCCCTGACCAGGCTGAGAGTGGCAAGAGCCTAGAAAGCTCAAAGAAAAGAAAGCCAGTTTGTATATCGTGGTTGGAAATAAATACATTTTGGGAAAATTCATTGCTAACGCTCCGTTACAGATAAGAGCAGCTCCTGTCTGTGTGGAGCATGGGATTCTCTACCGGAGACACCAGGGGATGTGAGCTTGAGGGAGTTCCAGAACCCACTATGTCTCAGCTTCCTTATCTGAGAAACTGCTTTGCAGGGGGATCTGGGGGATTAGGAAAAGGCAGCAGCAGGCTCAGCCCCTCTGAAAGAGGCTGCTGAAGAGGGATGTGGCACCCTGCCAGGGTGCTGGGCAGGTCACCCTGTCTCCCCACTCCCTCCTCGGTGTGTTTTCCATCCTGTGCTGGGCTCTCAGAGGGGATGAGCTCAGGAGCAGCCCAGGACCTAGTGTTGGAACAGCAACTTGCTGTCTTTAAGTGGCTTTAAGGAATAGCCCAGTGCACTTGATCTGTCTGTGCAGCCTGCAAGCCCTGCAAGACTGGAGGGCAAAACTTTCCAAGTTCCATCCTGTGTGATGCAGACACAGCCTGGGACCCCCAGCTGCAGGGGAGGTTCAAGTCAGGATGGAGCATGGTCAAGTCATCAGCAGCAGGGCTCCCACCCCCAGAAATTCAGAGATAAACTTTGGGAGTTTGTTTGCTTTTTTGATTGTGGTCTGGGTTTATTAATCTAAACAGGGAAGTTCCACGGGGACTTTGCTGCATCTACTTGTGTACTGCAAGTTTCCTGCGGGACCTCCTCTGTAGAAGCAGCTCGTATTTCTGTCTGCCTGTCCATCTAGGAGTGCAGGCCTGAGGGCACAGGTCTCCAGTGGAGGATGGCCCCTTCCTGCTGGACGGTTCAGCATAGTTTCCAGATCCGAAGTAACATTTTAAATGGAGGCTTCATGATGGCAAACTACGCAGACACGTGTTGATTTGTGTGCAAGTGGGTTTCAGCCTCTTTATACTTTGCAACCAGAGTCAGGTTGGTCCAGGAACAAGACAGCTGTTTCCTTTGGTGGAAAACATGTCTTTAGAATCATAGGCAAAGGGACTGGAGAAGATAATTACTAAGCCCAATGACTGTGTCTATTAATTTTTCCTTCTCAAATGCTCCATTTCTGGCAAACTCGTTATAAGACTAATATTTTTGAAATGACCTGGAAGCAGGGAGTGAGTGTCTACATGGAGCAAACATTACTCACAATTGTGAGTTCAAACACTCTTTCCTGGGAGGTGTGTTCGTTAGCAGATTCAGGACTTGGGCATGGATCTCTCTGCTTCTCTGTCTTTTTGCTAACTTCTGCTTTTGTGCCAAGTACCTTCCTGACAAGGTCTGGCATTTTTAACGCAAAAGGATAACGCCCCTTAGTGGATAAAGCACCTAACTGCAAGCTCTTGCATTGCAGCTCCATTTTAGCAGAAAAACACAATCTAGGGAATCTAAAGACTGGTCCATGCACCTGTGTTGGAGGGCCCTGGTGCAGGTGAAACCAATACCTCTGCAGTGGTTTTAAGTGCAGGCTCCACCCTTGGGAGCTGGTTATTGGAGCCTGAGCATTTGAGGTGAAGGCTTGAATGGAAGTGAAGTTACCTTTTGAGTCTCTGGGACTTCACTATCAGGGCCCCCTGTGTCAGCTCTGCTGTGTACTAGGAAAGGGGGTTGAGAGTGCATGTCTTCACCTGCAACAGGACCCTCCCTGCTGCCCCCTGCCCTGGGGAGGAAGCAGCAGGCACCATTTCTGAAGATGCAGTTGGGTCTCCCAACCTCATACATTCTCCCTGCGCGGGCATTTTTATGTCAATGAGCATCCACAGAATCTGTATCCACTTCCGCTTTGAGGAGAGGTGCTGTTCTCCTGACATCTTGCTGACATGGAACTTCTCTCAGCTCAGGACCAGAGGCAGGAGCCCACGAGTCGCTGGCCATCTCATAAGTGGTGGGAAGCAGGCTCTTCTCAAACCCTACTCCATCTCTAGAAGTTCATTTGTGCATCACTGAGGGCATCGCTTGCTTTTCTGATGACTCAGATTTTCTTTCTTTTAACTTCCGAGCATAGCATGGGCCCCAGATGGCTTCTTCACAGGCCAGACACTAGGCGTGCAGCTATTAAGCTGGGTGGGAATGTGACAAGTTTCCCCCTTCCCTCCCCCCTCCCTCCCCTCCTACTCCCTCCTTCCCTCCCTTCCTTCCTGTTTCCTCCTCTCCTCTCCTTCCTTCTTTCTTTACTCCTGTCCTCTCCTCTTTCCCTCTCTTGCTCATCCTCCCTCCCCTCCTTCCCTCTTTCTCTCTTTCCAAGTGATTGATGGCCAGGACCTCAGTCAGGAGGCATTTGAGTCTACCTGGTGTCACACCATCCCTCGTCCACTCATTCTTTAATTTATCCAAAAAACACACATTCCCTGGACAGCCTGCTGTGGATACAGATGTAATTGAGTCCCAGTTCCTGTCCCATCCCAGTTCCCACCCTTCTAGAAGGAGAATCAGGCAGGAAAGCAGGAATGACTGGGAACGTGGGAATGTGCTATAAGAGAGGACCGCAGGATTGACCCCTGAGTATGGAGGACAGGCCTGGTACAGGCATTGTCCTGGCAGGGATCTGCCTCAGAAGAGATTTAATGGCCACATGGGAAAACTGGTCCAGCCACTTCATGCTGACCAGAAGACTGGGATCTGCCCACAGGTCTCGCTGCCCAGGCTGCTGCAGCTGTTGTTCTGAGGACCCCTCATCTCCTTCTGCCCTACCCAGAGAGATCCCAGCAGAGCCGGAGCGAAGCGCCTGAGGCTCCTCCTCCAACAGTCCTGGGCTTCATGGATGGCGGTGTCCATGGGAGCACCTCCCTCTCCTCCATCTGACCCATGGCCCCTTTCTGCATGAACCTTCTCCAGACCATTCCAGCCCAGATGGGTCGCCTCCTCTTCTGCAGCCCTTCCCCAAACACTTCGCCTTTACACAAGAGCTGATCCTGTCACCATGGTCTTTGAACGTGGCTTCTTGCTCTTACCAGATTGTGCTCCCAGACCACAGGGACCATGTTCCTTTAGCTCTAGTCTCTAAGAGCAGGTGTGTCTAGCAGCTTCTAGACTGTGTCAATCATCGTGTTAGGATGGAGCTCTGAGGAAGGCCTGCCCTCACTGCACCCAGATGCTATATTTTTGATAGAAATATATACAGGATATGCAGGTATGTATGTTGGGGTCTTAAGAAGTAAAAGGTCAGTCCTCCCTTGGGCACAAATGACAAGGGCAAGGATAGGGTGTTGAGTTTGGCAGAGGTGAGGATCAGAAGGATGAATTAAATGTGAGGTGAAGTACGAGAAGAGAGGTAACAGAGCAGAGCTGGTATAGAATTCTTTATTATACTTACAGTTTCTAGATATTTCGATAAAGTTTATGACTCCTTCCAACAATAGTCTGCCATTTCCTGGGCAGTGTTAAGTGGGCTTCCAAAGCCTTGGGATCTTTACTAGTTGCCCGGTTCAGTCATTTCGTGGCGTTTTTGTGAAAACCAATGCATGTGGCTTCAGTATTTGGAAACTGTCCTCCACCTAGTGCCTTAATGTCACGGTTTGACTGTTATTACACTTTCAGTGAGACCTGATTTGAACTCCTGGGTCTGGGGATGTGGCAGGTCCTCATTCGCTTCCAGAATTCCAGAGGGAAAGAATATGAATTACAGAGGATCCCAGGAGACCTTAGGGTACCAGGTTAGCCATGCCATTCAGGGCCTGCTGTGTTGAATACACAAAGATGATTTGTAGTGAGCCCAGCAGCTCCTTTTATGACATTTGATGTTCTCAGTGGACAAAAGGACTCGAGAGCACCTTCTCCGTAGCAGTTTATACATTCCATGTGGTTTCTGAATTACTCCTCCTTCACCAAGATCAGCTCTGGCTCTCCGTGGTCACGGCGTGGCCCATTCTGACATAACGTGGTACCCTGGAAGGTGCCGTGACTCTCTCATGCTGTCTTTCCTAAAGAACTAGAAATCCAGGGGCTTCAGGGAACAGGTCCACCTGTGTTTCGTGGAAGTGCTGTTGGTATGCAGTTGTTTCTTCAATCCAGGTGTCTCGTTTCTAACTAACTTATTAGGAGGCCTGAATCCAAACTTGGGAATTTTTCTCATTCCTTTTGGATAAAACCCTAGAATGTTGGAACTGGTAGGCGGTTCCTCGATCTGCCTGGTGCTGCTGGGTTACAGATGATAAGGACGAGACTCAGGGCTGGGAACTGACCTTCCCCCAGGTCCCTCAGCAAGCAAGTGGCTAAAACTAGACTTCCATACAGAGCTTGTGACTCTAGCACTTGCTAATGTTATAGCCACTGGTGTTGACTGTGTCCTTCGGGCCAGGGTTACACAATAACCTTCTCTGACCTGCCCAAGGGCCAAGCCGCATTTCCATGCAGTACACTCCCCTCTCCTGCTTACTGGGCTGAAAGTTCCTGGATAATCAATCCTTAGCCAATGTTCCTGACCTTTCTTCCTTTGCTGCCTGGAGAGCACACTTCTGATTATGGCTGTACGGTGCCCCTGGTGAGGACCAGGCTCCCTGGCTGCATGCTTCCCTTTCCTTTGATTGACCACTTCTCTTCATTCTTGTCCAGATGAGCCTCCTGTTACTTTTCTAACCCCAGATCCTCTTCTCACTCATCCAGGAAGCTTTCACCTGCACCGATGTGTTTTGGAAATCTGACTCGATGCCTCACAGCTCAAGGCCCCAGTCACTTAGTGGTTCCCCTAGGGTGACCTCTGCAGCACCACCCTCCTGCCCTGACCCGAGTCCACAGCCATGAGTGCTATTTTCTGTTTCTCGAAGCATCTACTAATGGCTTTGGAGTGTCAGATAAGCGAATCAGCTTGGTAGCTTAGAATGTGGGTTTTCTGATAGATGTCCCCACTCTGCTGGTTGTTGGCTGAGCAGCCCTGGGCAGCTTACTCAGCTTGCATCAGTGCTCTTATTTGTAAATGAGACACCAGAACGGTGCATGCACTGGAGGACTGATTTGTGGGGTGGATCTGACAATGTCTGTGAAGTGTTTAGCACAGTGCCCTCCGCAGAGCGCGTGCACACTCTGCGGAAGCTGTTAGTACTCTCCAGCTAAGTAAGGGATCAGTACTCAATTCCATGGCTTTGGGCTGTAGCTCAATACATATGAGCTGTGTGCTCTGTCTGCCAAAAGCTCTCAGTACCATCTTGGGCAGTATCAGTGGAGATGCAGTGTCCAGATGGGGGACATCGAGGTCTGTCGCTCAGACCACAGTCAGGGCTGACGTCAGTCCTGATCCCACAGAGTGGCGGAGGCGTCCTTGGAGCAGTGAGAGAGAGCTCCCAGTGTGTCAGGGAACCTCAGAACCTCCTCCCTCCTGGGAGATGGAGGATGAAGCCTGTTTTTTTGTTCTTTTTTTTTTTTTTTAAAGAGGGGACATTACAGGGGGCCACAGTGTCTTACTGAGTGAATGTTTTCAATTATTCCACATTTGTGTGCGTGAGAGTGTGTGTGTGTGTGTGTGTGTGTGTGTGTGTATGCGGAGTTCCTACTATGTGTCAGGCCCTGTTCTAGAAGTCGAGTGGTTGCATAAATCAATGGTGATAGATCTCAAAAAGAAAAATATAGATTGAGGGTGAGGTGGCTATGCTAAACGTCGGCAGCCAGATCACAGCTCAGTTTAAGTTCAGTGGAGTGGCCTCTTTTCCATTTCAAAAAATACAGCTAGCCTGGGCATGGCTGCCAGCTCACCCGCAGCATCGGGTTGAGCTGTTGAGAGGTGGAGCCTTTCCCAGGTGAAGCAGGGCACACAGGAGCACGGGATGCTGCCTGAGCCAACACACAGCAGCGACACACGTCTAAAGTGGGATGACAACATGAGGGAGATGGCACTAGGGAGATAAGGTCTCAGGTCTCTCTAAACTCTGGCTGCCCTGATCACAGTACTGATAGGTGCTTGTTGGCTGCTTTTCCTGGTTCCAGAGGAATTCTGATGATGCCCTCCTGGCCAAGGGGCAGGCACACTCTGTATTTGATCTGTCAAATGAGTTCTGTAGACTCCCATCTAGAAATGAAAATCTGAGATGACTTGTCCAAGGTCGCGAGGCTAATAGGGTTTCTAGACCGCAAAACTCCTTCCCACCACATTGCACTCTTCAAAGTTTGAACCTGGAATCTCCAGTGCTTTATCATCACGGTCCTGGGCATGCAGTTCCAGAGATGGCCAGAAGAGGGCATCCTGCACCGGGTTTCTGCAGCCCACTGCCTGAAGCCATGTTGAATGAGCAAATGTCTGCACCCGACTCCATGAGATCTGAATGTCTCCTTGGCAGGAAATCCGCGAGGAGCACGACGGGGTTGTGCAAACAGCCTTACAATGTCTGCTTGTGTGTGTGCACTCGGCTTCTCCCATGTCGCCCACAATGCTCTGTTTTTTTTTGGATAATGGGGCTCTGTGGACCCCTGCTCCTTGTCATGCAAAGGGAGTGACCTGTGTTTGTCATAAATGAGCTCTTGTATGATTAATAGCCATGTGAAGGAGCCCACAGCAGCTGTTCGGCACCCAGCTTCCCCTCTTCACTGAGCTGGTGGTTTGCTTCGGCTTTCTTCCCCCACTCCAAAGCAATAGTGCAGAATCTACTGCTGAAGGGAGAACGACTGCAGTTTTTTAAATGCCAGGCAGGGGGCGCAGGTAACTAGTGTTGCCTAGTACAGGAGTGAGGATCCTACTGCATGCCAGATGCCAGGCTAGGTACTTTACTTACGTCCTCTGAATTACTTAACATCAGAAATGGAAGCATTATGATTTGTGTTTTACCACCAAGAAAAACTCAGATTCTGAAGAGTAGAATGACTCTTCCAAGGTCCCCAAAGCTCATGCTGCTTCCAGTAAGTGATCCTTCCTTTTTCTTTTCTTTTTTTTTAGGAATGGTTGACTCCATGGTCCACATGCTTAGACACACCTTTCTCCTCTGGTGTGGCTGCCTATGAACTGAAATTCACGATTTTAGGTTACATGAGGGATTTCCACTCCTAGACTTTAGTGTATTTATTGCACCTCCAGAAGATGTATCATTCCGCATATGTATGTGTTTTTATCAGAAGGCTGATGAAAGTAGTGTAGGATCCTAAAACAAAAGGGGCAGGCTCTCAAAAATGTTGGGACAGACAGGCTTATTTTCTTCACCACGACTGTTTTCTCAGTTTGTCATTGACGTCCTTGTGGCGACTGCAGTGCGGTAGCTGCTCATCCAACCTGTGGCTCTGTTTCAGAGAACATTCATGAAGAGGCCTGGCCCTGTGCTTGGAGCCTGGGCGGGTGGCGCGGAGGGGAGTGGCTGAGGTGGTAACATACTGCAAATGAGTGAGACACAGCCCTGGAAAGATTCAGCAGCAGGAAAGGCTGTTGATTATTCCTGGGGGTCAGGAAGGAGGTTTCTGGGAGGAAATACTGTTTGATTTGGTTGAAAGACAGACAGGGCATCCACAGGCAGGCGGAGAGGGAAAGGAGACAGAAGCAAGAAAGCGAGGAGGCGGAGCCGCTGTCAGGTCCCACTTCTCTCCACTGAAGAACAGAGAGCTTCACCAGCACTCTGGAACTTGAAAGGGAGCCTCGGGCCGGATTTTACAGCCTTGAATACCACTGGCAATTGAGCATGACTTCCTTCTGCCCTGCCAACTCCATGTGCCTGGGCAGCACACCCAGGCAGCTCTGGGCCACCTCTCCCGGTGACACCTTCTTGTCCCAGGCTGAGGTCCAGGGTCTTCACAGCTGGCCTGAGGCTCCAAACAGTTAGGTTTATTTGCGGTAAAGGGTGGTTTGAAACCAAAGCGCCTGCTCCTTCAGCAACTGGCAACAGGCAGAGTCACACCTGTCACTGGGACTTCGAGCGAGTTTGGCCCTTCGGATGTGCTTGAAGCTTGAGACTTAGTGGAGCGTGCCAACTTCCCTTGGCCTCAGATTCTTCAGGGTTTTAGTATGTAAAATGGCTTTTGGTGAATTTTTTTGATGCTTACGTAATTCCCCAATGTTATCATGGGTCAACTCCAAAGCTGCCTGTGGTACCCGGTGGGCCCCAGCTTAAGAAAACCAGGCATCTGAAAACCATGGCCAGGTCAGGCTGTGGCCCAGGGGGCTGCGGGACTCTTCCGGGGGCTTTTTCTTCTCAGGATGTCTCAGTAGTACCTGGGCTCCCTGTGCCTCGACCTGACAGGTCGTATTTCACCGCCTGACAGAGAACTATGGATGGAGGCAGAGAAACTGGAAGAACAGATGTGTCCTGCAGCTGCCGATGGGGTGGAAGCCAGGCAGGGAGAAGGAGAAAGCATTTAGAAAATCATATCGGAAGAGAACCAGCACTTATTTCATACATGAAATTCCTGTATGTCCTGATGGTGATGAATGATCTGAGGAGCCTAAATTGTCCCAGGTGGGAAGAGAGAGAGGGATGAGTACCAACAGCAAGGAATGGCTGCAGGAGGAGAAGGCCCAGGAGAGGCATGGAGGCCTGGGGCATTAAACTGAGAGAGCTTTCCGAGGGGCTGATGCAAGGGGTGAGGCCCATGGAGGGACCGCAGGTGGTACCCAGGCTCCAGATGAAGGCAGATGCCTGTCGTCACACTGGGGAGGAGGAGGACATTGGGAGGATGCAAAGTGAGGGTGCTAGGGCCACCCCCAAAGTAGCTGTGCCTGTGGAGAATTCACCCAATGTGTGGGCCTGCAGCTGAGGACAGAGATGGACTCCATATGCAAAGTCCTCAGCAGATGGGTAGAAATTGGAGACAGGAGGGTCTTTCCAGAGGGGATGAGAAAGGAATGAAGGAAGAACCCTGGCCCTGTGCAGCCTGGTGCAGGGAGGCACCTGGGGGAGCTGGGGGAGGAGCCAGGAGCCAGGTGAGCAGGCATCTCATCTGGGGAGGGTTTGGTGAGGCCGCTCTGGCAGCTCCACTGTCCCCAAAAGAGGTTTATGTAAATCACTAAGAAAGAGGAAAGGTTTGTTGCCAGAAGCGCCAGAAGCGCAGACAGGCTGTGTGATCCTGTTCGCTGGCTTCAGAGCAGCCTGAGCCCTGGGTGGTGTCTCGTGTCCCCTGCCATTGTCTAGACTGAAGCTGCAGCCATCCAAGACAGCCTGAGCATCTTGCCCAGCACAACACGGGGCGAACGGCATTTCCAAAAAACCGGTGCCTGGGTCTCAGGGGGCACCTTGCTCTGCCTGGGGCATCTCTTTCCCCACCAGGGTGTGCTGACACCGTCAGCTTCCTAGGTAAGCAACAGGCATTCCAAGTGCTTCCTCATGATTTCACAAGTGAAAACGAGCAAATTCACTGTGATCTTCTCAGTGGTGGGCTGGGCCGCAGCCGCGCCCAGCCTGATTGCTTCCATGCTCCCTGGCATTTGAAATTGAGTGACACGTTGACTCTCCTTCCCTAAAAAAGAGCCTAATTTGCCCTCATTTCTTGGAGACTTTTTGCTGCTGTAATGTTGGTGTTTATGGGAAAATTAGCTGTGATGAGGTAATAGTCTATTTTAGAGACACTGAACTCAGATATTGAAAGGGCTATTTTAAACCTGCACTTAATTGTTCAATTCCATAATGGTCTCTCGGTGTTTTTTTTGAGAATTCCCATGGATTACCTTACAACTGGACTCCAGCAGCTTGTATTCCACAGAGAACGCCAAGCCCCTCTGAGGGACACTGTGGTATTAATGATCGATGAGAATATTCAAAGCGTTTTCCCATTTGAGTGCCATTACTTGGGGTGTTAAAACGTTTTGAAAACACATCCTAGCCATTAACTCATTTTTATTGTCAGATGAAAGTGCTTAATAGACTCTCTCCACTGTATGGAATGAAATCGTCTTTGGGTTCTTGGCAAGACATTGGACAGTGGAACAGAAAACCTCATGACTTCAC
Organism: Glaucomys volans; assembly: GCA_020662805.1. Classification (NCBI taxonomy): domain Eukaryota; kingdom Metazoa; phylum Chordata; class Mammalia; order Rodentia; family Sciuridae; genus Glaucomys; species Glaucomys volans. The sequence continues at coordinate 480,492 of JAJEJO010003728.1, read as the reverse complement.
CACACAAGTGGCAGATGGGGAAGGTCCTTGCAGCCCGCCCAGCTAGTTACCATTGCTAATCTGGTTCAGCCGTCAGTGTCCTGGAACTGACAAGTGAGCTGCTTCATTCCATTGGTGCATCCTCGCAACCCCCACCAAAAATCTGCCAGTTACGTCATTTTAAAATACGACTTTTATTTGACAAGTGTTTTTTAAAACTACTTATTTTGCATCCTGTACCACATGGGCTGAGGTAACTAGAAGCTGGTAATTTGTTTTTCTTCTAATTCAAAAGGGGCAGTGTGAACGTCGTGTAAGGGGATTCTGCAGGTACCAGGAGGGAGTATCTCTGAGCCATTTGGATATTTTTTGCCAACTGGGTCCCTTTCTGCGGGGAAAACACACTGAATGTGAGCTAATGGTTCAGGGGAGGAGCCAGTGGTGTCCCTGGTCTTGCAGGACAGTGTGGGGAGTGTCACCATAGTGGCTGCCCCTCAGGATCACTCCAAACCTGAATCTTGTCTATCAGCCTAAGTACTTTGTGGTCACGGCTCTCCTAAAATCACATGCAATCCCCAGAAACATGCCTGAAACTGAACCCGACTGATCACCAATCTGCTGGGGAAGTAGGAGGGGTTTCTGAGACTCTGAAGGTTTAATAATTGAGTCTGTTGCAACAAGCCAACAAGGCACAGACGGACAGGAGGAAAGGTGGACACACTTACTGACATGCAAGTCACTTGAATCACACAATGTGTGGAACTCAGAGAAGGACCAGGTGGTTGGGCCTAAATGTCCTCTTCACAGAGGAGCAGGAAGTGGGGGCTGTAGGCCCTTTTGGAGAAAGAGTAAATGATTTTCATGGGAGATGAGTGGTCCTGAAGGACAGAATAGCTGGGACAGCATTGCCCTGGGCTGGAGGTCCACTCTAGTCTTCCTTCCTGCTAGTTAATCCTCTGGCAGACCTGGCTTTGGGTAGAGGGGGATCTTTAGAGAAAGTCCCTTCCTGTACTTTAGGAGGGAAAGAGGGGTGAGAGACAGAGGCATGGAGAAGGTCAGAGAGAGGTTGGTTCTGCAGCAGTCCAATGCACTGAACATGTCAAATGTCATTCCCTGGAGTATTGTTTCCTGATTCTCAGCAAATCCTTGGGCCCCTTGTAGTTAGCAGATTAGATTTACAGCAAAGTGAGGTGGGCAGCCAGCAGGTGCACTCGTCTGGGAGAAAAGAGACCACATCCCACTCATAGCTCTGCCTCCAACCCTGAGCAGGTCACTGATCATTTGAGTATTTCCTCAACTTCTGGATTCCATAAGCCATTCAAATTTCCAAGTAAACTTTGGGGCTTTGGATATAACCATCAACCTCACTCTGTAAGATAAAAGATAGCACTGTAACATAGAAGTGGTTGGCCACCTTTAACTTTCTGAGATTCGTGATGAAGCCGTTGTTCTTCTCATTGGCTTTGGACTGATGGGTGGGAACTGCCAGATGGAGCGGTCTTGAGGATTTCTCTCCCAGTGCTTCCTACAGATGAGGCCCTGCTCTCAGTGCTAGAAACACAGTGAGGTACAAAACAGCAGCCCTATCCTCACGCCCAGAAGACGCAGGGACCAGCCTGTAATCATGGTGTTCTCTGATGGGCGCCATTACAGAGGACACAGCACGTGTTCAGTGAGCAGGCGAGAGCAGTTCACTCAGGGAGTGGGGTATGTTTTGATTGGAATGGAGTAGAAGGGTAGGGAGGGTTCAGGAGGTTCTTGTTAAGTCTGGATTTCCACAGACATATTTGGAGGAGAAAGTGGGGAAGGCAGTTGCTGGTGTTTAGAGGTCAGACCCCGCTCTATCCTGTACCAGCTTCAGGAAGTTTCTAGACTCCTAAGATTAACTCTGTTTCTAAAATTAAGACACTGACAGTTCCTATTTCATATGGTTGTTGTGAACTTTACAATGCGATAACACATGGAAGGCTGTTGTCACTGTGGCCTGCAGGTCATGGAGAAGGTTAAGCAGAAGGAGCCACATCGCAAAGGTCCTGTGCAAGAAGGAGGCAGTGAGGGAGGTGCAAGGTGTGTCTAGAGTGGACGAGGTGGGGAAGGTGGAGGGAAAGAGGGGACAGGAGGTGAGCAGAGGCCAGGCTTTCTGTGCCCAGGGCATGCATTCGGATTCACATGACCCTGCAGGCACTGGGGAGCTTTTTAGGAAAGAAATCAATTTTATGTTTGGAAAGATGGTGGAATGAGTGGGAGGGAGACAAGCTGGGTCAGGAAGTTGTAGGATGCAGGCAGGCTCTGCTGGGGTCTGCCAGGATGAGCCAAGCAGGTGGGGAGAAAAGGGTGTACAACCACTTGGATCCAGCAGCAAGGCAGTCTGTATTGGCAGGCTCCAGCCAGAACCTCCTGCCAGTGAGCAGGGACCCTCCAGAGACAGTGGGTCTTTATTTATTTATTTATTTATTTATTTATTGGTACCAGGGATTGAACCCAGGGACACTCAACCACTGAGCCATATCCCTAGCCCTGTTTCATATTTTATTTGGAGACAGGGTCTTGTTGAGTTGCTGAGGGCCTCACTAAGTTGCTGAGGCTCTTGCTAAGTTACTGAGGCTGACTTTGAACTCATGACCTTCCTGCCTCAGCCTCTGGAGCCACTGGGATTACAGGCGTGCGCCACTGTGGCCTGCTGAGACAGTGGCTTTATGTCTTAAAGATGGATTTGATATTTCAGTACTTGTGTTAGGGGACAGTGTGGCCCTGAGAGCCACCTCATGTCTGTTTGTGACTCCTTGGCTGCATTGTCCTGTAGGTCCGTGGTCAAGTGTTTGTGGTTTGATTTTGTTTGTATAAATTAAAAACTTTAAAAAGATTCTACCGATTCCACTGCTGTAGAGTGCATTCTGATGAAACTCGCGGATGCTCTAGGACTGCAAATCAGGAAGTCCAGGAGCCATCTGGATGACCTGGGGAAGGGACAATTACTATACCTGGTCATGGAGCTCGCATCTGTAAAATGGGCCTAGTTAAACCTCCCCTGCCTGTAATACGTGCTTATGTTGAGGATGAATGTGGCTGACACATCTTTAACAAAACTGTGATGTGATACATGTGTGGTATTATGGTTTATGTACTGTGTTGTAAAAAAAAATGTTGGGCTGGGGATCTAGCTCAGTTGGTAGAGTGCTTGCCTTGCTGGGTTCAACCCCCAACACCACCAAAAAAAAAAAAAAAAAAAAATGTCGAACGAACTAGGATTTCTTAATCCCCCAAATATTGATTTATAAATAATCCAAGTCTGCTTTCTAAAAATTCTCACACCAGGGACATTGACTATCCTAGAATCTGGAAGGCTCTCTCTGATGCAAAATGCTAACAAAACCCACCCCTTCTAATAAAGGGATTGAGATTGTCATCTTAGAGTTTAAGAAAAATATTAGAAAACAAACCCTGGCAAGTCTGCCGTTTTATTTATTTTCTTACCTTCTGCTCTTTGTGGTACCAGAAGGTGATGTTGACTTAGGAATTCTTCTTTCACTTAGTCATAGCTAAAAAATAAATCGTCTGGGTGTTTCTGTAAGATCTAGAATTTTGACAGCCAAGCATTGAAATCTTGGTGTGCGGAGGCTCAGGTCATTGGTCACATTGCTCTGCACCTGTGCCCTTCATTGTATCTTGTTCACAGAAAACACAGCTTTCCCCGCAAACTACCCTCCCATCTTTTTAAAACAAGTCCTGGTTGATTTCATTTGGTTTTATGCTCTGGGAATACAGCTGATAGTATCATTTGATTTTTTTTCTTCCAAAAAAAATAGATAAATGAAGAGTTCCAAACAGTATATGGAGGGGGGATATTAATTTTTCTCCCCTTTTTGGAAATTGGAAATGTTAGCAGAGAATGATTTTTTTCAGTCGGTTTCTCACCCCGTAGTGGAACAGCCAGCTGCGTACATGTGCCTGTGAGCCAAGAGCCAAAGCAGTGGTCATAGGAAATACCACAAGTACATCCAGAAGTGTCACCCGTGAAGATGGGTGCCTCCCTTGGCAGTCTTTACAGGAGCTGGGTGCCTAAAGTGGCCAGAGAAACACCCTTCGTCTAGACTGCGGAAAAGAAAAACAAAATTAAAGGCCTGTTTCAAAATAATCTTGCAGTGCACGAACCTGGGAAATAAACCTGCTCTGGGGGACCTGACCAGTCTTTGGTTTCCTTCACAGTCCTGACCTCCCGGGCTGGAGGAGCTCCCTCGGCCGACCCAGGCTCCCAGCACCCTTCACTTCTGGTGGCAGCCCCAACTCCGAGCAGGCTTCCCCAGGACACTGTCCCTGCAGTTTCCTCTTTTCTGAATTCAACGACGTGAACTTCTCCGCACATGCCATTGAGCATGCTCACAGACAGCAGGCCTTCAGGAACCTAATGGAAGCTGAAGGACTCACTTCCCAGAAACATGAGCTGACCCATCCAGTAACACAATGTCCTGCAGACGCTTCTGGAAGGCCCGGGCTCTCTGAAGTGCCCACACAGGGTCTGGAGCACTAGGTCCCTTCCTGGGCAGGAAAGGGCATAGGCTGTTCGTTCCGTCACTCAGTGTGGCTCTATTCCATTCTCTTGTTATCCTTGGAAAGTTGTTTGACCATTTTGAATCTCTTGTTGTTCCAGTGTGAAGGCAGTTCTAGGTCCCGGCATGTAGCTGGAAGATTGGAATGAAATGAGTGTGGGGAGCCCAGGTGCACACAGTGGGCCCTCAGTAAAGCGCTGATGTGCTGTCTTCCTGCATAGTAACCGTGACCACCTCTGCACTTGGGCATGTCATGGGTTCTAGGTGCACACTGTCATTCTCACATGTTGACCTTCAGCAGAGACCTTGAGCACTTACTGTGTTTAGGACATGTTCTGTGCTTTCAGATAGATTCCGCTCTCAAAATAATGCTGCGCCTGCTTCTAAAGTCCAGTGTGTCTCAGCTGAGCACTTTAGATGGCTGGCATGTCTGTCTGTCCACCCTTTGTCCTTTGGTATTTTCTTTCTTTTTTTTTGGTGGTACCAGGGATTGAACCCAGGGGTTCAATCAACTATATATATATATATAGACCTTTATTATATTCATCAATTTGTATGCAGTGCCAAGAATCAAACTCAGTGCCTCATACTCTGGGCAAGTACTCTACCACTGAGTCACAAAACCCAACCCTTTTTTATATTTTATTTAGATACAGATCTTACTCAGTTGCCTAGGGACTTGCTAAATTGCTGAGGCTGGTCTTGAACTTGGAATCCTCCTGCCTCAGCCTCTCAAGCCACTGGGATTACAGGCATGCACCACTGTTCCTGGCTTTCATTTCTTTTCAGTAGACTTATTTCATGTCTATTGGTTTTCTTCACTAGGTGATTGTGTTTTCCTTTGGTGTAATGCTGTATTTATGAAATGGGTACATAGAGAGACAGCTTTTTGGTTAAAAATTGTATTTTTTGTGATTATTTGAACATTACTAATAGAATCAACTCAGTATTCGTGTTTTCAGAAGCGTTTGTTTACACTTGGGCTATCTTACTATCTGAATAGCCTGACCTCTAATTATTACAAACCTGTGCAAAAATTGTTTTTCTGAAAATCTAGATTCCTTTCAAACGGATTTGTGGTTTTCAATCAGCTTCTGTACCTAATTTAGATAAGTCTAAATTCTATAATCACGTAAAAATATGTCTTTCTCCTAGGCATATTTTGAGGATGAAATAAGAAATATACTAAGATACACCCTCTGGCACGTAGAAAAATCCCTTTCAGGTACTACACCTGTAAGCACTTACCTGAGGGTCGCTTGGTGTGAGAGACGCACAGAAAGGACCATGGATCTTGGGAGAGCCAGTGTGAGAGATTGAAAAGCTATGATTTTGGGGACGTCACATGGGTGTCTTTGATTCCCTGAATATCTTGAACTGTTGGGTGAATTGTGGTTTTCAGACATTGCAGCTGGCATTGGGCAGTAGTTTACAGCGTATGTGGGGCTTTTACAGCATTTTGTTCAGTCTTTGCAAGATTTTGATGCAGAAGATAATAATGATTGTGTAGCCCTGTTATATGGATAAGAAACTCAAGATTTCACACCTAAAATGACTTGCTGGGAACCAGGAGTAGTTAGATTGCACCTCATTTGAGGCCTCTTTCAAACACTCTTTGGTATGATCTTGCCCATCTGCTACTGACAATATACATCTTTTGGATCATTGGTTGGTCATGTTGTTATCTTGACTTGCTTTATGCTTTGGATTCTCAAGACTGTGTGTTAGTCTTTCTAGGTAAGTCTAGGCTGCAGTGCTGGAAAAAGAGGCCCCACTAATTGCTAAAGCCATCATGCCAGAGCCCAAGGACCCAGATGTCCATGCACCTTCACTTTGGTGGAGAAGGGCTGGTGTCCAGACAGCTCTGTCCAGACAGAGGAATGACTGGGTATCTCTGAGAGCAAAAGGCCATCCCAAGTGGCCATGGATAAGAGGACCCCCTCTCAGCACTATTCTCCAAACAGGAAGTAGCCCACACTAGTGGACTCAGGAGCCTATGGTCAGAGTCCCATTCCTCATGCATACCTGCCCAACTGGTGGATCTTTTCCTGTCTCTTCACCTGGTGACCAAGACCTTGTACTCTGTCCTTGTCTGTGTCACACCCTCCCCACAGGAGGACATTTCGTTCTTGCAATATCAGGGGCATCACAGTGACTGCATCATGCCCCAGGGAGAACTTAACCTTAGAAATGATTTTGGATGATGCTGAGGGAGTTAGTGTGTGTGCATAAGTGTGTGTGTGTGTGTGTGTGTGTGTGTGTGTGTGTTGCACATATGTGTGTGTGGTGAAAGTAAGCCTGACCTTTACAATTTGAGCAACATACTGGTTTTAACCAACAAACGAGCCTGCATCCCCCTCCTTTATGGATTCTATCATATTTTAGTGTTGTTGCACCTGCTTTTTGTCATACTTCTGTCTCTCAAGTGGTTTTCATGTCCCTCTTTTGTTATTGGGGAGACTTCCCATCCTGCGAACTTAAGTAGCTTCTTTACCTATAAAACTAGCAAGAATTGTCATTGTCTTTGGAGGCCTGGGTTAAGGTCTTTGTGGGTGCTCAGAGTTCTGGCTGGATTGCCGTGTGCCCTCCAACATAAGTCCCCACAGCACAGAGAAAGGTGACAAGTAACTGACATCCCTGGGACAGATCAGCACAGGTCACAGTAGGAGGGAGGCTGGGAAGCCACTGATAGAACAAAGAAGCCAAAATTTCAGAGATCACCCTGGACTGCCAGGAAGGCTGCTCTGCCACACATTCAGCTGGGAATCCACCGCTGTGCCCATGGGAGCTCTGTGATTCAGCTCATGCTCAGATACTACTTCCTCTCCTCTTAGCTGGAGACATGCCTTTGTCTTGACTCTTAAACACGACCACTGTACTTCCCCAGTGTAACTTGCTGATGTTTGTTTTCTTAACACTAAATCTTGAAAGAGACCAGTTATTTTCTCCTTTGCTTTGACTACCTGGAAGCTCAAGTCTGAATTGATAAGCCATCCCCAGCAAATAGCCTGGATAACCTGTAGGTCATGTACTGCTTGCCTCTCACTCTTCATCTTACTACCCTGTTATTATTCTCCTTTCCCAACTCACTTTGAAGACCTCCCTCCACCAGAAGAAACATCCATGAATTCCCTCACCCTTGCAGAGGAGCAAAGCATCAAATCTCTTGGCCATGAAGGAGATGCAATGATATGCTTCTGTACAGATCTTTCATTGGGTTTGAAGGGCATGCTTTATAGGCTTCATAGGACTAGCCTTGATCCCTGACAGTACACAATTACCCACATTCATTGTTTCAGATGTTCTGATAGATGACACATCTAGGATCCTGGGAATTCCAGGTGACTGACCATGGTTAATGCTAGAGTCAAGCTCCAGATTATTTGTCCCTATCGGCCAGTCAACTCATAACCTTTTGGAGAGAGCTAATATTTGGATGCATTTCTATGTATGTTTGTTTCAATCCATTAGAAACTTCAGAGGCTTGGCCTATTTCCCATCCAGCTACTTGGACACTAAAATCATACACAAGACAAAATTTGACGAGGAAGCTAAATCAGCATAGTATCTTGTGACACATTCATAGCACAGAGGTCAGGAAATTAAGAACATTTCACTGCCATTACATATGGAAGCCAGGACTTCAGAAGGGTCTGCAGGTTTGATTTTGAATTGCTCATTAAATTGGAGACCCTCTTCCCTAGCGAGACAGGGAGCTCGTGAATGCTGCCCAGTGGAGGAATGGATTGGATCAGCTCCATCCTTTCAGTTTGGCAGAACCTACCTCATACAGGGCTTTGCTCAAAAAGGAAAGGAAATGTGCCTAAAGGCAGGAGAGAAAGGGAAAATTCCAGAAGAGATAGGGAAGACCTTTTGGAAGATGGAAATATGTTTGCATTCCATTGCACACATGCACACCCACATACTGCCCAAATAGTCATGTGCCTCAAGAAAGGAGAGGCCTAGGAAATATCTAGTCCACCCTTCTCCCCAACACATAAGTCTCTTTTACAGCATCATTAAAGAATACTACTTAGACATCACCAGTGAGAGACAGCTCATAAGTTTCATGAGGCAAATTACTCAATGTTTGGGCAATTCTAATGGCTAGACATCTTTACATGACACTGAATTGAAGATTTTTCTCATTATTTCCCCATTGATCTTACCTTCCCTGGAGCTGTATACAGACTATCAAATACGTCTTCCATAGGAAAATCCTAAGTAAGTATGTGGGCTGTTAGAATAATCTGGATGGTGATGATGACAATGGTAACTGTTATTGTCACCCTCTAGCAAGAGCATGTAATTCTTTTAACACTTTGTCTAAGTGCTGCACTGAGCATTTTGCATTTTCATTAATCCTCACAACTTGATGAAATAGATACTTTTCAAGAACTCATTCTACAGATAAGGAAATCGAGGAATACAGGAATGAGGTGGCTTTCCCTCCATGAGGATGAAGCCTTGCGGTGAGGAATAGACTCTCTAAATGGTCTCTTTTCTGGTTTTGTGTTACTAAGTTCTCCCATGAGGGAGGTCTGCAAGCTCATGAATGGTTTCTCAGTGAAAGATCATGGAGGCCAGATTGCATTTGCTGCATTTTATCAGACGTAGAGTCATCCTTCAAGTGCATTTTTCTCTTGACACATCTTTCTTATAATGATGTGTTTTTCAAATTTTCCTTTTCAACATTATTACTCTCAGAGCCATATGCATAGAAAATTGCAGCCCATCAGTTCCCCTGCACTGGTCATGATTTTTACATATTGGTCTTTTATAAAATTGGGTATGGAATCCACATGGGTTCACTTATAGCAGAGCTAGAGGAGTGCTTTCTAAGTAGCTCAGACCCAGCACCTGTGTACTGTCTCCAACAATATGTGTTGAATGTGTCTTTACCTTTGAAATGTCCCATTATGAGACTTTTGATTTGTCTAAGGTACACTCTGAGAAGTCTTGTCTCCAATACCCACTGATAAGTTCCTGAGACCCTAAGTCTGTGTTTTCTGAACTGTTTCCCATGAATTTTAAGAAACTTGCATTTCTGGACAGGTATCTTAGTAATACCCTCTTTGTGGTGCTTATCCATTGACATGGTATCTTCCATATTAATGAATAGGAAATTAGGCAAAGCTAGAGCATTAGCCGTAAGGATTCAGAGGATCAGTGAAGGGGATAGGAAGCACTGTGAAGAATATGCAAAATTCTACTCCTATAATTGAAATACCTCACTTTTTCAATAGAACGTTCATGGTTAATTTTTTTTATATGTAGTGAAGGAGATACAAGGTGCAAGGGTATTCACCTGAGAGACATTATGACACTGTCATATTAGCTTTAGATCAGATGTCCCTAAGTTTTAGACATCTCCAATAGCACCTTGGAGATATTTATCTGCAGCCAATTCAGGAATGAGTTGCACATCTTTAGGAATAGAATTGTCTTTTTGGTCTTCAGAGGTAGCTAAAGGAGGGTCAGTGGTATGCATGTAACTGTTTTTTATATTTCTAATGGTATTTGTTTTTGTGTTGCCTTTCCTAGGTTTGCTGGGATGGGAAACCTGCTCAAAGTCCTTACCAGAGAAATTGAAAACTATCCTCATTTTTTCCTGGATTTTGAAAGTAAGTTCCAAAAATTACAGCATAATAATGGAAACTTTTCACTTTTTATAGCTTGTTGGTAAGGAAGTTAAAATTAAGATTTTTGTATGATACTTAAACCACATCCAAATGGTATTCTGCATTTCTCTCTGAAATCATTTCTAAAATCAGTTTCTTTCTCTTTCTTCCTGTTTTTTGGAAGCCTAGTAGAAAATATTTTTAATATGTCCTTGATTTTCTTTGATTTTAGAATTGATAAGCTTTAGCTTATCATCATGCATCTTTCCTAAAACTCTGTGTGAATTGCTATGCCATATTCCAAAAAAGCAGGCATATTAATTTATGCAGATCAATAGAAAACAAATATCACTAGAAGTGAAAGGAAAAGGAAAGAAAAAAGTGATCAATATCATAAATAAGACTTACAGATTATTTCTGTTGATCATATTTGTCTGTTCTTCATGGATTATTTGATCGTATAAAACCATTTTAAGATTTTGGGATATGAACTTTTTTTTGCAAAAGTAGACATCTTTTTTATCAAAACCATTATTATTTTTCCTCAGGTAAAAATTGTTAAGAATCATGACAGAATAATGACAGATTCTCAGTTGATTTTATTGATGTATACATGTGCAGATGAGTGACACATTCATGTTTATTCAAACTTAGCTCATGTTTCTGTTTCTGCCTTTGCCCTTGTGTTCTCTCACTTTTAAAATCACAGTTCCACAACAGCAAGCACAGTTGAATTTCTCTTTTTCAGTACTCACATTGTTGTACTTCAATCTGCTCTGAATTTTGTTTTTTCAAGCATTTTCTCAATACTAAAGAAAATAGTTGGAACTTCCTTATGTGTAGATTAAACCTCCTAACAGATTTGTTAAATGCTAGAAAACGCTTCCAAGGGGCACTGTAACAAAAGGTGAAAGCACCTTAGATGTGTCTTTTCATAATGTCTGGTGTGTTTAAAATGTTATTTGAAAAGAAAAAGTGTCCCCAAAGCCCACATGTTCTGAAAAAATCATCTGGATTGTGTGCACTGAGAGTTTTCTTCTGGTTTCACTCAGTCTTTTGTTGTTGTTGCTGTTGCTCTTTGGCTTGGGATGGATGGATGGGTGGGTGAATGGATGAGTTGTTCCTGATTTACTAATAACTTTGAGGAATTGTTACAAAATGAATCTCTGGCAGTCTTACCACCATTTTGATTATTTACATTTTTAATTTCTTATCTCATGCATTTTTACATTGTTGGATTCAGCACACTAAGGCCAAAAATAACAAGGAAATATGTTGTTGGCAACTCTGGAGCGTATCAGCACTGGAGTAGCTTTTCTGGAAGCCCTAAAGTCCACATGCACTGCCTGGGCTCACAGGCACCTGTCACGGTTCAGTGACCCCAATGGCCTGTTTGGTCACTCTTGGATCCTTGGCTTTCCCCACTCCCACAAAGACCAGTGTTGAGTTCTTTTCAAGTCTAATCATAAAAACCTTAAAGTGAAACAAGTAAAGGTTACAGGGAGAAATCAGAGGTTTTCTGCTGGTGGTCCCTGGAGTTCTGAGGCTCTGCCTCAGGAATCCCCTCCCCACCAGGAGAGCAGGCAGGAGGCGCTGACAGAGAGAGACCCTGATCCTGCTCCATGCTTACCAAGCTCCGCGGTCGGCTCACTCTTGTACTCTGGACGTTTTCTGCACATTTCATCTAAGGAAAGGTCATGGTGGCAAAATACAGCATTTAGAAATGGAGTTTTGATGATGTTCATGGTACGAAAGATCCATTTGTGGAGATTTGTGTATCTTCAAGAGAAGTAAGAGTAGTCTAGAATCCCATGTCTGGTGGCTCATTACTAGGCCTAGCATTGCAAGATTTAAGGAAAATATAAAACTGTAAATTTAGAAAAATGTATGAAAATCTGTTTTCTCTTCAGTCCCAAGGAGAAAATTAACTTTATTGTGCCAAGAATCTGGGAAGATAAGGGACTGGGCCAAAGTCACGTTGAGACTGATTAGGGACCTGAAATGGGAACACGGGCCTCTTTATCTCTCGGCGTCCTTTGAATGCTCCTCACCAGCAGCTTCCTGAAGCCCACAGCCACCATTCTGTTCCTGATTAGAGAGGATCCACACACTAAGACATCCCATGGGAAAAAATTAATTTGGGTATTTTTGATCCCAAAATACATAGGTCAGAGTGCTCGGAAAGGTGGGCTGCAGGCATGCACGGTGTTTCCTTGAGTCTGGAGATTTCAGGTCACTCTGGTAGAGGAATGTTGAGTGTGGGTGGGATGGTTCATATAAGCCATGCAACCTGGGGACAGCAGTCACTGCCTAATGAAGCCACAGGCTAGAGTGGAGGACAATGTAGGCACAGAGGTGACGACAAACTCAGGGACTTCAGAGAGGCCCTGGATGCCATGGGAGTAAAGAAGGAGAAAGAACGTACATCTAATGGAAGGCTGCGGAAGGACCAGGAGGTCTCTTCTTGCAGGAGGTGACATTTGGAATGGGCTTTGAAAAATGAGTCATTTTTCTGCAGGCACAGATGGGGCGAGGAGTCTTCCAACAGATGGAGACGTGGAGACTGGAATAGGAAGGGCCTGTTTGAAGAACAGCAAGAAGTCCAATTTAGACAGACACCAAATGCCTTTTGAAAAGAACTGGGGGCAGAACTAGAGACCAACTTGGGGGAGACCATTAGGAGGACAGCGGCCAAGCCAAGGAGTTGGGGCTGCAGATCCATGACTGTGGGAAAGCAAGGAAGCAGAGGAAACCTGAACTGAAGGGAACTTTAGACATGCTCTCTGGAAGGGGCTTGAGTAGGCAGAGGATCCTGGGAGAAGCCACACTGTAGAGATTAGAGGACAACTTCCTGAATTGAGATTCCTGAGGACAGAGCCTGAGCCCCACTGTGTTGAACAGGACGCGTGGAGCACACCTGAGCCTGGCAACAGTCTGGTCCTATGAAGGAAGTGCAGAGCCAGCAGGAAGTGCCCAGGCAGGCAGGAGGACACAGGCGCCCAGGAGGAGTGCAGACACTTCAGATGCTGCAGAGAGGTCAGGAAAGACGTGGCTGGGAGGGGATGATCACTCGGGCAGTGAACTGGCACTGGTGGCCTCCTGGGAAAGCGGATGGAGGATGTGTCACTCTGTGTATGGAGGGTGTGTGGTCAAGAGTCAAGGAGTGAGGGGTGGAGGGGATGGAGGCCGAACAGAATGTATCGACAGTGTAAATGAATTTGGCACTTCTGCTTTGAGCGTTGAATATTCTTTTTGAAGTCGGCAATGGAATGTAATTGAACTGGGTCAAATAGATATAATTAGGCTGGGTCAAAATGTAATGCAAAATTAGACACATCTGTCCTTGGGCTTTTGAGTTGCAAAGATCTGATTTAAATTCCTGCTGACCTTGGCAGTTACTCCTGCACCTTGTGCTTGTGTTTCTCCACCACACGTCACATCTTTTCTCAGTACTTTTTTATCCATCAACTTTTTTTTTTTCTCTTTCTTACTCTACATCCTGGTCATTTTCTACTTCCTTTTAAAGGCTCAGACAGGCAAGGGGGAAAGACTGATGTGGCTCCCTGCCTCCCTGGTGAACCGTGGCTGGAGGGGCAGTGCAGGAAGAAGCATGCCCCACACTGCTGAAGAGCCCAGTCAGACCCTCCATAATGGCACCCAGTGCACCATGTGAAGACCCTGGCCCTCCAGTGAAGTGAACCTGGCCACTGGTTCTCAAAATGACTATTAGAAACATCTAGTGAATCTCTTCTTATATAGTTATCTGAGCCTCACCCCCAAATTCTGACTCAGTTGTCCGGTCCCTAAAATCTGCTTTCCCCCACCTTCTGCGGTGCTTCTGCAGATCAGCCCGTTTGGGACCTGCCTTTATCTAATGCATGCTGTGACTCACCTACCCTCTAGTGTTCAGGACAGGGGAGCCACTCCCAACAACCTTCGGAGTTCCCAGAGCCCCAGCCTGGAGTGGAGGTTCTCCAAGACAGTAGAAGTTCAAGCACATTGAAATCTATGCACAAGCACCTCACTTCAAAGAAGCTTTTTCTTTTCAATCAGGAAGCAATTCGCTCTATCAAAGATTCCTTTGAGATCTGAGTAGACATTTCTCCAAAGATAAACAAATGTCCGATATGCACATGAAAAGATGTTCGCTATCATTAGCCACGAGAGAAATGCAAATGAACACCACGATGAGATAGTACTTCATACCCACTGGGATTGTTCTTATCAAAGGGGAGACGATAAAACATGTTGGTGAGGATGTGAAGAAACCAGAGTTCCTATACACTGGCTGGTTAGAAGGTAAGATGGTACTTCTGCTTTGGAAGTCCCTCAAAAGGCTAAACATAGCCCTAGCTATTCCACTCCTACGTATAAACCCAAGAAAAATAAAAATATTTGTCCATGCAAAAACTTGTACATAAATAATCCTAACAACATCATCTATATTAGCTGAAAAGTTAAAAAAAAAAAGTTAAAAAAAAGCCCATCAACTGATGAATGGGCAAATAAAATGTGATACATCCATTTAATGAAATATTATTGAGCAATAAAAGAAATGAAGTGCTACAGCATGTTGTGCTAAGTGAAAGAAGCCAGTCTCAAAGACCTCGTGTTGATTCCATTGAAAAATCTAGGATAGGCTGATCTGTGGAGACCAACAGTGGATCAGTTGTCCCTGAGCCTTGCAGACAGTTGTCCCCTCGACTCATCAGGAACAACTTTGCTTTCCTGCTTGGGCTACTGCAGCAGCTCCGGCCACCTGAGCCTTAGAGGGCATCTCCCTCTGCACCCCTTCTATCCCTCAGAGCACGTGGCCACTGCTTCATACTCAGGCAGCACCTAGATGGGAAGGAAACGGATCTGAGTTCGCTCCAGGCAGAGCCAGGGCCCTGGACCCGCCATGTCTGTGTGCTCCCTTCCTGCTCTCGATTGCTCTCGATTGTTCTATTAGCACTGGGTGAAGGTCCATGGAAAACCACCAGCAAACAGACACAGCTTCCTTTTGGCCAGGACTCCTGGGCGGCTCAGCCTTCAGGCCAGTCACACACATCCTTCAGAGTGGAGCAACATCCCGGCTGTTTTCCTCTTCCTGCCTCCATCTACGGCAGCTTCCCACTCCTGCCCCTTCTCTGCCCAGCCTGAAAGTAGCTGTGGCCCCACTCCTCCTAGGACAGTGTGCATACTGTTTGGATTTTATTTCATTTGGTGTTTTGCAAACCTCAGCTCTCTTACAGGTTAACAATAACAGAAATTTTAGAGATTACCTAACCTGTTCACTGTTAGCATGGGGTCGATATTCTTTGTGATTATTTTACATCTTAATAACGTGCAATTTTATCACACAGTCTCAGATTTATACCTGAGAAAGTGAACATTAGTTCTTTTATATCATCTAATATACAACACATTTTGATAGTTTCCCTGATTTTTTTCAAAATGAGTTGGAAGATTGAAACAAATTCACAGGATTGAAACAAATTCATATGATTTGATTACTTTTTATCTTCTTTTAAATTGTGTCAAGAACACTTACCGTGAGATCTATCCTCTTATCAGATTTTTGAATGTACAATAGTTTTGTTAACTATAGGCAAATTGTTGAACACAGGATTTCTAGAACTTATTCATCTTGCACAAAGGAAACTTGAGACCTTTGGCCAGCAGCTCCCCAGGTCCCTATCTCCTGGGTCTCTGGCAACCACCATTTTCACTCTGCATTCATGACTTTGACTCTTTAGATACATGTTGTAAGTGAGATCATGCAGTGTCTGTCCTCTGTGACT
Source organism: Glaucomys volans (assembly GCA_020662805.1). Taxonomy (NCBI): domain Eukaryota; kingdom Metazoa; phylum Chordata; class Mammalia; order Rodentia; family Sciuridae; genus Glaucomys; species Glaucomys volans. Next base: position 464,562 of record JAJEJO010003728.1, on the reverse strand, counting down.
AGGTTATTTCACTTAACACCATTCCTATTATTGTGTGGCTAGCTTTTCTTTGTTTTTAAGACTGAATAATAGTCCATTGTGTGGGTCATGATTCAGATATGAAATGTACCCCCAAAGCTCCTGTGTTAATGCAAGAATTTTCGGAGGTGAAATGATTGGATTGCGAAACCTCCTGGTTTGAATGCACTGCCTGGGTGGGAACTGTAGGCAGGCAGTCATGGCTAGAGGAGGTGGGTCGCTGGGGGCTTGCCCTGGAAGGGTGTCTGAACCTCTGAAACCATGACCCAGAATAAACTTTTCTTCTCTAAGTTGTTCTTGCCAGGTAATTTGATCACAACAACAAAAAGCTGATTGACATTGTGTGTGTGTGTGTGTGTGTGTGTGTGTGTGCACACATACTGCTCATCTGTACAAAAGTACAAAAAAAGTGACAATGTACAGCTGTTTTATTGGGATATAATTTTCTTTGTGCATTTTAAATGGAAACGGATCACCTGGCTACTGTGGTTCTGATCCAGTTTTCCATGGTATCCTGAAGGCTGTGCTGGGTACCAGCCACTCTGCTGGTTGAGTGTGAATAGCGGCAGGGCTTGCAATCTACTTGGGGAGGAAGACAAAGCCAGAGTCTAAACAGCAATAATCGCTCTATCGGGAACATCAGCCTTTGTCTGAGGTCCAGCAATCAAGCATTGTTAGTTTTCTTCTGCAAGTGTATGTTTCTCTCTTCACCAGTGTACAGCTCCTGGAGGTGAGGCTTTGAATGGTATTACATGCTTACATTTTTAGTGTCTTAGCGTCCAGCATAAGGCTGGACGTGACCGATAATCTTAGGACTGCAGGTTTTCATGGATGCTAATTGAGTAACTATACACAAAGAATTCTTTGTGTTCTTCAGGCAGAAGCAGCAGCAGCAAAGGTGGATTCTGAGTGGACAGGGAGGGATGAGATACTGCAGATGAATAGATGAGCTCTAGGAGAACAGAACCTCTTCTTTACATTTTCCACTTTAATGAGGAAATTATACAGACAGTGGTACCAGTGGTAGGGAGGAAGTCTGCGGGCTGGAACACCTAGGAGGTGCTACTCTAGCAAGAATGGCAGATGTGTAACTGGGCTGAAGAAGTGTTCTTCAGAAGCTAGTGGCTAAAAATGGTTTTCTCATGAGAAAAACCCACATTTATTAACATCATTGGACCACTGAGAACATCGGCAGCAGTGGAGTGGTTATCAAGAAGGAAATTCTGCAATCTCCACATCTTTGTGTTCTCAAAAAGCCTGCAGTCTCCTGTTCTATAAAAGGAGGTGTCGAGGCAAGTTGGCCTGATATTGTTCCCTCAGGCCCACTTCCTGCCACCTGTCCTCAGATACCCTTGCATCTGCTGAAGTTGATCAGAGAAGGCTTGAGAACCTCAGAAGGGGAGAGGGGAAAATATCAGATGATCTGGGGCCTTTTGGTCCAGCATCCTAACCTTACAAAAGAAAAACCAAAAGTCAACTGGGAAGCAGTTTATTTGTGGCAATTTCTAGCACTGATGCTTTTTAATACTTTTAATATATACATAAGCTTTCTCACTGCAACCCTGCAGGCAGGGAGGAGACAGGGCTGTTTTGAGTCTCTCTCTCCTTGACCAAGATCAGATCTGGGCCCAGGGAGTTAACTGCTCTGCTCTGAGGGCCAGGATTCAGTGAGAGGCAAGATGGCAGTAGGACCCGTGTCACAACTCCATCCTTGGAGTGCTGCCCCACCCAGGGAGCCCAGTCATGTGAAGGAAACAGCCAGCCCTTCCAGAACCTCCTCCTCTTTTCAGTCCCTGGGACGCAGGTTCCATGGGAAGGGCTTTGGGCTTAAGTGTGTGATGACAAATGTCCTGTGCAAATAAATATGTCAACCGTATCCCACTTTGATTTTCCAAAGGACCTTTGCAATTTCATGCTGTCTCCATAAGCAGTTAGTATTCTGCTATAAATCATTAGCATTTTACATCCTCAAATGTTAATAATAGATTATTTGCATTCTTTGCTTCCCCTGAAGGGGAGAGGGCCGGGGAGTGAGGAAGTGGGTGGGGGAGAAGGGCTGTGGATTTAATTTACGGCTTTGGCAAATCCTGCTTGCTGTACTTTCTTCATTGTTTATCAGCAGTCATCCGGGCGCAGGGAGAGCTGTGCATCCCATTGATGAAATGCCAGGGCTTCCATCAGAACGAGAGGCATTTCCTCATAAATCGTGTCTTCTCCTCATATTATTTGAGGTTAATTTGATCCACTGTCAAGTTCTCCATCCGGTCCTAAGTAGACTGTTAGGAGAAGGTATGCGTGCTCCTGGTGCTTCTGAAGGCAGGAGGAGAGTCCTTGGCTGATGCACAAAGATAAGAGCACTTTGTTTTGACAGCCCTTCTCCAATTTGAGGCCTGCCATCCCTCCCACCACCGGAAGGTTTGCCCACGACCTTCCTGACAAACAAAGCACCTGGCCACCTTCCTCTCATTAGCACAGCCAGCGGAATGTCAAGCACTGGCTTAAAGAAGCTGCAGGCTCCTCCACAGACCTTCCCCCTCACCTGGTGACACCAACACCACATGGCTACTATTCCCCATCACCAGCAAATCCTGTCACAGGAGGATGGACACGTTCCCCGCCAGCAAAATCAAAACTCCTTATCTTAATCAGTGAGAGCATTTCTTTTCCATAAGAAATCCCAGACCCTTGGAATTTGGGGCGTTCTTGACAGTCGGTGTGTACACAAGGTCATAGTGCGCAGGCTCCTCTTTATGCTTTGCAAGCAGCAAGTCCAGAATGGCCTTAAATCATTGCCTGTATAATGTCCAGCCAGGAGACACTCGTGTCAGGGCTCCAGAAGTATCGGTTTCTGAAATTGCCTGTGTAAATCACAGGGATTTTAACAGCTTCATTGTGAGGCCGGAGTAAGCCAGCTTTGTTTAACTATTCTCCTCAATTTTGATGAAATAATTGACAATGATTTGAAGTTCAGACTATGGTTCTTAGAGGACACATCAGCAAAGATTTCACTGGCTGCTTTTGAAAATGAGGACCCTTTCCATCATGAGTATCAGTGTGTGTCCGTGTGTGTGTGTGCGCGTGTGCGTGCATGTGCGTGCACATGTGTGTATCTTCATCGATGAAAGGTCAATCTTAGTGTTAAAAATAGAAAAGCAGAGCTCATGGTTCAGAGTTCTGTTCACTCAGCTTTAAGGGGTTGTGGGTGGACTAAATATAGGTAACCTTTCCAACCACTAATTCTTCAGGGTCCTTTTCAAGATGTCATTTCTTGACATCTGAAAATGCGATGAATTTTTAAAATGTGATCACCAAGTAAATCTGAATAAGGAAAATGCCAGAAAGTTAGACTCTAAAGCCTCTCACAGGAATTCTCCAGAATGCAAAATGATAGCAGTTGTAGGACTGGAAGAGTAAACCTGAGTGCAGTCTTTCCTTCTGCCAGGCAGAAGAAATGTTCCCCTAGGGTGTGAACCATACTAGGGAGACAGGGAGGCCGTAGATGGATCATGAACATTTGTATTTAACAAAGGTGTGAATAGCCAATTTAACTGTTGGTAAAAGCATGTATCTTAATGGTAACAGCAAGAGATTGTGATGGTATAAGAGCCATTTGGGGAGAAGAGACAGAGGAGAGGGTCCAAGAGCAACAGGACCTTCCTTGACTTCTTTGCTTCCCTGCCTCAAAGCACCGCCCTTCTCTGCCACCTGGCCAGTTTCCTCACCGAGTCCTTGATTCATCATATGTGGATTGTATCTCCAGTGGGTGAGGCCTTGTGTGGCTATGGAGGACAAGAATACAGATCTTGTCTCCAAAGATCTCAGAGTTCAAAGCCAAACAGGAAAACCATCCCAAAACACAATGTGAGAAGTACATTTAAATCATTCTTTCAGCAGATCTTTCTTGAACATATCCTACGTACCAGGCCCTGTGCAAGACCCTGGAAATACAATGCCAAAATGCAATAAATATGACCAACTCTTAAATCTAGTCGATAAAATTCTCATTAGTTAGGTCTGACGATCTAGTTGGGGTTGAAAGTGAGTTGAGTCATGGATTTCCATAGGGATGCGGCCAATGTCAGATTGTCACCTAAGGTCAAACATTTCTTTTCTCATTTGAAAAGCAAGACAGACAGACACACATGAGCTTCGTCCTTTGAATCCCCTAAGAATCTTCTGCATTCTGGCCGAGAAGGCAAAACTGTGCCGCCAGCACCAAGGGTCTGATTATTGTCTGGAAGTGGAAGTGACTTCGGTTCTATGACAGGGAAGGAGGAAGAAATCAGGTATCCAATAAGAATAACAAATTATGGAAGAAAATGAGCCAACGCATTTGTAAGCCCGGATGAAAGGGAGCTTGACGGATTGGGTTTCTCCCACCCCATTCCACCGCCGCTCAACAGGACCACACCAGAAACATTTCCCCTGGGAGGCTAGGAACCCTGCCAAGAGAAACAGTGTCAGAGAGGGAGGCGGCGGCTGAGGGTCCTGTTTCACAGGACCAGGGCAGTGTTGCTGTCGGATCGAAGGTGCTCACCACGGCCCCCCCCGACTCTCTGTGGTCACATCAAAGTCCCGTCTATTTGTACCAAACAATGTCACTTCACCAGTGTGGAGGGAGGAGCTGACCTGTCTCCAGCCCAGCACCACTTGAGGCCACCCTATTGGGAAATTTACTTTTAAGCAATTAAGAAAGCTCTCTATTAAAAAAAAAGTTGATGTGAAATCTTTCTCTTTTTGTTTTTAAGTAACAACCAATGGGATGCTTTTTGGTTTTGCCAGCTCAACTCTTTGAGCCCACTTAGGACTGGGGCCATGTGGCAGCCAAGATGAGAAGGCTTCTTTCCTGGCCACCAAGTATCATCTTCTTTCAGCGACTGTTTTATGCTTACCCTCAGTAGACTGAGCTCTCTGAATCTTGGTGACAGACTCTTGTTTTTCCTCTTCTCCAAATAAATATCTCCTTAGGAAATTCATTTAACTTATGAGTTTTTAAAAAAACTTTATTTGTTCTAATTTGTTGTAGCTTATGGTTTTTTTGGTACATTTGTCACAAGGAAGAAGAATTGAATCAATGGGTGTTTGATTTTTGTTTGTCCTCTAGATTCTGCACTTTTGTGTGTGTGGTGTGTGTGTGTGTGTGTGTTTTCTAACACTTTTCCCACTTGGAAGCTGCTGGCATTTCCCTGGAATCCTTGAATTCTCTAGTTATAGTCTTCTTAGCTTATGGATTTTTAATTTTCTGTTTAAGATATCCATATAACTGAGAAATCAAAAAAAGGTAAAATATAAAGTGATTCATATTATGGGTAACATCATTCCAGAAAAAAGTTACCCAGTGTTTGTGGAAAATGAAGGAAGGAAACGGAGATAAAGGGGTGATGCATTTTTCCCCTTCTGTGCCCTGGGCAGCCCGTCTTCTCTCCTGACAGGTCTCCTTCGTCTTCCTGGTCCCACTGTGTGAATCTAGGCACAACTTCTCTCACATACCTGCTTCATGTTGCAGGTCCACCTGGAGCCTCTGCTTCTGCCCGTCCCCACATCTGTCTTCCCACTCTCCCCAGCCACATGCGTCTCTTCCTTCTCTCAACCCTGGCATGAACTTTAGTACCTCCTTATTCTCTAGTTGAAATCCTCTCCTTCCTAGAAAGCATGGTTTGCAAAGTGCCTGGGATACCCTGGATACCCTGTGGAAGTCTATGATTTGTTCTGTTTTGTTTAAGAGAATTTCCATACACTGATGATTGTCACCCTTCATTTTCCAGGAGGGTTTATTCATTTCTTAGGTCTTAGGCAGGATCTAGTGAGTAAGATGGTGTAAAACTCTTTGGAGTCACTCCTTGAGGGTCTGACTCGGAGCCTGTGGGTGTGGCAGATGGTGACAGGAGTGCCACCTCGCTCAGCCCTGCTGATGCTCAGGCCCTTGAACCCCCATCAGCAGATCAATGCTCACAGGTCCAGTGGATTCCACCCTTTACACCCCCAGAGTAACACTAGCAACTGGTAACACACCCCTTTGTGGGATCAGCCCCTTGTACTCCCACAGAGATTAGTGAAAACGGGTCAGACCTGGTCAGCCAGGTACAGCTCTATCCTCAGCTCTATCCTCTTCCACTGGTGACATCAACGTCTTAGGACGTGAACACATGAGACATTATGAGATAATGTCTCCTCCTCTCTGCCTTAGCACCTCTCTGCTTTCCATGGAAATACTAACTTCCTCACCAGCCCTGAAGGCTCACCTGCTTTGTACCATCTGTGAGAGAAGTAAAACCCAGTGTCGCCCACCTCTCAGGCCCCACCCACCAGCCCAAACAGGGTGCGTCTAGGAGAAGAACCCACATGGACTCTGGAGACACAGTCAAGTAGGAAATCAGTGAGAGCTGGTGGCTGTTGGAACACTGCCTTCCTTCCTTTAGATAAGCTCAAAGCGTCACATCTTTATGGGTAACAATGACAGTCAAGACCAAGACAAAGAGAGCAGGTGTCTTTAAAATGGACTCCCTGTGTGTCTTTGCCAAAATTCTTACTCATGTTCAGTGGGAAGTCTCAGTGCTCTCTCCACGTCAGCCTGTTCTGGGATGATATGCTGCTGACATGACCCCAAAGGGTTAATTATCCCATTTATTAAGCTGTTTTTTTTTCCTTCTCTACTCAGATTCATAGATTTTTAATCATGAAATAAATATCCAGTAGCTTCTCCTGTCAAAAGCAGACCCAAAGTAGCATTTCAGTTTGACGGGATGAAAGAGTCATGGCATTGGAAGGTGGTTATCGCTGCGTAACGTTACAGATGCCCTGAGCTCTGACTTACGACATGGTCAAGGGGCAAATCCTAGGTCATCCTACCACAATTAAAAACAGTTTTAATGCAAAAAAATAATAAAAAGACGATAGGAAAGGTTAACCCTAAAAGACAGTGTTACTGCTTCTACCACCTAACACATGTAGCAGGTGTGCAAAAAGTGTATTTTACACATATAAATAGACAAATGAGTGCCCACTGGGATTCAGCATGCTAGGTTAACATATGCAGAAAGATAGTTGGATGTTTTGAACTTGGTCTGGGCCAATATGATGTCAGTTGTCCTTTCTGGCATCTTATTATGGTGAGAATAAGCACCACACCGCAGGAATGAGACAGAAATGTCCAGCAGGTAAGCTGATCCCCAACCCTCTTTCAGAGCTGTTTGTAACCACTAGCACTCTGTGTCTCTTGCTGCTTAGATGCTCAGCCCACCGAAGGAGAGAGGGAAATATGGAACCAGATCAGCGCTGTCCTCCAGGATTCCGAGAGCATCCTTGCAGACCTGCAAGCTTACAAAGGCGCGGGGCCAGAGATCCGAGACGTATGCCAACGATAATGTAGAACTGACAACACCCTGGGAGGGGAGGGAACACCCTGTGCAGCACACACGCATGCACACACATGCACACACACAGATTAAGCAATTGCCCTAATATTTCCTAGAGTACCAGAGGAACAAGGAGCGCAATGTGTCCTGATGTATGAATGGCCCCTTTGATTCCAGGACATTCGTAGCTGCACACAGTGCAGGGGACCACATGCAGTTTTAGCCGTTCTCTTCCTGAACCTGCAGTTGGTGTTGCAGGACTCACACTTCAGCAATAATATTAGTGCATGACTTCATTAAGGGAAACGTGCATAACAAGTCTATGAAGAGCGGTTGAACTGCAAATCATGGGATCTGAGATAACAAGTGCTTTTCGGCATTTTGTGATAATTTTGGCAGGTTCATCAGTGTCACACACAGCAGCCACAAAACACTGGGCTCAAGTGGACTATAGATCTGTCATCTTAGGAGCTACTGTTATTATTTTTAATAAGAAACAAAACAACAGTAAAAGTAAAAAAGAAAATAATTGGTGTGAGTGTTCAGGCTTCATCATGCTTCTAAGGCAAGGGGCTTCACACTCCTTTTACTTAAAAGCCTTAGAACCTTTGGCCTTTGTTTTGTCTGAGGTGGGGTCTCGCTGTGCTGCCCAGGTTGGCCACAGACTCCTGGGCTGAAGTGATCCCCCAACCTCAGCCTCCAGAGAAGCTGGGACAGCAGGTGTGTGCCACCACATCAGTTTTCTGGAAATACCAACACACATGTGCTTATGCATACATACTGTGGCCACTGCCACATTCCTCTAAAAAGAACACCGCCATCCTCATAATCCTCAAGCTGCTGAAAGCCAGACAAGTCAGCATTGCTCCGAAAGCAGCAGTCTATTAAGATAGGGTTTTTCTACTAAAGGTATCACCCTTTAATTTAGGTGATGCAGGTATCATTACATACTGGAGGGAAGATAATACATACTACAGAGAAAGGAAAATATCTAAGAATTTGCAGTTTATAGTAAATGCCAACTCTACTTTAAGAGAATCAATGAGAATGGAGAGGGCTGAGTTTCTTCCAATTCAGATGTTGTTTGCTTTTTTAAATTCACAATAACAGAAAAAAAAGAATGAAGCAAGATCTACCTGTGGAACCATTTGCTTTATGTTCAGATGCTAAAATTTTCTCTCAAAATGAGCATCTTGGGGGACAGTCCAGTGTATCACTGTCAACTTAAGAGAACACATTCATAAGTACAGCAAGGATTCTGTTCTTTAATTAAAATATTTTTCCATCTTATGGCATTTTGATGTGGTGTTTATGGCTTCTTTTTTTTAAACAAACTTTTCTACTGTGTTTTTTTGTAGGCAATTCAAAACCCCAATGACATTCAGCTTCAAGAAAAAGCTTGGAATGCAGTGTGTCCTCTGGTTGTGAGACTAAAGAGATTTTATGAGTTTTCTATACGCCTAGGTGAGTGTGTGTTTATCATTTTCATTTCCCACATGTGAAGTTCTGTTTTGCCGCTTGAAAAGGTAGCAGGAACAGCTTGTCATGTTGTAAAATGTCTTACAACCATCCATTGTGTTTTATGAGGTCATTCATGAACGACAACTCTGGTCATATCTTTTAATGTACCCCAGAGTTTCTTCCCCTGAACATTGGCACCTTGAGAGTGTCTCTTTCTCTACTGGCACATTAAGGGTGGGCTTTCCATTGTCTGTGGTCATCTATGTCCAACTTTTCATAGTTTCCTATTGGATAATCTCATTTCTGAATAGCAGTGAATTTGGAAGATATAGGCTGTCAGCTAACCCAAAAGAACTGGGTTTGCCTACACTCATGTGAAAAACTTAATATAGTACAATACAAGGAAACAAGCATGTAGTCCTTTCCTTTAGGATTAAAAGCAAGCAAACAAATAACACACACACACACATTCACAACACACACACACACACACACACACACACACACACACCCCTTCATGGATGTTTGGCCCTGCAGAAGCAAGAGAAAGGCCGTGTCTGGTTCATAGAAGGCTCAAGGTGACCAACAATGTGGAATCATCATGGTCCCCAACAGTAAAGTTATCTGAGGTTTCTTTAGTTAATATAGTGTATCTAGAATGAAAAAGGCAGTAAGTTGTTCTACTTTTCTTTTGCCATAAAATAAATGCCACATTTCAAGCAGAAATTAGAAATTGAAATACTCTGGGGAAATAATGGCCTGATGTTGAGAGGACTAGAAGCCGAGACCAAGAAAAGAAGATTTCTGTAGACTCTCAGTTCGAAGAGCAGTCAAATTCTGTTTTCTTAAAGAATATGCTTAGAACCAATGAACTGAAATCCCAAGGAGCCCAGTTTCAGCTCAACAAAAGGAAAAAGGTCTGTCAGTTAGACCATCCCAGGGCATACCTGGCTGCTTCCCCAAACAGTGCATTCCCACAGTTGGGAATATTTGAGAAAGGATAGAGACATCCCTTGTAAAGATGCTGTAAAAGATACATAAAGACTATGAAGAGACAGTGTTGTAAAACCGTTCTATAAAATGCCAGATAGTAAGCATTTGCATCTTGTGATTTTTGCAACTACTTAAACTCGACTTTTTCTTTGTACCGGCAGTTGAACCCAGGAGCACTGAGCCACATCCCAGCCCTTTTTTATTTTTCATTTGGAGACAGTGTCTTACTAGGTTGCTTGGGACCTTGCTGAATTGCTAAGGCTGACTTTGAATTTGTGATCCTCCTGCCTTGGCCTCCCAAGTCACTGGGATTACAGATGTGCACCACCATCCCCAGGTTAAACTCTGAATTTGTAGCACTAAAGTAGTCTTGGTCAACTCAGGAAGTATGACCATATCTATCTTGTAATAAAAGCTTTTTTACAAAAACAAGCAGTGGACTAGATTCAGCCTGTGGACCATAGTTTTTCAATCCCAGCTACAAAGGATTGTGTGTGTGTGTGTGTGTGTGTGTGTGTGTGTGTATAAAAACTATAGAGAATATTTAGAAACAGGCAAGCAAGAAGAATGAGATTGTTGTAAGAATAGCGATAGAGTTAAATATGGTGATAAGGTTGTAGAAAAACATTCTTAGGATTAGGCTAGAATAGATGTAAAGAGAAGCTAGAATAGGGCCACAGTTCTTTTTCTATGGAGCAGCTAAATCTAACCCATGTGCTCAAAGCCGCTGTCACATCTTATCCCATGTCATGAAGGGTTCTCATGAGCATGACCCAAAAAATGCATATCTTTGGTCTTCTAACAGGATCAGGAGATGGGAGTATTAAATACATGAGCTGAGCTTAGGGAAACCCTTACAAACCTGTGTGGCCATGGGGACTCTGAGTGCAGGTAGCCTGCTGAGGCCTGGGAACTTCTCCTTCTCATCCACATGCATCTCGTCTCACACTGACAAGGGGAATACATGCGAGGTCGCACCCATGCAGGCTGTCTCGGAGACTGTCACCTGGAGCTGACAATTGTGCTTTTTTGAGGTATATCTTTGGTCCACCAAAAATATTTATATTTATCCCTTGACTTTCAGAAAAAGCTCTTCAGAGTTTATTGGAATCACTGACTTGTCCGCCCTACACACCAACCCAGCACCTGGAACGGGAACAGGCCCTGGCAAAGGAGTTTGCAGAAATCTTACATTTTACCCTTCGATTCGATGAGCTGAAGGTGAGGACAGATGTGTGTGAAAGGGACACAGGCTCATCCTGAGCACCTGCCGTGAACGCACAGCTCTTCTACTGGTGGGGACGGGGTGGGGGGTGAAACGTAACTCCTTCCCCAGAGACATGTGCTGTGGTATTTGCATTCCATGTGGTACAAGTAATTTCAGATGATGATTTATATATGGAAATTCAAAATCTGCCAAATGAAAAAAGAGAAAACCTTTTCAAGTGTCTGTTCCTTATTGAGAACAAATCTACTTTCCCTGAAATCCAGCCCGCAGTACAAACAGGGCATATTTTAGAAGAACGAAGTTCCTGGTCCTTATTTTAACCAGAAGTTCTGACTCTTGAATAGCAAAGAGAATTCCTCGGGTATTTTTAAAATCTAGCGTCTGGGCTCCTGATACTCATCCCTTCCTGATGTAGAGAGATGACCGTCTTTCCTCTTTTCTGAATTTCAGATGAGAAACCCAGCCATTCAGAATGACTTCAGCTACTACAGAAGGACAATAAGTCGCAACCGCATCAACAACATGCATGTGAGTCCTGGGGCCTTCCTGGCCTTTGCCACCTGCTTGGAGACTCTCTGGTTTTCTGTGTCAGGGAGGACACGGAGAAAAAAGGAGTCCTTGTCTGTAATTCAGTTTCCAGAAGAGAGTACTGGAGGATTCTGACTTTATCATTATAATTGTGTCCTCTCTTCTTATTTTCATCAGCTAGACATTGAGAATGAAGTTAATAATGAGATGGCCAATCGAATGTCCCTCTTCTATGCAGAAGCCACACCAATGCTGAAAACCCTTAGCAATGCCACAATGCACTTTGTCTCTGAAGTAAGTGAAGTTCAGCAACAAGGTATTTTCTTTCCTTAATTGTGCCTAAAAGTTGCCAACAGAGCTAACACACCTTGTGTCTTCCTTTAGAACAAAACCCTGCCAATAGAGAACACCACAGACTGCCTCAGCACCATGACCAGTGTTTGCAAAGTCATGCTGGAAACGCCGTAAGTGAAACCAGAGGTCGTTCATGGCTGAGGGTTTGCAAGACTGGGGCCTGTCACGATGATGCTAATGAGGACAGGTGCCATTTGAGTCAGATGCTACAATGTATACGTGTATATTATCTGCTTCAATTTCATAGAGAACTCAATGGTCTGGTAATCATGTACATTTTATAGATGAAGAAACTGAGGCCCAAATTGCCTGACTGACTTCCCAAAAGTTGCATAGCTTGCTAGAAGGCAGAACCAGCACTCAAAGGTGCCGTAGAAGATATGTAAGGACCAAACCAACGGAGGTGTGGCCTAGATGGATAGCGGTCATAAACATGACCGAGAAAATGTGAGAAGCAAGTAGAAGTAAGGTTGTCATAACAGTGGTAATAGAACTCATTCTCTCCCCCTCTTGCTCTGTCTCTCTCTCTTTCTGCATCTATCTCTCTTCCTATGTATATCCTCTCTCTTCACCCAGTTTCTTTGTATCTAAACTAGTTACTAGGTGCTAGGCTTAAAAAATGGTTGAGGTTATTGAGGATGAAGCAACACAGTCATGGGGAAATTATACTCAAAATTCTGGGGCACACTATGTCTGTTCTCCCTGCTGTGCCTGTGATTGAGTGACCTGACCTCCCTGAACCTTCCTTGGGCTCCTCATCTAATGAAGGCCATAATAACATGTACTCTGCAGAATGTTTGGGAAGGCCAATGTGTTAAAAGTGCTTTATCAAATTTGATTTCTGTTCAAATGTAAGAGGGCATTAATTTCATTAATATCAAAGTTGAGATTTATTCCAAGACAGAAGTAGTAATAATTCTCATAGTGGGGCCAATTCATAATGAAACAGATGCTAAGGAAGTCTCTAGAATTGGCCTGAATTATTTCATTCACCAGGGACCCTATCCAAATAAGTGAACAAAATTCAAACTCCACAAATACTCTCAGCTCAATAAATGGTACATAATTTCTTTAAGGTATCTTTGCCAATCCTATTCAATCTGCAGCCTGGGTCTTAACAAAGGAAGTTACTCTGACTGGGGACACAAGAGCTGCTCTGTGGAAATGAGCCTGATTCTTTTGCCCTGTAATGAAGCCATTATTCTCTATAATCTTGGACAGCCAGAGGGACCTGCTATAAAATATTCAAGATGGATGGATGAGGGAGTGATGCACCTGATGAGCTGGCTGCTGAAGGGCAGGAGAGAAGAGAATTTACTGCCCTCTAATTTACCTTATTTTTGTACTGAATTGCCGTGGATAGATTCAAAGAGAATTATCGGGGTCTCTTCTGGAGCACGCTCACCCGCTTGTTGCAGGCCTGGGATTGTTCTCCAGAGAGGATTAGAAGAGTGGCCAGTCGTGTAGCCCAGTGTGCTCATGCTCTGCAGAGGAAGTGACGCCACTGCCATGTCTTCTGTCTTGCAGGGAGTACAGGAGTAGGTTCACGAGCGAAGAAACACTGATGTTCTGCATGAGGGTGATGGTGGGGGTCATCATCCTCTATGACCACGTCCACCCCGTGGGAGCCTTCTGCAAGACATCTAAGATCGATGTAAGAATAGCTGTGCAATGTTCTTTCCCAGTAAGAGCCCGTGGGTGTTGTTGCCATAGAGACTCAGCTTCTCTTCTTCTGGCCTCCATCCCCACTGAGAGTGGCCTCTCCAAGTTTCAGACCTTGTGGTGACTCTCCTCAGAGCAAGAGGCCACTCTTGATCTTATGCTTAGGACATTCTCAAAAGTTGAGCAAGGATGCTGAGATGCTGATCAATCTCTTGACTAAAAGCACACCAAGGACACAGGTGATCCATCCCTTAGCTGCCTTCTGCCCCTTCACTGACTCAGTGTGCCCCACCAGCACAATTTTGTTTTCTATTGCATGTGCACTAATGTGAAAAGAATTGGGAGATTGCAAGATCCCATGGTCAAAAGCCAAATGACCCAGTTTCCTCTTTTATGGCTCACTTCCTACCTGCTGCCCCTCCCAAATTTCCCACCCTTTCCAGTTATTTGAATATGCATCACCATTTTCCTTGCCAAGAGGACCCTTCTTTTCCTCTCTGCTGGGTGGGTTTCTTTCAGCTACTCTTCAATCATCACCTCATCCTGGGACATATTTCCTGTGCCCTGCATGGGCAGAATCTGCCTTCTCCAGTGGTCCAAAGAGTGCTCACCAATTTGTATTTTCTGACCCTCCCACAAACTCCAAGTTGTTGGGCAAGGACAGGGCTCTGGATCTACATGCCTAATATCTGCTTCATTGTCTTGCACTGTATCTGGCACATGGCAGATGGCACTCAAATTGATGCTCCATAGACTTTTTACTGATGGAATGAATGATCTTTGGATCATTTAAATGGGTGTGCAGGTGCTTTGCAGAGTATGTCCTGTTGGTCATAACTTACTCTGGCGTGGTTGGTGCACAGTGTCCACCCATCTGCACAGGATGACCTCTTCAATGCACCTGCGCTGTCAAGGGAAAGCCTGCAGCCCAGAGGGGCCCCAGGTCTGACAAATACAAGGGAAATCATCAATGAAATTTGGAACTTGTATTACTCACTTGCAGTTTTGGGTTTGCAGGCATGGTTCTTCATACAACTTTCATGACTCCTATTATAATTGTATCTATTTGCTAAGAAAATAAATAATTATTACAAGAAATTTAAAATATAGGAAACCAAAATATAGAAAATTTAATGTTTCAGTAATCATCGTGCCACAGACAGAAGACCACTGTTAAGATCTCAGCTTACATATATCCTTTCTTTGTGTGTGTGTGTGTGTGTGTGTGTGTGTGTACTTAACAAATTAGGACTTTGATATGCACACAATTTAAAACCATATTCCATCTGCATAACAGTATATTATGGGCATTTTTCATACCAATAAATATGTTCCTTGTAAGGCCTTAACATTTTCATACTACACATTGAGTATAAATAACTCTAAGAATAACTCTATAAATATCATTTGACTGTGGACTGAGTTTATTACCTGGTACTTAGAAGACATTCTCATTTACCATAGCCATTTGTTAGCTTGTCAGAGAGTCAACAGTTACAAATATGCTGGGTACAGTTATGCCTTGTATCCTTAACCTTTGAAAGGCTTGGCTTTACATGACTTTTACTGAGTCCTTCTGTTGAGGTTGTAAACAGTGTGTAATGTTAATCTTTACAGTGAGTCTTGGTAAAGTCTCTCTGTTCATGCCGGCTAAGAAAGCCTTGTTCATATTGAAGTTCACATGTGCCTCCAAGAAAGTTTCAGGTTTACAAAGTACAGCACATATATGAGATGGGTCATTTTCTTTGATGACATAAAAGGTCCTTATTCTAGGCACCAATCTGCTTTTAGCAGTTATAGGCACTGGGTTTATAAGTCCTAGTGCATCAGCATCAGCCAAAGAAACCAGTGTGAGGCCCTTGGAGAGGTACTGTGTGTGCACACGTAAAGGGCATGCCCCGACTTGCAGAATAGGTGTGCAGCGAGTTTCAGAAGCCCAGGTGGGGAGAAATCCATTCATTATAGGGGCAAAGAGAAGGGTAACATTTGAGGTGGTCTTTGAAGAAGGTGTAGGATTTTCCCAATGGACGGGGGAAGGAAGGGTACTTCAGGAAGGGGGATTATCAGAACAAAATCACCAAGACCCCAAGGGGATCAACTGTTTAAAGAATGGATGCTAATCAGGTGCCAGGGAAGGTGGTTGGGGGTAAGTGGTGTTTTCAAATGATTTCCTTAGGATCTTGTGATATGAACCCATAAGAAATCACTCCCTAACCCCTGTCCCTTGGCCAAGTTTCACCCGTAATTCCAGACCCTACTTCCCATGGACATCGGAAACGTGGCCAGTCCAATACCAAAGATTCTCATTTTCTAACAAGCTGCTCCCCCTTCTGAGTTTTCCCCCCACCCCATCCCAGTGCAGTCATTAGCCTAGAATGCATCCCTGGAATCATCTTCTTCCACTTCTGTGCCCTCAGATCTGCTCGGTTGGGTGATCCTTCTACCCATCTCCCTGTGTTCTCCGGGCTGCTGCTATTCCCACCTTTCTGGTCTCAGAGGCTCTCGTTCCTGCTTCTTTCTGGTTTCTTTCCATGTTAGCCACATTCCTAGCATGTTTAACACCTGCCAGTGATATTTTCTACAAGTAAAAGCCCCCAGGTTCCTAATGTGCTGCTAACCCACCTGTATCTGTCTCCAACTGCACCTCCAACAGCATCTTGTTCTTCACACCGTGGCTCTCATCATCCTGAAATAGACCTAGAAATTGCTCAAGAGTGTCCCCCACTTCTACCTCTTTCTACATCTGTTTGGTTACTGCCCTTTGGGAGGTTTTACAGGAAACTCATCACACCATGGCAATGAGCGATCTCTCTGTCTTCCCATAGGCCATGAGCTTTAACAGAGGGATCAAATGTCGTATCTCCAGACCTGGAGTGGCACGTATCTGGCATGCTTATAGCCACTCCTGTATCCCTGCCACACATCTCTAATTAACCACAACATTCTTTCTTGATGAACCTCTATGTGACTCCCAAATGATTCTCAACCCTGTGCCCTGACTGCCTCCAGCCATTGATAGGCTCTGTCAGTCCTCTATGGTAACACTTTTGTCACGCCAGAAGTATGCCTGTAGAAAATGTTTATAAGTAACCTTTCAAAAAAAAAAAAAAAGACCTTGAGTAGAACCAAATCCATCACATCTAGGGCATAACTTATGAGTTTAAAATGAAGGATTGTTTTTGCAGATAGATTCTTGCTATGCCAAATAAAGAAAAAGCTACAGGATGTGCATAATTTAATGTGACCTATATAAATTTAGTATTCATGAACTGCCCAAATTATAAATAACTTATTCCAAGGGCACAAAAAAGTGAAGAAACTTGCCAAAGTTCATGCAAATATTAAACAAGCAGGGATGGTGGAAATCCAAGTGTCCACCTTCACAGGTTGATAATCTTGACAATCGGCCTTTACTGTCTTCTCAAATGTGATTAAGACATAGACTCCAGAACTCCTTGTCTAGTGAAGGAGACAGTTTAGCTTGGTCGCTAAATTCTCTAAGGTTCTGTGAGTGGGAATGCATGGGTGGTGTTTCTTGCTACCTGGTGAGGATAGTGAGGTCAGAAGAAGCTTCCAGGGGTTGGTGAACTTCAACTGAGGACCCCCCTCCAAAAAAAAATGTTAAGGTTTTACCAGACAACTGGGGGGAAAGCATTCTGGCAGAGGGAGATACAGAGTCAGGTTTGTAAAATCAGTTAGTAAATCTCAACTGAGAACTGAGTAGAGGCACTCACATCCCTGCACTTGGCTAATGAATATAAGACAAAAAAAAAAAAATCAAAGCCTTGAGTATTGTCTCCAAAAGTAAGTAAAATGTACAACTGCAGTAGAGTGTAAAGTTGATTATGGCTGTTAGCCTGCAAAACTCTCTAGAAGCCCAGGAACAACTCACCAACACTAGGGGTTGGGAAGCCTGCTAATCATTTCTGTGTGTGATTTCTGTGAGATGATGGGCAGGTGTCGTGGTGCATAGGTGTCGGAGGGACAGAGTTCTCAGGACGTTGACGGTCCACTGTGCTTTCTCCTAGATGAAAGGCTGCATTAAGGTGTTGAAGGAGCAGGCCCCAGACAGTGTGGAGGGGCTGCTGAACGCCCTCAGGTGAGCCGACACGGCAGCCACCCCTCCAGACCTGTTGCAAATGTGGACTCGCCTTTGGGGACAAAAGGCCAGAGCACTGAGCTTATCTCCTTGCATGCATTTAGCACGTTTAATCTTCCCAGAGACCTCTTGAGCAGCACTGTTTTATCAGATGAGATTTAAAGACATCAAATAACTTGCCCAATGTCACACAGCATGTGGATAAGCTGGGGTGTAAACCCAGGTCCGGTGACCCCACAGGTCAAGGGTCTGACTCTTGTCTGGTCACTCTGTGGTTACTGGGGCGCCTCAATAAGAGAGGCTCTGGGTCTCCCTTCCCTCCTCTCCAGTGGTTCCCCCACCTGGCCACACATGAGGCTGCTGTGGGTTGTGTCTGAAAACACTGATGCTCCCCCTCTGGGCCCGATTGCATGACTCAGGCCTGCCTTTTGTTTATTTGTTTGTTTGCTTGCTTGTTCTAAAGCTCCCCAGGTGGTGGACATGTGCAGCTGCAGTACTGAGAGCACCCCTAAGTGTTTGTCCAGCTGTAGCTCATTCCAGCTGCTCACTGCTAACAAGTGATGCCCCAGCACCTCCTCCGTCCCAAGGACGCATCTGTTTAATACACTTCAGCGAGCAGAGTCTCATTTTTTAGCAGCGACACCTCTGCAGGAGTTCATTGACTTCTGCCACAGTGCACATCATCCCAGTCCCGGATTGCAATCAGGAAGGCGCATGCCCCCTGCTGCCTTATTCTTTAATTTCCCTAGTTCCTCTCATGTACATACAGCAAGTGTTCAGAAGCCTGAGTGGAAGGGACCAGGACTCTTCCATCTGTGTACAATGCCATCACGTTGTCCTATTTAATCACCCCAACTCAGAGACACAAGACTGACCTATTATCCTCATTTAATAAGTGAACAAACTGAGACACTTGAAATGACACTGACCTTGGTGCTGTTTTTCTGACTTAGTCAGAACACATCATCCTTCAAAGTACACGTATTAATATGAGAACCCTCCCAATTCCATGAGTTATCCAAGGCTTTTCCCACTTCACGCCGGGCCGGCTTTCTGTATACACTAAGAAGACCTAAACTTCTGGATTTCTTGAACTTTCCAGTTTCATTCAATCAAGCAGAACTTTCTCGAGAGCAGGGTGCTGTGCTGGGTTGGGAGTCCCATCTGAGTGTCGGAACTGTGTCTCCTGTAGACACAAGATGAGGTGAAAGGAGCCCAGGCTGCTGGGGCGGCCAGACCCAAGTTCAAGTCAAAAGCAGAAACTGTTCACAAACAGAATCTTACAGCTTTGAGATCTCAGTTTTCTCATCTGTAAAATCAAGGCCATTACCTCACCTACAAAGTTACTGTGACTAAATAGAAACTTCTACCGGGTACTTAGGTCATGGTTGAGGTTTCATTTTGTTAATTTGTTACCTTCCATTCCATAGACAATTTCTACATCAGGGTTCCTGGGAGACTGCAGATTACACCATTTATTTATTCTTTTCTCTCTTTTTTTTTTTGGTTGGTTCATTTGCATCTCTGCCCCCTGGTGGTGGGAATGAGGACCAACCATCAACATTTTCAGTTTGGGGAAATTCATATTTTGAAATTTGTGACTCAACAGGGATGTGTAAAAATATATCACAATGAATTCCACTATTTTGTATAATTATAATGCACCAATAAAATTAATTGAAAAAAGAAAATAGGGATGACTCAGTGGTCAAGATGCTGCACTCATTCAGGTAAAATCTATGCCTTCAGAAAATGAGGTGGACTGCATTTCCTTGTATAATTACTTGATTAGGCAGAAGATCTACTTAGTTTAATAACCATCACACAAAACCCCTTTGGAGGGAAGAATCAATGTTAAACCTGCCTAAGAATATAGGGAGCACGGAAGTGTGCTCTCTGTCAAAAGATGTGAGCCCATGGGTTTGATTTATCTCAGCATGCTTCTCAGGGGAGGGATGGGGGTGTCATTGGGGAAGCTTTCTCCGACCTCTGCTTGCACGCTGACCTCTACCCTTCTGTCTCCACTCAGGTTCACTACAAAGCACTTGAATGATGAGTCGACTTCCAAACAGATTCGAGCCATGCTTCAGTAGAGCTCCGCTAAAGAAGAGGATCTATGTGCTGACCTCAGAAGATGTATATGTTTACATAATTTAATACAGATTGATGTTAATACTTGTGTATTTACATAACCGTTTCCTTCCTGTCACTGAAATATATGGACCTTAATTTGTATCCTGACTGACTCAACCCAGCAGAGCATAAATTGACTTGGGAGCCTTACCTTTGATGTCTGAAACAAAACCCCCTTCTCCAAAGGCCAGATTTGGAGATTTTGATCTTTGCTACCAGAGTCCTTTAATGACACCTGTAACAATCAGAAATTCCTAATAGTTTGTGGTAGTACTACAGTTCTAGATGTGTTATCTCTCTGGGAAGTATAGCTTATAGAAACACAAAGCATTTGATTTCCTGTGTCGGCTCAGCTACAAGAAATACAACTGTTATCCTGACAGAGGAAGAGAGAAATTCAAGAAAAGAAAAAATGCATGTGGAGAATCAAACCCAAGTGTTCTGAATTCAGCACGCCCCCTCCTCAGCCTGCAAAGCACACGTGCAACGCTTCTGTTTGCACATGGTTTATTAATCAGCATATTCACTTTCTGTCTGGGTTTGGGTCCCTCTAACATTCCCATTTACTTCTGTGAGAGGAGAATCACTTGTATTTTAATTGGATAGTGAGGGAGCATGGGGTAGAGAAATGGGTTCTTGCTGCTGGATTGAGGAGGGTGGTTGTCTTTAGAATATTCACGAGAGGTGGCATTTGTCTGCAACAACCCTCTGCCTACCGGGACAGGAAAATGAAGGTCTGACTTTGAGGTCAAAGGTAAATTTGCTGGTTTCTGTTGTCTCCAGGTCTGGGGACACAGTTCCTCCTGTTAGGGGAGCTCTGTCTTCTACCCATGTGGACCATTCATGTGGGAACAGGAGTCTAGGACATGTTTTTAGTTACCAGAAACCTGGGGGGATTTAGAGGAAGAAAATCTACATTTCTGGTTACCCGGTATTTAAGAGACAACTCCTTCCTGCTCGCATTGCAAGGTTGTGGCAGTGGGAAAGCTCTGGTCCAACTACCTGGATTTAGTCCTTGGCCTACTAATGAAACACAGCATGATCTCGGGAAATTCTCTTAGCTCTGTACATCTCAGCTTCCTCATCTGTAAAGTGGGCAATTAAAACAGACAATCTCCAAGAATCCCGAAAGTTTAGGAGCTGATAAAATGGCTGGCTCTGCCATTCTTGTTCTGAGTAGAGGCCAGTAAGCATTGCCCACTGTCTTGATGGCCGTCAGTGTGATGAGGCCTGTAGTCATTCTGTCTGCAGAGCAGAGCTTACTTAGAATGAAATCTTGGAAGCCTATCCTGACCTCCAGTGGGAAAATAAGGCCCAGCATATGTAGTCATCCAGGATGGCTCCCAGGTGGGGTTGGATCCCAGGATGCTTCCCTCCTGAGTCCATAGTCTTCCTTTTTCACCATGTGGCCTGTGAGTTTATACTATGGGATGGGACTGGACCATTGTAGAGAAATATTCAGTCTGGCCTATATTACTTCTTGCCTATTTCTGCTAGAAGCAGAGTTGCCTAGACAGTAAGTGAATGATAATCCTTGGTCTTGGGTCATGGTACATCAAGGTTTGGCATCATTTGCAACATTCCAAGGAATGAGATACCTTTGCTTTCTGGACTTTAGTGCCCAGCTGACATTCCCTTGTATATTTGGTATATACAGACATTTATGTTGTCTAAGAAGAGGGAATAAATGCCTGTTTTGTTTTGTCTTAACAAAGAAATGCAGTCAAATGGCAGGAAAGAGTCCCTGGTTTATATGTCAATGTCAGTCAACCAATGGAGACAAGGTCCTTTTCCTTAGTTTCTCAAGCTGAATAAGCATGGCTGCTTGGATGGAGCTTCTCTCATCAAAACAGAAAAATGCTAGATGGACTTCAAGAGCATTTCAAACCTGGGAATTCTAAAACCCTGGAGGAAGCCAGAGAATGTGGTGATGCAGAATGAGCAAAGTCCTTAAATACTCAGCCTAAGCGATGTCCTGCATGGCAGCCAGGGCTTTGCTTGGGCAGCCACTGTCAAGCCTAGGAATACAGAGTGCACAATGCTTCTCTTCACTGGATGCATTTCATTCTTTTCTCAGATGAGCAGATTAAAGTTTGAAGAGAAGAAAGGACTTGCCAATTGCCATTGGGCTCTTGAGGCACTGACCCAGGGACTCGAACCCAAGCCATGTGTCCACACCACAGCTGCCTCTCAGCCGGCTAAATGAAAAAAAAAAGTGTTAGGGATTATCTGTCAAATAGTATATATATATATATAAATAGTTGAGCACATTTATAATTTTTAATTAGACTTTCTATCAAATGGGACCAAACATATGTATGGGCTGCTGGCCTGCTTCAGTTTAGCCGGGCCACATTGTCTCACAGTTGAGACTCAGCACATGGATTCTGGGAAGTCCAGGGTCTGAATCGTTGCCTCTGATCATCAGGAGGACAGGCTAAGTGTCTGTGATCACTAGCTGGGGATGGGCCTTGGGTCCACTCCAGAGCCATGTGGGAGACAAATTGTCTTAACAGACTGTCCTCCAGGCATCAGGAGCCCTTGAACAATCAGTTTGTTTGTGCAGCATGCATGTGTCCAAAACTCATGGGTGGGTTAGGGGAGACGCTAGTAACGGTGTCAATGTCAATGTTAACTATCTTTCATATTCGATGTCTCATGGTTTTCAAATAAACAGTGTTTTCCATGACTCAGATATTTATTTTGAGGCAAACAACAAGGTAAAAATTATGTTTCTCATATACATTCCCATTCTGGCATTTTGACTCTCCTCTCAGAAATCTTTCATGTACCATGAGGAATGAATGTTAAAAAAAAAAAAAAAGGTGGAAATAGATGTTTTGAATTGTACTGACCCAAGAAACCCTGGGATATTATCTTTTAATTATTGGTTAACATCATGTTTCATCAATATTTGCTCTTAGTCATCACCATTCTATCAAGACATTTACAATAAACCCAGGTTTTTGGTACATCATCGCATTTAAGGAAAAATAATCTCGTTCTTTCTCAAAAGAAAAATAAGGGCCACAAATCTTGGCATCCAATTGTGCAATAGAGTTCAGAGCCTTCTCATTCATTCTTGTGTGCTCAATAGCTACAGGTTTTCCTAGACGTTAAAAGTTGACATTGGGATTTTATTTCAGGAGCATAAAACTTTGAACCCTAATTTTTCTACCACCTCTGTAAAGGTTGTCACATACCCAAAGCTGTTTCAAAGTTGTCATATGTTGTTTGCTGAAGTCATTGTAATTTTTTTTTTGCCTGCTTTGCCTCTTTTTGTACAGAAGTTTTGAGTGTGAAGTGAAAATTAAAGTTTGGTACATTCATATATTTAAAAATACACCTTTATGTTATGTGATGTTCAAGGTTAAGTTTGTGATAAGCTTATGACGACCGGCCTGCATAGATCTTTGCTAACCCTGCTCTGAGGAAATCACACCAGCTGCCCTTCATCTCTCTGCACCTCAGTTTCTTCAGATACAAAATGCAATTCCCAAATCATGCTACTCATGGTTTCATCTGTCTCTTACTAATTTCAGCAAGGACACTTCATTATTAAAAAGACAAGATTGATATCTAGAGATGCTTGAGACCTCCTTGTCCAGGCTGCTAAGAAACTCTAATACACACTCCTTTCTCTCTTTCTTTTGAGTGCACTAGCACATTATGGATTTGGCAACATCAGCAAAAAAACATATTCTACCCAAATACATTTTTCAGATATTGCACTAAAACAATTCTTATAGCTCTTCAGCATGGAAGCATTCCCAGGGCATTACTTCTAATCCCTGCACTTCTGAAACTGATCACCTGATACCTAAATATGTGTGTGTTCAGTGGGTCAGAGACCTCCAAGAGAGGCCTGCCATAGTGCCTTGTGCAAAATTCAAAGGCACTTAGCATGATTTGGGGCACAAAGGGAAATGAGTGAGAATAGGAAACTTTCTGTACATTGACAAATGGCCAAATTGAAAATGGACAAAAACTGAAAGGAGCAAGAAGGACTGGGGCCTTTGAAGAGAGAGGAGGGGCTTAATTAAATGAGTGTTGAGGGCCAAGAAATACGAAAAGTAGTAAGGTACACGTGCGACTGTCAAGACAAATACAGTGAAGAATTAAGGGATGTGAGGTTCAGAGGATCTTCCATAACAGCTTGGAAGTTGGTTGCAATTCAGGGATCACTCCACAGGACGGAGACGAGGGGCTCAGCTGTGAATGTTTGCCATCTGAATTCACACCAAATTTCACCCTTTGACCTCTCAGTATGCAGATAGAATTGCTAGGTGTTTGCTATTTGAAGGGTTTGTGTTATACTTGGCCATCACAACCTCAGTGGCTATTAAATACTACTAAATAATTTTGATGAATTTATTTAAATTACTCATTCATGAACTACATTAATCCATTCAATATTCAAGTCCTGGTGGAGGTGAGTCTAGGACTTCACTGATGTGACCCCCTCTTATGCTGTAAATAAAGGAGGGTCCTAGCTGATCTTGCTGCACTTACATGTCACACCTGAGAGATAAGAGTGTTTAGCCATGCCAAGCCCCTGCGGCTTTATTCTTCTTCCTCCACTTCTTTCCTTGCCTGTTTCTCTTTTACAAAAATCTGGGATCCTAAAATTGTTGAAAATGGGTGCTCTGAAGATACATTCTGCATGGACAATGTCTCCAAGGAATGCACTTTGAAATTGTGATAGGATTGTATATAAATTTCAGCATATAGTTTTAAATAGGTCTCAGGTGAACGGTTCTTGTAAACACTTTGAAGTCTTTTCTCTGTGAAATTTTTCGGTCTTCCCCATTGAACCTCGTACTTCTAGATGTTTCCTCCTCTTTGCCTCCACTTTCTGTTCATTTTCAAATTTTCCTTGTTTGCACCGTGACAGTCTTTATTCCAAGTAGGGAGCTACATTTTATTTAACCGTTCCTAAGCTACCCATGAGCTAAAGGTATTGGTGTTGGGATTTGGAGACCAGAAGTCTTAAGAGCTTCCTTAAACCTTGAAGAAGTCCCTAGAAAATGTCAAAAGCATTTGGGGGAGCCTAGCTAAGTATTTTCTTTCAAATTTCAATGTATTTGAAAAAAGATATTTATGCCTTTTGTATTAAATAATACGATATCCATGGAAAGGGTACAAAGGAAGTGGTGTCGTGTGGGAATGCCAGAATGAGATGGATGGTGCACAGAAAGGACAGTGAGTGCTTGGTGGAACCAAGCATTTACTACCTCCCAGATACGACACAGGCATTTCCACCTCCAGGAGCCTATCATGAATGCACACCATCTTCCTCTCTATCTGAAACATACCTGCTCACCAATGTCAAGATCATTCTCCCATTTTCTCCATGGGGCTTTTTCTGCCTACCCCTCTCTCTTTTAGGTCCCTACTGCATTTAGTTCATTTTCTCCAAAATATAGGTCACTTCACAGTACTTAGAACTATGTATTTTTTATCCACTAGATTTTGAGTTCCTGGGGACAGAGGATGTGCCTTTTAGAGGGCTGAGCTCAATATAGGCCAGTGGCCAATAGGGGCTTTCTGCAAAGGTGAAACTCCAGGGTCCTGAAACTTGGGAATGCTGAAATGAAACTTTCAGAATTAATTCTCCAGCTCAGCAACCATCCACAATAACAAATTATCTGCTCCCTAGTATGGTCAATTTTATTCCTGGAAGAAATATTTACTTACCTCTCAGCATATTTTTAACCTCTGTGGACAGAGAGAGCTTGCAGCTTGTGGCTGGTATGCCAGAAGTCCAGATGAGAAGTCAGGCTGTTCTTGATCAAAAGTCAGAGTCAGCTAGTCCTGGCACGGGCAGGCAGCCAACATGCTAATCAGACAATGTCTTGCTCAGTCTGGGACAAGGCTACTGCTCTGTCAGAAAGCTCAGTTTGACACATTCAGAGGCAGAAGGGCAACAGAAACCATGTTTCAGTGACTAGACAAATTGATTCAGCACCTTGGATAGCAGTCCAGGCGTCCCTAATAGAGTACTGCCATTTGTCCTAGAATCTGCAGCCTTATTAGTTGTTTCAACTTTGTCTCTAGAGTTCTGGTTATAAAAGATGACATGTTCCTTTAAAATAAAGTTGCTAAGTAGCTGGAAATTCATTTCATCTTCTTCCTGGAACTTTGGGATATCACATAGGAAGGGTAGAAAGTGGTTTTAGGGTGCAGGAATCATGTTTAGGGGGGATCATGTTATGGCATTTTTAGATTCAAGCTTAATTTGTAGGAATGGCTCTTCATCCTTAAGCCCCACACCTCCAGTTGATCATTAAGTCCTAACACATACTTTCTAGAAAGTTCTCAAAATATACCAACAACTCCCAGTCTGGTTTGCTTTGTTTACCCTCACTTTTTCCCCAGATCATCAGTCTTCACTGTCCCTCCTGTGATTCAGTATCCACCCAGCAAATACTCAACTTTCTCATGTATCTTACCACATCTGTGTCTTTAGCAAGGTTCTCGAAGTATATTCTCAGAGATGTGAATTGGTGTTCCAGGGGAGAGCTTTTAATTTTCAAGCATTTGTGGACAACGTCAAAGAGATTATTTATTTACTTATCCTTTTTACCACCAGATTTGTTTATACATTGTGAATCTTGATGGAGGGTTGACTATGTAATATGTAGGAATTCTCAAATGTATTTGTCTAAGAACTCTTTCATATTTCACAGAACATCTGTAATTTCCCATGGACACAGCATTCCCTAGCAACACCATAGCATAGGACCCACTAACCTGAGCCTCAAGGCCGTCCCTGAGATAGACTGTTTAATTCTCCTATCACACTCACTGTCTATCAGACATGCCATTCCGTTTTCCCAAGCTACAAAACTATGCTGTTTTCTGACATGCCTTCTTTTTTTTTCCATATTTAAATGTGGTTACTAATGTTGCTCCTTCTGTCTGAAATTCTATTTCCTCTCATCATCTGCCTTGTGAAATCCTATTCAACCTGAAGGTATTAGTCAAATGTTTCATCTCATATGAACCTTTTCATGAGTTACCTAAGCCTCAAGCAAAGTTAGTTATTTCCTAGTGTGACCCCATTTCTCCCTCCCTCTCTCTTGCTTTCTTTCTACACACACACACACACGTGCACACACACACACAGCTTATATTATATACATGTATAATATATCAAAATATATGAGACATATATATACATATATATATGAATATTCATCATGATGTTTTACTTTTGTGTGTTCATTTATCTTTTCCCCACTGGGCAATGATTCCTGAAAGGCAGTGCCTATATGTAATTTATCTCTCTAATCTCCCTGTTTGCATCACCTAATAGAGTACATGACATGCCTCAATATGTTCCCAGGGCATATTTAATGGGCATATTTAAATGAATGCCCTCCTCAACCCAGAGCTGAACCTAGGTCATGCCACCACACAAAGCAGAGCAACTAAAGGTGCTTATGCGTAACTGCAGCCCTACCTGCTAAACTCCCCCTGGTTGGAGCTCCACTTTGCTTAGGATTTTGGTTCAAGCCATGATCATGGTATGGGCTGTCATCCTGGGAGAAAGAGAATCTTTTTGTGTTCTCACAATAGCAAGTGTGAACCATGATGGCCATGATCCAGGCCATGCACACCACCAGATCCCTGTTGCTCCTGCCAGAACATTTCGGTCTCATTAGCTCTGCTACTCTCAGATAGATAAATCACCCCAGGATCTATCAATATTATGTCAATAGTACATTCCGGTAGGAACATTTCCCCCAAATGGTCAAGCTAAATCAGGCCTCAGATATGAGTTATTATTCAATGACACATTTGGGCAAAGGAGAATTAGGAGATTTAATCACAAATGTCTATTATCAAACTGCTTGCTACTACCCAAATCCAAGGATGGGCACAAGGAGGCAAGCATGAGGCACATTAAGTGCTGAAAGCTCCCTGGGCCATAGCAAGACTGTCAGAGAGCTGGAATAATACACCTCCACAGAGCTGATGTACTCTGGTGCCCCAGTTCAATGCCGTCATTATGACATGACATGGAGACACAATCAGCAGGCAGCAGAGCATTTAGAATGGTGGCTAAGAGAGTGTAGATTGTCATCGATGTGGGAGAGAAATGTAAATGTGCTGGTCATAAGGAGGTGTGCTTCCCTGAAGGATGGTTCTCTCTGTTGGCTTGTGAAACCCAAATGCCCACAAGACTGGTACACTACATAAGAGAACAGAGGGTTAGTGAATGGGCCACAGTGAGCGGTGACTAAAGGCACTTTCAAAAACTGACCCCACTCCACTAGCTTAGAATGCCTAGCTTCAGCCTTGATATCAGTGACATATGAAAAATATCCTTTAAAAAATAGCTGTTTCCCATAATGTACCATTTTTAAAAAGCTACTTTTAATATTTTAGCAACTTGATATTCATTATTTTTCATCTACATAGAATAGGAAGAATTTTATTTTTATGAAAATAAGATCATACTATAAATAACATATTTAATATAATACATATTTAATCACAACTGATTTTTCATTTAAAATATATAATGACTACACTTCCAGGTCAACATGTGTATGTATATTGATGTAGGGGGAATGGAAGTGATTGTGCACACATATACAAATACATAAAATTTGTTTTTTTCCAAATTATGAATCTAATTTATTTCAGTTTGCTTTTTAAATAACTTTATTCTGGTTTGTCGATATACAATAGCCCTATTTAAACTACAAATTTGTTAGTACACACACACACACACACACATGCACACATATATATGTGTGTGTGTGTATATATAGTATATATATATAGTACACACACACACACATAGACATCCCATGAGACCATCATCATGATCAACTTAATGGACATCACCAGGGCTCCTAACACTCCTCATGCCCCTTCTTTGCCCCTCCCCCACACCACCCCTGCCATTCTCCAACAACCACTGGTCTGCTGTTACTATACAGCCATCTGAATTGACCAGAACTTTATAAATAGAATCAGACATTATGCATTTACTTTTTCTTGACTTTGTTCACTTATCATAAATACCTTGAAATTCATCTGTTTGCTCAATAAGCTGTCCCTTCTTGTTATTGAATAGAATTCTACCATATGTATGTAATGCAGTTTGTTACTACATTTTTAAAATTTTATTTTCTGGCCTATCTTCTACTGTAGTATCTTCTACTACATTTTATTTTCTGGCCTATCACAAATAAAGCATCAATTTGCAAGCATATATATATATATATATATATACATATATATATATATATGCTTCATTTACCCACAAGAAGAATGCCTGGATTGTATATTTTAGTTTTCTAAGAAGCTATCAAATTGTTTTCTAAGTTTATTGTACCTTTTTAAATTTGCACCAGCAGCGTATGATTGTTTTAGATGCCTGCAAACCCTTGCCAATAAATGATACAAGAAGGCTTTTTAAATTTAGGCATTCTAATAAATTGGAATAATACCTCACTGTGGTTTTATTTTGCATTTCCCTGAAGACTAATGACATAAAGAACATTTTCATGTATTTTAGTTTCCATCCATATGTCTTGTTTGGTTAAAGGTGCATTCATATATTTTTCCTTCTTGTTGTTTTGATTATTTTCCTATTATTGAGTTCTGAGAGTTATATATTTATTATGGATATGAATACTTATCAATTATATGGTTTTCAAATATTTTCTACCAGTCTATGGTTGTCATTTCATTCTCCTTACAGTAGCATTAGAAAAGCATAACTTGAATTTGATGAAGTCAAATTTATCAATTCTTTTTCTGCAATAGATTGTACCTCTCATGTTGTGACAAAGAAATGTTGTCTAATCCAAATCCACAAATATCCTCAGAGATTTTCTTCTAAAAGTTTTAATGTTTTAGAAGAATTTAGGTTTTACATTTAGATTTATATTTGGTTCAAAAATACTGTTTGTGTATTTGTATACGTATCCCAATATTTCCTGTGTAATAGTTCAAAAGACCATCCTGTCACCCCTGGAGTGCCTTCGTGCTTCTGTCAAATGTAAATTTGACACTTATATGAGCACCTAATTCTAGATTCTATCCAAGGCCATTGACTTATTTGTCTAACTAATTTATTTATTTATATATATATACATATATTTGCATATACCCATATACGTATATATATAAATTTAGAATATATATGTAAATTTAGAGAGAATGAACATGTTAACAACATTGAGTTTTTTGATTCATGAATATAGGAAATCTCTCCATTTGTTTAGATCTTCTTTAATTTTATATGATGATGTACATAATCTGTGAATAATGGCATTTTTTCAATCTGAGTCCCTTTTTTGTCTTTCTTGACCTACAACACTAACTAAAACTTCCCATGTGATGTTGAATAGAAGTGATGAGAACAGACATTCCTATTAAGTCCCTGATCTTAAGGGGAAGCCTTCAGTCTTTTTTCAGTAAGAATGGTGTTAGTTGTAGGTTTAATGGAGATGCTATTAGGGTTTGGTTGTGACTTATCTTCCCAAAGCTCCTGCATTAATATGGGCATGTTTGGAGGTGAAATGATTGGATAGTGAGAGATGTAACCTAATCAATCCATCTTAGTTTGAATGGACTAACTGGGTGGTAACTGCAGGCAGGTGGATGTGACTGGAGGAGGTGGGTCACTGGGGGAATGCCCTGGAAGGGGTACATCTTCCCTGTACTCACCACTCACCCCTGTTTTCCGGCCATAATGAGCATAGCAGCTTCCTTCAACACGACCTTCTGCCACAATGTTCTGCCTCATCTGGGGCCTACAGCAATGGAGTCAACCCACCATTGACTAAACCTCTGAAACCATGAGACAAAATAAACTTTTTCTCCTCCAGGTTTTCTTCTTGGGTATTTTGGTCACAGAAACTAAAAGCTGACTAATAGAGATGCCATCTGGCAGGTTGAGAAATCTCTTTTTTATTTGGCTGAAATGTCTTTTAAAAAAATCAGGAATACATGTTGGGTTTTGTCAAATGCTTTTTATTAATCTATTCAAATGATTATATTTTTCTTTCTTAGTCTATTAATATGATGGATCGCATTGACTGATTTTTAATGTTAAACCAACATTTCATTACAGAGGTAAACTCCACTTAGTTAGGATCTACTACACTTTTGTGCATTTTTGTACTTGATTTCCTAGGAGTATGTCAATAGCTTGTATATCTGCTTATGAGATACCCTGGTCTGCCGTTGCTCTCAGTACTGACTTTATCTGCTTTGATATCAAAGAAATACTGCCCCCACAGAATGCATTAGGAAGTTTCCTTCCTCTTCCATTTTCTGGAAGATTTTGAGTAGAATTCACCTTCCACCAAACTCACTGACCTATTTAATGTTTTCTCAATCTTCTTGAGTCAAATTAAATGTCATTTTCTTGGGAAGCCTCACCTCCAATCCTTACATTTTTACTTCTTCCCTAGGTATATGTTGCAATAACCCACTGCATTACCCAGCATTAGTACACATCCATAATTGCTTTGTTAGTGTTATTAGTTTTCTGTGCCAGATTATAAACTTCATAAAGACAGAGGGTCCTTCTTTGTTTTGCTCACAACTCCCTCACCATTGATAATAAACCTGGCCCATTGTAGGCCTGGAATATTTCTTTATTAGATTAATGGTTTATTTAGCCAAATACCCTTTTAAGTATCTAATGAGATCATATATATTCTGCAAGACAAAATGTTATCAATAAATATTGGACTATTTATATGTCCCGAGATGAATTTTACATAGCCATTCTGTCTAAACTTTTACAGAGTGATAGTGAATACTGCTGGCTTCTCTAGGATTTTCATCAAAATTAACAGTGATATTAATCTCTTGTGTGCTTTTGTGTGCATGTGTGCAGATTTAGAGCTCTGTTATAGTTTATGAAAGGAACAGGCATTTTTTCTTAAGTACAAAACTTTTGAAAAATGTGGAATCTATCTATGCTGTTTAAAAATCTGAAATAAGAAACTGTTTCAACCCTTTTATAAACTGAGGTATTCTCAGCAACCTCAATTGTTCTCATATTTTTGAGCCTTGTTCATGTAGTTTACACATTTCCTTTGACTTTTAGTGGTTTGTATTTTTATACAAAAATTGTACATTTTGTCCTCATTGAAAATATTTAGTAATACTTTGCAAAGTATTTAATCTGTGGTTATATATTCACTTCCTTGAAACTAATTTTTTGAATCTGTTTATTCCACTTTTACTTTGATTTGACAAACACAGGATTTATATATTTGTGCATGCCTCTGTATGTTTGTGTGTGTGTGTGTGTGTGTGTGTGTGTGTGTGTTGTAAGAAGTAACTACTAAATAGCAGCAAATGGCTTAAGAGATAGAGGGGGCTACTAGATCCAGACAGCCTGGATTACATTCAGGTCTCATAATTTATTACATGTGTGATCTTGAGAAACTATTTGCACCTCAATTTAATCATCTTTACACTGATGTTAATTATAAAAATTTAATAAAGGCCTCGCATATAGTAACCAATCAATGCTTATTAGTTATAATTAGTGTCTACTGACACTATCTTTATTATTTCCTACCTTCTTAAAATTTCTCTTTATTAACATTCCTATTTCTTAGTTTTTATACTTTCTTAAGTGGACTGTTTAGTATTTTTTCTCTCTTTATAGAAAATCTCTTCCAGGACACGCATTTTTTCTGTAGTTAACATCATTACCATTTTCACTAGGCTCTTAATTTTACTAGGATGTGCATAACTTTCCATCCCTTTGATCATTAAGAGTAATTTTAAATATTAAAGTGCTCTTTTGAGTTTTGCATTCTAATTTTGTCATTAATGTCAGTGTTAAGGTATCATGGTTGGGATGTGTGTCTCCCAGTATTGTTACCAGTTTGGGAATTCAACACATTTTTCTTTGTAGCCTAGTGTCTTAGCTCAAATTCCCCCAAAAGCAGAACCCAGTATCAGAACTTTGGTGGTGAACCCAGGAAGCAGAGCAGGAGGAGTGCAAGAAGATGCAAGGAGGAAGTCTTGACATCAGATGTGCCATGGAGCAGGCCACCTTTGTGGGCACTTGGAGCTCAGGCTTCTCCAGACCCTCAAGGAACCTTGTAGAGAGCTCCTAAGTGTTGTCTCTTTGAAAGGTTGTAGGGTAGGGCACTTACCATGGTTCCCAGCCTTTGTCCCTGTGTGCATACCCACCCAGTCCTCCTGAGTGGCACCTGTGTGTGTGTGCAGAGCCACCTTCCCCACTTTCAGAGAAAGCTGGGAAGCAGAAAAGTGGAGTGAGACGGTCCAGCACGGGGGTAGGGGTCTTGGTCCATGCAGGCTGGTGTAGCATAATGCCACAATCTAGGTGGGGTGCAAACAATAGAACTTTATTTCTCACAGTTCTAGAGGCTAAGACGTTCAATATCAAGGCAGCAGGGTAAAGAGAGGGCCCACTTTCTGGTTTGTCTCTTTTATAAAGGTACTAATTCCATTCTGAGAGCTCCAGTCTCATGAGCTAATCACTCAAAAGTCCCCCTCTGAATACCATCTCATTGGGGTTAGGAATTCAACCTGTGGATTTTGAGGGGGCATTCATTCTGTAGCAGGAGGCCACTGGCCATGCATATGAGAACTGTCCACCACAGCTACAGCTGACCCCATCAATAGCCCAGAAGGAGTGGGAATCTGCATTCTGTGTTATATTTAAAATCACCTCCAGTTCCAAGTGTGTTTCATTTTTAAGGGTCCTTGGAATATGATTTCTAGTCTTTGCTTCTAATCTTGTACTGAGGGGAAGCTCAGTAAGTCACAAGGTACAAAATTCTAGTTAGGCCAAAAATAATAGTATTATCATTTCATTAAAAATGAAAGTATGATTCTTTACCTTCTTTTTATTTAATGAACGGTAAATAATTGTTCATATTTAGTGTTCTAAGAGTTTTTATGTAAACTCGAACTTGAAGAGTAACTGATTCCTTAGTATTAAAACAAGATAATTAAAAATTAATTAATAGATAAAATAGATGCATTCTGAAATCATGAGCATTAGTAACTTCCTGAAAATGTATTGTCTTCTTTCCTATTATTATCAATAATAAAGCTGATCTAATAGAGCAACTGCTTATTCTGGTAGAAAGAATTATATTCATAACATATTGAGAGAAGAAAATTTGATTGTCTCTCCTTAATTAACAGACTTGTAATTTTTTGTGGGTTCAATATAAATTATTACATACCATTATACTTCTGAAAACCATTCGCAACAGATTTTGGATAGTTCATGATATGATAAAGCCAGAACAAAATTAATTGTGGCAAGTAGAGAACATAGACTTATAAAAGCAGAAAGGGGAACTAAGTAGAGTATATAAAGAACATCTAAAAATATTTAAGACAGATGATGGATTAACACTGCTACTGGTAATTGGGGATCTTATGTTACATAAGATGTTACAGATGGTAGGAATTATGGATATGAAAGGTCTCACTTTGACAGGCTTTGCCAGTGTTTTTAATAAATGTCCCATTCCAGCCTCAGACAGTGTGTGAGAAGTAGCCTTGCATGGCCTGCTGACTTCCCTACCTATTAGGAACCCATCCCATAGACTCAGGATAGCTAGATCTACTGTGGGATAGTAGTTTTCTATGCACCCTCTCTCTGAGGGTTGTCAAATGAGCATCTCTGAATTCCTGTGGTTGTAAGTGAAGACTTACAAACTGTCACTTACACATTGATTGTGCACTTACTGAGTTACTTATCCTCCACATAACATAAACTAATTGCAAAGAATACGGCTATGATGGAGAATTCACATGGGGTAGGGGAGCATAAAATTTGATTCACTTTGATAATTATTGTGATAGAGATAAATATGAAGTCATGTTTTAAGAAGAACTCAACTGGGACAGGTCAAGGGAAAATGAAGGAATTTTCTCTGGTTGTACCAGCTGAGCTAATCTTTGAAGTCTGGAGTGGGTATTTAAAGTGAAGAGGATGAGCACTGACTGTCCCAGATAGTGGTAGAAGCATGTGCAAAGGCCTGCACGTGAGGGCATGACCCTGCAAGGCCTTTTTATGACTGGAGCACACAGTTCTGTTACATGCTCAGGAATATGGCAGAGGATGATTGATGGGGACCCAGTGAGAAGTGAGGCACAGTGAAATGAATCTGACCAACCTTTGCTTGTGGATGCAGGGATGTGAAGGGTGTTTCCGAACATCCAGTGTTTCACAGGGCACTAATTAAAGAACAAAAATAAAGACAAATAACTGTAAGTGAATTGAAGCAGGACTGGTAGAGTGAAGGGGAGAAGATGAAGGGGAGGAAGTGGGTGGTGGTCTATGCTTTTGTGATTGTGTCAGGGTGTGTCCTGGTGTTACATATAACTAAAAAGAATTTTTTAAAAAGTATTACAAAAAAAAAAAAGAAGATGAGGATGATAGGATACAGAAAGATTTTTAAACCAAAAGGAGACATAATCCAACTTATGCCTTCCATGATTATCTGGTTCCCAGCTTAGTGGATGACTTGAAAACATGCATTGAAAGCGATTTCCATCAATCAGTAATAGAGGAACAGGTCAGTATAATGCTTAGGAAGCACTCACCAGGAGTTAGGGTCAGTTCTATGCCTCTCTATAGGATCCCTGCTATCTAATAAATCCCATTTTCACAGAGAAGAAAACTGAGGACAGATTCCTTCTTTGATCAAACTCCACTCAGCCTCCTGAGTTCTCAGTCCAGCTAACCCTGGACTTGAAGACCACTGTGTTTGTCTTACGTTGTCCAATTTTAATGAGAATCCTGCAACATCTCTCTAACCAGAACTCCCATCCTCAATGTCTGATCATGGTGTACTTCTGGTTGGGCTCCTGGCCCTCCCCCAGCACCCAGATGATGTATGATTACCCTAGTCTGCCTTTGGCATGTATCCAGTTAGGTCAGTTTAGCCAGAATCCTACCCCTGTGTTTTTTATTAGTCAATGGCCATC
This sequence comes from Glaucomys volans, assembly GCA_020662805.1. Lineage (NCBI taxonomy): Eukaryota > Metazoa > Chordata > Mammalia > Rodentia > Sciuridae > Glaucomys > Glaucomys volans. Next base: position 428,762 of record JAJEJO010003728.1, on the reverse strand, counting down.
TATCAATCCCCATCCTGCTCCTTGACCATAAATTTCCATCTGCTCTATCTCACCCCCCTATTGCAAAATCCCATTCAGTGGTCCCTATACCTATGGCAATAGTACCATCTCCCTTGATAAAGGCTGCTTACCATCTTTAACAAGCATCACTGAGTTTAATTTTTCTTTAACTGCACAGAGATATAAAACAAATCCTCCAAGTTCTCAGAGCCATAGGTGGCAATTCTGAGATTCTAAAGTTCCAGAGCTTTGCTCTCAATCACTTGAATTGACACAGGCAGTTGCCATGTGTAAGCACTGTTCCCCACGCAACACAGGTTTCCCAATTACTCTTCACAGTGATGGCCAGCAGTAAGTAATAGTATTCTACCCATTTTACAGAGAGGAAACTGAAGCACAAACAGGTTGGACACACTTCCCAAGGGCACATGTCTAATAAAGGCCAGAAGAAGGATTTGGACCCTCATGCCCCATTCCAGAGCTCATGTTCTGGGTCATTCTGTCATACCTACCACATCAGGAAGTTACTAATATAACTTCACATTGGTCCTAAATACTGAAGCAGAAACTTCCCTGACAAAGATCTATCATGGATAAAAGGATCAGAAGGATCCAGAATGAATGAAAATAAGTCTGGTATGATCAGAATCTCTTTTCTGCCTCTGGTGGGACAGAATCTTCTTCAGAAGGATCTTTATTACTAGATTTTAAGCTTTATGAGGAAAGGGACAATGAATTATTGATCTATATATTCCCAGGTATGTAATAAATATAAAACAAGCATATTACTCAATGCCTCTCAACTTGAGAATGCTCCAGCACAGACCAGAAAGGTACTAGAACAAGAAGAGGAAGTGTGTCTATGTATTAAGGATGCTGCTAGTAAAACTTTCACAGAGAAAATGCGGGTCTGCACCATCCAAGATGGTAGCCACTAAGTACTTGTGGCTACTTAAATTTATAGTAGGTAAAATTAAGTGAAATTTTTGGTTTGTCATGATAGTCACGACAGACGCATTTCAATTGCCCAGTAGTTGCATGCAATGGCTGCCCAGTGGCCAACACAGACAGCATTTCCATCATAGAAGAAAGTTCTATTACAGAGGCATGCATGCCTGCAAGCCATAAAATGTCTTTGTTATAGTCCATGAACGGCTTTCTACAGAGCAGATTTCTGGGTTCTATTCTAGGCCTACAGATCAGAATTTCTTTGCAGAGAGCTAAAGAATATTCATCTATATGGTTTACTTTTCAAAATTCTGCTTTAGGCCTTTGTTGTTCAATTATTTTGTCTAAAATCCCCTAGAATCACAACAGATGTAATGAAGGAAAGTGGAGCTGGTCAAGGTGGTGGAATGGTGGGTCCTAATGCCTGATAAGCCACTTATCTCCACAGAACACTGAAGAGCAAAGACACTGGACTTCACATCGGGAAAACTACTGGACCAAGGTTCATAGCCACATAGCTTCCTAGCCACTATGAGGTCTCAACTCCCTAAAAGATCATGAGGATGGATAATGGAGAGTTGGAATTACCAAGCCATTTTTCCAAGAGCCCAGGATCCGTAGACGGGGCCTGGAAATATGTGTCCTATTTTCACAAAGGAGTCTGAGCAGCTAATATGTACAAAAGCTTAAATGTTGTCATGGGTAGTACAGTACTCCAGACCCAGTGACAATGACCCTGGGACTGATGACAAGTGAGGGATGAAGTCATGCTGCTCCCTGCTAGGCCTCCAGTTCTGCACAGTTCCTCTCACACATCTCCTGGTCTTCTTCTCAACAAGTTATCCTTGGCAGCTGTTATGGTTCCAAGTATCCTTAGACTTGGACCTGAGATCTGAGAGTGAAGGGAAATGGCAACTTCATGAGGTGGTGAGGAGACAGGAACGGAGGGTCTGGAAATAGTGACTACAGTCAATCTCCAGCTTTAGAAAACTGGATCCAGGAGCGATTTCAGCTCAGGTGGTATATAAAACTATCACTTCAGTCAAAGCAAAGTCAGTCATGCATCACTTAACAAGAGGAGTACAGTCTAAGAAATGCACTATTACATGATTTGGTTATTGTGAAAACATCACAGAATGTACTTACATAAACTTAGATGGCATTGTCTTCTACAATCCTAAGTTGTACAGATCGCCATCGTATGTGCAGTCCATGATTGAGTGAACATCATCATACAGTTAATGACTGTGCGGATTTGCATACTATGGAGGAGAAAAGAGAAGCCATTACCAGGTGCATCAGGACATACTGTCTGGTTAGCATGCCACACTACCCACAGTCACAATGATACCCCTAGCAGGGTTCATGAGGTTGACCTATGTCCCTACAAGGGCCAATGCTATTGTATTCACCTATTGTTTTCACCCAAGCCCTGGGTTGGAATTTTATCAGTCAATGAGGCAGTATTTCTAAACTTTCTTTGCAATCTCTGAGAAATGATTACCACTAAATAGTGGGGGCAAAAGGCCCCAAGAATCAAAATCCTTACACTTAGGCTTATTCTAACAGAGTCATTGGCAGCTTAATCTGACCCAACAACTCATCCAGACATGCAGATGAGATCTATAATGCCTACTATGGCAGTGTCTTTGTAGATAACATCTTTCATCCTTAGTGAAATGCAAGTGCTTTCAGCAGAGTGTTTCTTCCTCTGAGAGTGCTACGGTTGAGCACTGAGGTAGATGGTCATCAATATCTGTGGTGTTGTTCATTGAAGCCCATTTCCTGTCCTGGATCCCTCTGGCTCTTACCTTTGATAGCATGTGTGTTATATTGAACTATAGTAATGACACCACATGAATGAGTGAATGAAACAAAGAAAGAGTGTCATTCTTTTAAATCATTTTTATTTGGGATGTTTCATTTATAAACCACAGGACATGCCATATTTACTTAATCTATCAGAATGACACTTCATTAAATTAAGCAATTTTAATTAACTAATGAAAACTTCATGGGTCTTCATCTTTTTATGTTCATATTAGGGTAGGCCATTCTGATGACAATTTTTATAGCTATAATTAAGTATTTCTGATAGATTTAGAAAACTTGCAAATAGTAAGGAATATTTCATCTTTTATTTTATCTTTCATGACATATCCAATTTAGCCTGGAGGCAGTTACCCAGGCTTTCTGTGTCTTCTCTTATTTCTTTTAGAGTATCTATATTTTACTTAAGAAAAACCTTGAGGTTCTGATAAAAAAGAGTTGTAATAGCTATAAAATTCAGATATAGGCCAATAAAAGAAAGTGCTTTTTTCTTTGCTTTGGTATTTGGGGTGACTATCCCAAGTGGCCACCACCTGTACATATCACAGCCTAAATCCAAATAGTGAGAGCTTGCCTTGTGTTCCAAGCATGGAAGTGATGGTATTTTGATGACATTCCTAGCAGAACATCATTCCACTAATATCTGCTCATTTTAAAGGTAGGGAGCCTATTTCTCTAAAGAGACACTAGCTAATTAACTGATACTTATTTTTAATAAGTTTGTATTCAGTCAAATATATATCTTGTTTTTCTTTACATTTGTTTGATTCTAGATCTGCCGTTTGGATGCTCTCAGCCATTCATGTATCCAAGCAAACCTTCATTTACTCTCTGTTAACATCCCAAGCCAACAAAGCACGATTATTCCCTGTTCCCAGGATCTGAGAACCAAGACTAAGACCTTCCCATATTTCCTTTCTTCCCTTTGTGTCTCCAGTTCTCCCTCATGTGGCATGAGGTCCAGCTCAATCATATCCTGGTCTTCCCCCTTCAGTGTGAGACGGAGACCTACCTACTGCAGAAGCCCAGGTCCTGTGCCTACTTTCTGTTGTTTCCACAATAACGTTACTCTTCCAGGGACTTTCTTTATTACTAAAAATATAAACCAGATCCTTCAAGCAAGAATGAAAGGAGACTCTTTTGCGGGGAAGGTCAGCTGACCTCTTCAGCCCTGATCGGTCCGCTGAGCTACTCTCCATTAGAGCTGTGTGACACTGTCCACTTGGAGAGCAGCTGGTTTCCACAGATGGACCTGGAGCCAGACACATTCAATGTTCGTATTCCCCAGTCCGGATACAGACACATGCATTTCCTCTTCCACCCAAGCACGTTGCCCCAGGGAGGGCTACAGTTCTATTCCTATTCTTTTTTTTTTTTTGTATTGGGGATTGAACCCAGGAATGCTTTGCCACTGAGGTACATCCCCAGCCCTTTTTATTTTTCATTTTGACAAAAAATCTCATTAAGTTGCTTAGGACCTCCCTAAGTTGCTGAGGCTGACTTTGAACTTGTGATCCTCCTTCCTTAGCCTCCCATGTTGCTGAGATTACAGGCATGCACCACCATGCCAGGCTATTGGTGGTATGTTTCACTAAGTTGCTGTTACAAATGCTCAGAGGCCTAAAGTGAGTGCATGCTACAAATGCCAGAGTGCAAATGAAGGATGGGTAGAGCCCCTGATTTCCATGTGCAAAGTTGATTCCCACTCAGCTCGCCTCTTCTGAGAGGGCTTAGCAGACCTCTCCCTAGAACACAGTTTCCCAAACCCCCTGAGGGGATTTGTATGGGAGCTAGAATCCTAAACTCTCTGAACTACAAGGTACTTCAGATTGTCCAGGGTAAGTCCCTCATCCTGAGAACAGGAAGGCAAGGTCCCCATGCGGAAGTTACTGCCAAGGCTGAGCCATGTTGACAGGAATCCCTGATCAAGAGTCAGTTGTATCTTGTCAAAATACACCTCAGTGAATTTAAGTCATTGCTGTGTGTGCTGGCCACACCCCATGTGTGGGCAGACATCCTGTCACCTCAGACAAGAAGTCCGCTCCTCAGGCTGGACATTAGAGTAGATTAGGAGGAACTTATCTTGGTGGTGACTCCTTGTCTTCTGAAGCTTCATTTTTCTGAATCTAAACACTGATGGAAGTTAGCATCCAGAGGTGTGGACTCCTGGTAATAAAGTGCAATGGATGCTTCAGACTGTTCCTGACTCGTCAGGAGCAGAAAGGAGGTAGCCTGGTCCTGAGATGAGAAGGCCACACTTGCACAATGGCCCTGGAACAGCCCTGGGTCTCTGGGGGGCATGCATTAAGCTACATGGACTCATGATCCCTAACTCTTGATCTTGCTTTCACTTTGGATCAAAAGCTGGTTCTCAACCAGGCATGGTGGCACATGTCTATCATCCCAGCTACGCAGGAGGCTAAGGCGGGAGGATAGCAAGTTTGAGGCCAGCCTGGGCAATTCAGCAAGTCTCTGTCTTAAAATAAAATAAAAGGACTAGGGTGTAGAAAGTTAGTGTCTCGATGTACAGACTCCTGGGAACAAGTGCAAGGTGGATACTCAGGACCCCTTCCTGGTGGGTCAGGAGGAATGTAGGTCAGGAAAGACCCATCTCTTCCTTAACGTACATCAGAAAGAAAGAAAGAGAAAGAAGAAAGAAAGAGGTGGGGGAGGTGGAAGCAGGCCTGCTTCTCCTTATCACTAACTCAGCACCATTGTCTTGGCCTCTTCCAACCTGGGCACCCCTCCAGCTCTAACCAAAGCCATTCCTGCCCCCCAAGAGCCTTTCTCACTGCTCCAGGTCACAAGAATTTCCTTCCCCTGAGCACCACAGTTCTGGCTGTTTATGCCACCTGTGTTCCTACTATTGCACTCAACTTCCTAAGGAATTGTTTTTGAATTCAATTTTCACATAAGTCTATGTGACTTTCTTCCCAGCAGAATAATAATCTGTGGCAGAGGGAGGGGAGATGAGGCCTGGAATTCTCAGTCTCTCCTCCATGTACACACCCTACCTCCTCCAACTCACTGCTCCCAGGCTGCGACCCTGTATAGGGCAGGAGTCTGACAATGCAGATGCAACGACCAGAGCACTAAAACCTGAGCCTTTTGCTTACACATATGTGAAAAAACTTGACGCAATGACTCTGTCAGTGGCACCCCTCCCAAGGCTTCCTACGGTGCACCTGACTCTCTTGGGTAGGCAGGGAACTCTTCCAAACCTGAAAACCAAGTTGCTTTCCTGCAGGACAGTGCCCCCTCCACCTGTTATTAAAAGCCCCCTCTGTGATGGATGCTCCTCCTGGGTTTTCAGATGGGAAGGGAACCACTTCTCAGGCCTGCTGGTGCTGAGCCTTCTGCAGGCCTCTTCCTCCTGCTGTGTCCTAACTCATCTTTCAGTTCTGTTCCCTCCAGTTATTAGCAGCTATTTGTGGACCAGTGTCGATCTCCCTTCTGACACAGTGGACCGACTGCCCCGGTTCTGCCCCTGGGAAGATCTCCTTCACTGTGTCCACCAGGGTCACCCCTGAGTGTGCCTGTGATGCCTCAGCTATCCATTTTTGAGTGGATCCACTCTAACACGCAGACTCATCTGTGAACCTATCATGAATTTTTTCTTCCTTAGTTAACATTAAGAAAACACCCAGGAGGCCACAGCCGTGGACTGAAGGGAGAAGACAAGGCACCAGGAGTCAGCTTTCAAAGAGTCTGACTTCCTTGGTCATGGGACTGGCATACCTTCTGGACCTGGCCAAGCTTTCCTGCTATACGCAATGTCCATTTGTTGTTGAGTTTCTGCTACGGTATGGCCAAGGTCACAGCTGGAGACACCATACAAGGCTCAGCGGATGATGACAAGCCTAGGTGTCATGCTTTCCTCGTACCTCACAGCTAGGAATATTCAAACTCCAGTGGCAAGATGGAAGATGTTTTCAAAAGGACAATAATTACAACCAGAATATGGCAAAGATTTGCTCCCAAATTCCACAAGTCTGTGCTGTGATGCTGCTGGGGGTGCTTTCCAGAGGCGCCTACTAGCTCCCCTATTTTCCAAGGCAATTTCAAATATTCTTGAATCTGTTGGGTCATAGGGAACAAGTAGTAAAGCAACTCCTACTACAACCTGACCTGGCTGATGAGTCTTCTAATGTACTTTTTCACCCTCGAATGTGGTAACTTCACAGGTGACTCAGAAGACAGGTCAATAAAGTGCTTAATGGTGCCATAGATTGCATCCAAGATCCAAAGTAGACCACTGAATTTTGCACTTTTTAAAAAAATCGTAGATAGTATGAAACCAATCAGCTTCTCTTACCGAAGGGATATATTTGCATGATCCATAATACTTTTAAAACTTTGTTGAGTCTAAAGTGATGGGCCCATGAGTCCCTATGGAGTTTACCCCTACCCACGAGTTTCTGCCTGTCTTCCTAAGGCATCCAAAATACTTGCTGCTTTCTTCTCATGAGATCTAATCAATGCAAGGTCATCAATACGTGTGCTTTGTGGAATGTCAAATAACTCTGAGGACTGGAGAAACAGATGGGAGACTGTGCAGGCACACCATTGGCCATGCTGAATAAAAATCAATGGTTGTAGTCGTGTTTGCAAATTGATATGGAGATAAAGGAATTATCTGTGTGAAAAGCTTTATGCCAAGTGTTAGGAGCTATGTTAATTTGCTGCAATAACGGTGCCACGTGTGGAATATCAGCTGAAATTGCAGTTAACGTTTGATTAAATTTACATAATCCAGTTATTCTCTAAGATCCATCTGATTTCTGTAGAGGACAAATTGCTGAATTAAATTGATATGTGATAGCTAATATTTTGGATGCTAATAGTTTGGTGGGGTTAAGTGGATATACCGCAGGTAACACCTCTCCTACCTCTTTCAGGTCTTAATGGTATCATTAATCTCTGCAGTTATAAAGCATTGCTTCTCACTATCTGGATAGGGAGAGAGAATCCCAGGGATGCCCACCTAGCTTCCCTTTGCCTTCAATCTTTGGGATAGAGAGCAAATGAGGTGGGGGGGGGGGTCGCAGATTCTGCCAGTTCCCAAGTATGTCTAATCCAACTTTAAATTTAAGAAAGGAAGAATAACCAGAGGGCCGAGCATGAACCAATTGAGCCCCCTGAAAATTAGAACTAAGACTTCATCTATTACCTGCCCCCTGTAAGCACCCTTTTTAAGTGATAGGACACAGTGAATGTTGGTGTCACCAAGAATTAGCATCCATTGAAAATCAGTTTTTAATACCTGTCAACAAGTCTGTGTATCCTAATGCATAGTCACTCTAGCGAACAACTACAGTTCCTTTTGGAAATTCATGGGGAATATATAGTATGTATATATATGTATATTTTATATATATATATATATATACATTTATATATATATATATTGAAGCAACAGCTCAGCATCCTTCTCAAGGAGATCTGGTCCCTTTCCAATCAGTGGTGTCTGGGTCTGTGAACTGAAAAGTCTGGAAACTTGAGGGGAGTCTATGACTTCTTATTGTGGCAATGACATTAAGGGTCTTGTTTCATTTTGCTTATTTATTTATTTGTTTTTTTGGCTCTTGGGCATCGTAGAGTCTTTCCTGTTTTAGACATCAAACAACACTGATCCCTGCTAGGTCTTTGCCTCCACCAGAAATGTCTTTAGGTCACAGTATTCTGATCATCGATACTTCTCTGCTGCCCCTGACACTCAGGTGTGACCCTTTGGTTCCATTCCCTCAAGAATCCTCTATCCTCATTCAACTCAGCAAGCCATCCCAGCGGTCACATTTACTCCATTCGTAACTGGTCTACAAATGACAGTCACCACATTTTTCAAGGGTGGAAGTGCTCTCTTAACAGTGGCTTCTCAGTCTCTTAGCAGAGGAATTATATTCTGGATTGCATCATGAACCACATTTGGGAATGGGTATGCAGATGGTGCATAATAAGTTCAGTTCAAAGTTTTATCTCCCTGAGCATGCAGGGAAACTGTGGAATCTCATTTTCTTTAAATGCAGCCCTGCGATTGGCAAGCTGTTGCATAAGGGTCACATAGTAAAGGTTTCAGGCTTGCAGATTATTTGTGCTCTGTCACAACTGCTCAGCTCTTATAACATGAAAACTTCCACGGACCATGCTTAAATGATGAAGGGTTGCTCTGTTCCAATCAGACTTTTCTCTTACTAAAGCAGGAAGTTGTCCCACAAACTGAAGCTTAGCAATCTCTAATGTAGACCACTATGGAAATGCAGTTTCAGCCAACCAAACAAGTAATCGATTAGAGCCACCTGTAGATTCTAACACCTTAGCATGTGTGGGCTAACACATTGTCTGAAATGTCTAGTAACATCAGTGAATCTGTCACAGGCTATTGTTATATTCTACCCTTGTTGATCAAACACCCATGGAATCCACCATCACTCATGTTCTCCAAGTTTCTGCCTATATGCCAGCACAATTTCAATTCATTTTGGTTGAAGCTATTTCCATCTGGACTTAGCATGCTTGTATATGGAGCATATAGATAAATGACCATAGTCCTGGGTCTAGCGGCAGCAGGGGGTGGCTTAGGTGGTTTTGAAGAGAGAGATAATCCACTATCACGGTCTCTACTCCAGGTAAGGTAATGACAATGTTTTCAGATAAAGGAAGACTAGTCTTCTAAGGCACTTCTAAACCAATTTCAGTGGCAAGAGAAACGCAGAATAATGAGGAAGTTCAAGATTGTCGGTTGAATCAGGGTCCAACAGTATGCTTTTATTCCAAGTTACAGGAGCCGAATCTTTCCCCATTAAATGTACCAACTTTCACATGAAAGACTTGCAAAGACTCTGAACCCAATTATCATTGTAATTCAGCAACTCACACAAAAAGTGTTGCTTTGAGGTTTAGCAATATTAGCTCTGAGGCTACAAGAAGAACATATTTCAGAGCCATCTTGGAAGCTCTCTGATCTGTAATCTGTGACTTAACCCAATACCTAAAGGACCAGAACTTGTCATTTTCTTTCTGTAATTGCTCAAATGAACTCAGACACATTTGTCCTACGCCGCAGTCCCTACAGTCATCTTTACTGCCATAGCGGTCAAGTGCAGTGACTGCCTGAGCTCCCAAGGCACATCTCCAGGTGGCACTTCATCACATTCCAACCACAGGTGAGAGCTCTATTAATCGTGATGCTCTGCAAGCCGTAGGTACTAGCATCTTACTTTCTATTGGCAAACAGCAACAATGACAGAGCACTAGACTCAAGGTCAAAAGCAACCAAACACACCCTAAATTCCATCCTTGTGTCTCCATCTCCTGAGACCACTCTCATTAGCATTCTGTCTCAGTCAAGGTCCAATCAAGAGACAGAAACCATACAGTTATTCGAACAGAGAAAATATAAGGAATTGTTCGCTATTGCAAAAGTTATTGTTAATCCATAAAGGAGTAAAGAATATTCTAAATAATTCCCTAAAGTTAGTGGAGAGCATCTCAAGTCAAGCCAGACTCAGAGGCCAAGGGTTCTCTCCAAGGATAGACTGACCTCATTGGAGAAGGTGTGCTTTACATTCTGCTGGATGACAGGGAAGTTAACTGGGCTTCCCCAGGCCAGAGCTGGTCCACAGACACCAGACTGAGGCTGGTGGACAGGAACTGTGGTTGAAAGTGCCAAAAAGGAAACAGTTCTCCAGGTCCAGGAGACAACTGGGCAGGCCCCCAAACCAGAACCTGCAGGCAGCAAATGCTCTGCTGTGCTTGTGGAGAAAGCATGCAGGCTGAGAACCACAGTCACGATTGGCAAGCTGGAAACCCACCATGACAAGTCTGGAAAATTGGCCTCTGGACAGTGTGAGACTCACTGTGAATCTGCCCCAGGGTTACCACTGAAAGTCAGTAGGAAATTGTCCACATGGGACCACCAAAACTTCATGGAGGTAAGTACCCGTGGGTGTCCCAGGATGTGACATTGGCTGCTGCATGGCAGGAGCAAGAAGCAAAACACCAGAATCAAGAAAAGCACTTCCTCCCGACATGTTCCTTCAGCGCCCTCTTCTGAGAGAGCCTGAGCATTGCACAAGCTGTCCAAAGGGACACGTGTGCAGGATGGGGCTCCATTGTCACAGAGCATGTATAAAAGATAGATTTGGAGCTAAGGGGCAACACATTGATGATTGGCACAACAGTATTAATTATTATAGTAATGATTATGTGGTCTTTACTTTTTGTGGAGTCACCAACATATTCTTTATCGTATTTCATCCTGTAGTTATTAACTTCATTTAAAAGATGAAGATATTAAGATGCAAAAAAGTTGATTTATTCTGAGTCCCATGGCTACTAACAGTAGGAGTTCAAATGAGAGTCTTAACTGCAACATGAATTCTCCCTACTGAAATTATTGCCCTTTTTTAGGAGAACTAGAAGAAATAAAAATAGGTAGCATTTTGGGTGTTTTGTTTTGTTTCTTTTTGTATACTCAGGAGGTTGACTTCAGAACCCCGGCAGCTACCAAAATTCCACAGGTGCTCAAGTCCCTTGTATAAAATGGCCTAGTATTTGCATATAACCCACATGTATCCACTGAATTTTAAATCATCTCTAAATTACTACTTAAAATAATAAAAATTAAATGACTAGGCATAGTGGTGGTGTATGCCTGTATGTCCAGAGACTTGGGAGTCTGAGGCAGGAGGATCATAAATTGGAGTACAGTCTGGGCAACATAGTGAGACCCTGTCTCAAAATAAAGAAAGGCTGGGGATGTAGCTCAGTGACAGAATGTTCTGGCTACAATCCCCAGTACCATATTAAAAAAAAAAAAAAAGTCATGTGAACGGTTGTCATAATACACGCTCAGGGAACAATGATATGAAAAAAATCTGTACATGTTCAGCATAGATACAAGATTTTTCAAGTGTTTTCAATCTATGGTTAATTGATTTGATGGACATGAAGCTGCAGACCTGGCAACCAACTCGACGGCTAAACAGAGGAGTAAACACAAGAAACCCGGCTGCTGCTCTCACGGAGCCCCAGTCCGGAGCAGGCTCAGCACACTTAAAAGATAAATAGTCACATTTTAATATTAATATTTTTCAGGGCCAAGAAACAAAATTGAGGATATTACAGGGGCTTTTGTAGCCATCTGAAATGTGAAGATTTAAAATGTAAAAGCCATTCTTAACTCTCAGGGGACGTGGGCTGTAATCAGCAGTTTATTTCGGTAGTGAATTGTTGCACTCTGGTCTAGATAAAGAGATAGATCAGAAAAATCAAACACAAGTGAGGGGCAAGTATACAAAGGGCACAAGCCAAGTGGCAAGGGAGGGAGTGAGACTGAGAGTCAGGAAGGCCATCAGAGGAAGGACGTTTGCATCCGCCCTGAAGGCTGAGCTCTCGGCTGGGCTGAATGGAGGATGGGCTGTCCTGGGCAGAGGTCACTGTCCTAGGGCACAAGAGCTGTGTGCATTCAAGGAGGGGCCCGAGCACCCTGCAACAGCAGCACACACGACGCTGGCACTGGAGACAGGGGCCAAAGGGAGGAGGCAGGGAGCTGAAGAGGAAGGTGGGCCCTGGCACCCAGGGTCTTGTGAAGAGGCCAGCCTGGGGGCAGCCGTGCCTGGGAACAATCCAAGTTGAAGGGGAAGGAAAAGGGGAGGGGGCAAATGGGCCTCGCCACCCCCAGCCATGCCCGTGAAATGCTGTTATGCGTGTCCACCTGCAGGCGCGGGCTGCTCTTGCTCCCGACCCTCGCCAGCACATACTCCTTTCGGGTCTGTACTTTGATGCACTCAAAGAGAATTCAAACCATCTTTCCGTGTCATAATTCAATCTATGGCCCCTGGCAGACAGAAAGGGCAGGAGAGCAGCCTGATGGCTTCTTCCCACAGAGGCTGCCGTCCATGGTCCTAGAAAACTACCTGAATCAGCAGTCAGGGTCCCAGGAGGCCCGGCTCTCTGTTCTGGCTCAGTCCCGCCTCTCACCTTTCACCTTTGCATCTGGGTTCTGACTTAATTTCACAGAGACCGGGGAACTTCATGGCTAATTATTGGACTCTGGTGTCAGACCCTCCAGATTCCGGTCAAATCTCTATTATCTTCCAACTGTACAGCTTCCTTCTTGTTACTTGACTTCTTTGCGCTTTGTTCAGCCCTCTCGTCTTCAGAAAAGGGTCGTTACTGCATGTCACTGGCAGGATTGCTGGGAGTGTCAGATGAGTTGTGTGAAGCTGGGAATGGGAGGAGGGAGGGGGGTGAGTAGCTAGCACACAGAAGACCAGTAAGGCTGCTCTGCCAGCTGCTTCCTTGTTGGACCCGTCTGTAACTGCATGCTTGTGAAGGACAGTTTATTGTCCCATTTTATAGACCATACACTGGAGGCACCATAAGGTAAATTCTCTTGCCTAAGATCGTGTGGCAGAGCTGGTTCCACACTGATGCCCAACCCCTTACGCCACTCCCCTGCAGTTACCCTGGGCAGGTCCCTGCAGCCTGTGGGCTCACTTTATGGACAGTAAGGTAGCGGGTTGAGGGTGGACTGCATCTCCAGTCCTCTTCCTGATCTGACCATCTGGATTCTCCGTTGCAATCTGCTTCCAGTGGGGGGCTTTCCCAACTTTCGGGGGGTTGCTCAGGATCCAGGCTCAGCCTTGAAAGAAGCAGCACCTTCCCAGGAAAGATCCGTGTGAGCTGCCAGCCCTGCTCTGCTCCACGAGCTCTCCTGTCACATAAAATTCTCCTCCTGACACTGTTTCCCCTTAGAAGGAAAGTAAATCATAACTTTTCACTTAAGCATTTCTGTGGCTCGTCAGACCTGCTTTAGCCTGCAGTTGAGAAAGAGTATATTTGGTTGGATCACATTTCAACTGGGTCTAATAGATATTTGCTTAAGGGGGAAGAAGGTTGAAGAAAAAAGGGAAATGTCAAAACGGAATAATAAAATGGTCTATAAACAGAAGCAGGTTTTCTGCGATACGTTACCCCGATAAACCCGATAATGGTTCCCAAATGTACCTCACTGGGTTGATGTCAGGCTGGGCGGCAGGGGGTTCAGGGTTATTTTTAATTTTACTGTAGCCAAACCATGACCTCATTCTGATGGAATTCTCTCCCACCAAAGAGCTGTATCAAGTTATTTGTCGGCAGAAATTCATTTGAATGTGGATTCATCGGAAACATGTGTGGCCACAGAAGCAGCCGAAAGGGAAATCTGAGGGAGGAAAGAGGAGGATTTTCAAGGAAACCCTTCCCTTTGTTTTAACAAAACCAGGCTGGTGCTCCTGGGACCTCGGCCCTTTGATGATGTTGATCCGGGGTCCGCTGTTCTCTGTGACCATTCTGTGCCCTCAGCAGTCTGAGAAAGGACCTCTACCACTGGACGCAGGAAATTTAGCTGTCACCCGTCGTCCCCAGGGGCAGTTCCCATGGCAGCTGCTGTGTGACGTGGCTGATAGCTAATAACTCAAGATAGGACATAATGGCCTGCATGAATAATGACAACCACCCTGCTCGCTGCCAAGCACCTACTGTGTGCACCTTGGCAAAGTGCTTTGTTTATATTTTCTTTGATCTTCACAATGAATGTAAGAGTCTGATCATTCTCCATTTCACAGATAAAAACACTGAGGCTGAGAATGTTAACCTCTTAGGAGCACATGGTTATTTAGTAGTTTAATCAAATTTCAAGCCCCAAGTCTGTTTTATATAAAGCTTCCCCTCCAGCTACAAGCTTCTGCAAGCAGGAGTCTTAAAGTGATTTAGAGAAGGGGAAGACACGTCCAGACTGGTAGATCCGGGGAGGCTTCAAGGAGGAGGTAGCATTTGAGCTCTGTGCACAGTGCAGAAGGTACACGGAGGAAGGAAGACGCATTTCAGAGAGTGAGGTCAGAAAGAAAGGGGGGCATCCGGCAGACACACGCTGCATAAAGAAGCTGGCTGGAGTCCCAGAGGGAGTTGTGGGGAGTGCGGTGGGACCCTGGAGAGCATCTGACTTTCAGGTGACTGACAGGCCTGGGCTAAAGGGACAAGGAAAGTCATTGGCAAGTATGGAAAAGAAACATACTGTGAACGATCTCGTGGCCTCAGAGTGAAGAAGGGATGGCTGGGAAGTCCAGGAGGGGGCTAGAAGAAGGCGAGGGCCTGGTGGGGCTGAACGCCCACAGCAGGCAGAGGAAGGATCCGGAGGATGTAGTGATGCATTATGTGAGAGGGAGAAGGTGGGGGAGCCATCCCAGATCTATCTGGGTCTCTTGCAGGAGTGACAGGGTGGGGTGTGGGATCACTCCCTGAAGGAGTGTTTGTGTGTAGCACGAGTGGATCTGGCTTTTGAACATGTTCACCTGGAGTTACACTATTTCTTTCACCCCAGTTCCCACAGGGACACACTAACATGCCCCATCGGTTTCCCCAGGCTCCTGGCACAAACTGGGAGACTGGCACAAGCTTGCATTCCCTACGGAAGGACAGAACTGACTCACCCAAAGAGCTGGGTTTGGCCAAACTCAGCATCCAGGTTGTGTGGGCAGCAGAAGCACCAGGCCGGTGAGTAGCCCCACATTTCACTTCAAGGTTGACCTGTGGGACAGCTTCCTGAGACTGTCACATGAAGGCCTTTGGGTGGGAGAAGAGCCACCTCTTGCTTTCTGCTGTCTCTCAGTGTGGTGAGGGACCCACCCCACCAACCAGCCAGAAGGGCCAACGATTTCAAAGGACCAGGAAGGAAAGCTCAGAGCAGATGGGAGGCAGAATCATCTATTTTGGTTTTCGATCAAGCTCTTTTCCTGTACAAAACATTGTAGGAAATTGATCATTCCATTACCTTTTCAGAAATGGAGTCTCCAATAGCAGGGGGAATAGTTTCCCATAGTTCCCATGTGTTGGGGATTATCCTAATTTTTTCTAGTGTCTTCTAAAATAATCACCGTGAAAGTGCCTATAACACAGAATGCTAGAGAAACAGATCATGTGCCTCCTAACGTCCCATTTGGACAGACCTCTCATGTGTCTCTCCTGTCTATCCTCAAGCAGATGGGACACGTATCATTAATGACATGGTCGCCTCCTTTCTTCAGGATCATGTTCACCCCAGGGACCTATGCAGATCACAAAGTAGAAACAAGGATCATAGGGACATGGCTGTCTGGGTTCTAGTTATCTTAGTGTCTGGGAAAGGATCTAAGGAAAGAAAGAATCAATGAGCACCCAGCTATCTATCATTCAATTTCAAAATTTAGGGTATTTCTCATGATTATTTCCTCCAAAATTCTCTACACACTTGTACATTTCTCCCCGAGTTGTGATTTGGCTGTGCCAGGCAACACAGAGGACTCTCTGAAGAGTCACAGGGGATCTGATGCTGGGTTAGGAAATGATGGCAAAGGTTGTGGTCCTCATCTTACCTCAAGACCTGCACCCGACCCTTCAGAGTGGCATGACTGCCCCTCACTAGTGTCTGGTTTTGGAAACACCCTTGGATCACTTGGGTCCCACAGTTTTCGTCTGCAAAGTGGGATCCAGAAGTCTGGCATCCGAGTAGTGGTGATCATTAGATCAGATAACCAATGGAAAGCACTGAGCATGCTGAGACACATGAGCTCGAGTGGGCTGCTTCCCTCTTTCTCCTCAGTCCCTGCAGGAGTCTAGAGCCTATGAAAAACAGATGAACTAAAAAGGGTAGGTAGAAAGGAAGAGAAAGGGAAAAGTGGGTAAAAGTAACTGATAAACAAAAGGGAGGCAAGAAAAAAGAAAGACAGAAAGAAATGCAGTGGATAGAAGAAGAGCCACAAGAGAGAGCTCTTCTAAGTGCCCAGTCCAGCTTCATGACATGGGTGAATGCTTCCAATGATGCACGTCAGAATGTCCCCCTCTGCTCTTCAGGACCCCTGTTAAATGAGGGCCAAAGGTTTTGGTCCTATTTCCCCCAGACAATGCCCCTCCCCTCCCCAGATATCCAGAGCCTTCATGTCCATTCCCTAGTTGTCCCTTCAGAACTTGCTCCCTACAGAGTGTCTGGAGAAAACTCCATGTGGGAGTGTGGGACAGGATTGCTCAGGTATCCAGAGACAGGGCAGGGGATGCGACTATGGCAGAGCAACTATGGAGGAGCCATGGAGAGGGAAAAGTGGTCCTGGTGTCCTTGGTCAGAGAAGACCTCTCCAGAAGAGCCAGGAAAACTAAGTTGGTAAGAATGGCCTTCCCCCACACCATGGACCACAAACTCTTTACCTCCCTGGAGCCACAGCTATGAACAAGCCAAGAAGGATCCCTCCCATTCTAGAGATTAGACATCTGGGGTTTAGACGGCTCATTGCCTTGGCCGTCATGCTGCTCTAGACCTGTTCTAGAGCTTCCCTATGATCTTTTGGCTTAGGAAAATGGACCTGCGACCTTGTCACCCAGTCTTCCAGCCGTGAATTCTTTCAATGTGGATCCTTAAACTCTATATCCCAGCCACCCGCACAGGGTCCAGCAAAATATTGTTGTAAACAAACATTTGTGGAATTTAGAGTAACTGAACCTGAACCAAGTATAGAAAGGGAAACGGCTACGGTCGGCAGAGGGCCTGCGTGCTGCGGGAAACGCTGGCACGTGAGGAAGGCCCAGATACATGGTCTGGCTTTCGCATATTCCATCCAGATGTTTGGCTTCAGGTGGAGGCAGACCAGGAAACCCTTAATGACCAGACGAGTGTTTCCTAACATGTCTAACGTCTAGACAGCCCTGGCTTTTGCCATACAAAGATGCAGCTAACTCAGCATTCTTCAATGGACTACAAGATACAGAGTGCCCTGGGTTGGAATTGTGGGGTGAGAGGAAGGAGAAGAGAGGCTGCATCCCCAAGCCCCTGGTGAGGAGGATGCGGGTGGTGCAGGAGGAGAGCAAGGAGCCCGTGACTGGCAACTGTGAGCAACTGTGACCGGCAGCCGGTGACCGTGAGGGGTCTGGTCCAGGGTCAGAGCCCAGGCTGCCTTATTGATAATGGTGAAGACTGGGGCTTTCACTTGGAGTGAAATGGTAAATTGCTGTAGAATTTGGAGCTGAGAAGTGCCTTGGTATAAATTATATTTTCAAAAGAAGGCTCTGACATCATTGAGACTAGCCTGTGAAGTGGGACATGGAAAAGCGAGGGAATGGAAAGAAAATTGAGGAGGCTATCATCGTTTTGGTTAGATTTTCATTACTGTGATGAAATACCTGTGGCAGGTTATTTTATTTTTTAAAAAGGGTTGTATTTTTTTCTCTCTCTTTTTTTTTTTTTAAGCTCAGAGTTTTGGAGGCTGCAAGTCCAAACAGCAGGGTGTTATCTCTGGTGTCATATCACAAGGTAGCTTGTGACTATCTCTGTTTCTGTGGTTTCCCTCCCTCTCTTTATAAAGCCACCAGGATTCAATCATGGGGGCTCTACCCTATGACCCCCTCTAACTCCCATAGCTAGATTGAATTTCCATCCTCTTAATACTATTAACATTAGACTTTGGGGATTAAACTCCCATGTGAGTTTGTGGAGACAAGTAATAGTCAAATAATGGCAACCACATTCAACCAGGTAGGAGACACTGGTGGCTCGGGTCAGGGTGGTTTTGGTGGAAGTGGTGAGAAATGGCTGAATTCTAGATGTGCTTCACCTCCCACTTTCCAATCCTCTGACTCTAGACAAATGTCCATCAGTGAGTGTGGCTGCATTCCTGAGACCACTCAGTAGGGCAGCAACGTCTTCAATCTCAGTGAATGAACAAGCAAATAAACAAACAGATGCACCCCTTCTTGGTGGATCTAGGTACCAGGGCTCAGAGACATGCTCCCAGATATCTCACTTTGGCCTTCCCCTGCGACTTGGGGGTGCCCTAGTGATGGTGTGAACAAATGTATGTGGAAGAAAGTTTTTTAAAAGAGCTTGTCAAATTCATTTTTGGTGTTTTTTTTTTCTCTCAATTTATGCAGAAGAAGTAGCCAGAGAGGGTAAAAGTAGGAATGTTGATCCCAAGAATGCGATTTAAGAGAGAGGCCAATATCTGTAAGTGTACAGGCAGCAGGGAGGGACAAAGAAGGCTGGCTGACTGGGACAGAAACTTCCAGAAGGAGGCTCTGATGAAGCCAAGCACCTCTGAGAAGATCTGAGCAGGTCCCAGGTCCTCAGAGGTAGGGGAGGATGAGGGGTTAATCTCATCAGCACCCCTGGATTCGCTCTGCACATCCGGGCTCCTCAGGTGGTCCTCTCAGCTTCCGGCACTGTGGGAAGGTGAAGCATGCTTTCTCCTCCTCAGCTGACCTCCGTGGGGCCTGGGCAACTTATTTTGTATAAGCACAAAGTGGCTCTGTCCACTCTCTGGCTTCAAACCTCACAGACCCTACTGGAGCAGGAGTGAGTCTCTTCATCTTACAAAAGAAAGGGAGGTCCAGAGTTTGCAGGTGAAATCTGACCAATCATGAAGCCAGTTAGAGACCCAGTCTGTCTGTCACACTGAGCCTCCTCTATTCAACATTACATGGACCCTCCAGCAGAAGGACAGACTCATCTCTATGAAGGGCTGAGGAGGAGCCGTGGGGGGCATGAGTGTGGTGACAGGGGAAGGTCCAAGAGCTGAGTCCCTTGGCCATGAGGGTGGCAGTGCTGGTCACTCCCAGCCCCAAGGGCCCTATGGAGAGTAGAGTATTCTTCCTCTCGCTGCTTTTCTGGAGAATATGAATTAGATGCATTTTAATAAGGCATTGTGATGTCTATGAAACTTCTCTAGAACAATAGCTCCTTGCTGTGCATAGAAATCACCTGGGTGGCCTGAAAAATACTGATGCCCATGTTTTTCCCCAGAGTTTCTCATTTTGTTGATTCAAGGTATGTTAGGGGTGGGTGAAGGTGAAGAGGTTCCACTCTAGAAAGTCTCCTTTTAGGGTTATGCACATGTTGCTGAGTGAGAGTTCAGGGAACTAAAATTCTTAATTCTGCATATATTCATTAATACGTAAGACACAGGTAATAATGTAATTTTGACATCTAAAAATTTAACATTTCCCCCACTCTTTTGGATTCTTTGGGTAGCATGAATTTCCAAGGAGAGAATTAGCTGATTGAAAAGCTTGTGATATGTATTGATAAATTTTCCTCCAAAAAGCATGTACCAATTTATAATCCTTTAATTTTTTTTTTTTTTTTTTTTTTTTTTTTTTTTTTTTTGTAGAAACATGTGTGCCCAACTTTTAAACCACCAGGGCTGAATTAAGGAATGGGCTTCCTTGGATTGCAAGTGAGCTTCCTGTGATTAGAAGATTCAAGTGTAACTGAAGGACACTTGGCTGCATGGGAGGGCTGTGTAGTGACTACCTGAGTTGGCATGGGAGGCCTCTCTGCCATTCCCCACTCTGCTCCCAGCTCTTTCCTACTGCAGGGGGCCTGTAACCACAGGCTCCTTTCTGGAAATGGGCAGATAGGTCTGGTGGGAAGGCAGGTTCACAGAGTAAAGTGCTCAGAAGTGGCTGGCCCAGGGACCACTGATGTTAGGAAACACTGCTGGAATCGGCATATGTAAGAGTGGCAGCCATCTGGACAACAAGTGATGAAACAGGGAAGGACATCCTGTGGTCTTCTCTTGACTTACGATGCCTTTCAGCGAGAAGGCTCATCTTATATTTCCAATGGTGTGGCCCTTGGCTATGAATGCAATACATTGGACGGGGTAGGGAAATAACTTGAAATAATTCTGAAATAATTACTTCAATAAATTCTGATAATCTCTCAAAAGCAGAGAGCCCAGGATAGTGGAAAGAGCAGGGTGTGGGGAGTCACAGACTTGGTGTTGACCAAGACTTCTCAAGAAGACAATCTCTGAGCCCCGGTAAAATCACGGTCATCGTGTTCTTTATGAGGGTACATGAAGGCTCGAGCTCGGGGCTTGGCACAGAGCTAACGCTTAGTAAGAAGTGCCCACCATTGTATTACTAACAGAACATACTTACACCCTTAATTTTATTCAGAGGTCATTAGATGGTGAGACCAAGGACAATCATGACCAGTATAACGTCACAAGAATAGACACCTCTTGGGGACCCACTATGTGCTAGATATTGGATAATTTGCCTGGCACTTCATAATCTTCTAAGCAGCCTTATCTTCATCAAAATAAAAGAGGAGTTAAACAAATCTTATGAAGTAGATACAGAATATACTATAAATGCTAAATCAAGAGGTTTTAATGATTTGTCAAAGGGCAAAGGGAAGTTTTTGTGTATGTGGTGTGTGTGGGAACTGAATTGAATCCTACTTTGTTCTCAGTAGGTCCTGTGATTTAAAATATTGTTGCATCAATTGCTGTTAGGATAAAATTAACATGAGCTTCTGAATTTTTAAGTAACATGGCTTACCTCTTCCTGGTTTATTTCCATCTTTCCCATTTTTAGAGTGAGATCTGACGCTGAGGAACCATTGGCGCTCCGGGTCTCTGGTGTTTGGCTCTTCCCCTGGTGCTCCAGGAAGTTTGTTATTGACTCCATCCTCCAGCAAATCCCCAGAGCCCAGCATTTCACATGTCTGTGGTAGGGAGAGACAAAGAGCCTGTTTTGCAGGCCAGGGTCTGTTTACACTTCCTTGATCAGGGATAATGATCTGTTTACAGGAGACATTCTATCTTCATTAAACTCACTTCTGGACAATCAATAAAGAAACTAAGAAGACAGGGCACATGTGTGTTTGAGGTTAACACATCCTTCCTTGTTGGAGAGGGACCAAGGCTCAGCCAAGACTTTCTTAAACTGACCCGGAGAACCAGGGCCTCAAATGTGCTACTTGAATTAAGAAAGGATGACCCTTTCCCAGAGGAACATAGATAAAGTCTAATCAAATAATTTTGCCAATGATCCTTCTCTGGTTTCTATAACTCAACATGGGGCAGAACAGGCCTCATATATTTTATATTCTGTACGGTCTGCCTTTCATCCCATCGAAAAGTCACGATTTAAGGTGTCTAATAAACAGTTCAGTAGCATTTATGTAATTAGCTTAAGTGTTTATTTTTATAAGCTCAATAGAGAGGCATTCACCAATCTTCACTGGTTGATACACTTTGCAAATTGCAAAGTTTATGCTTCAATTTAAGAATAAATCAGAATAAAATAATGTGCATTTATCCTTCTGAAAAAAGTGTACTGTTTGATTGGCTGTTTATAACACTTGTTGAACCCTCTCATTTAAGGAACTACTTACAGTGTAATTCCTTTATCATTAATCGATACTTCTTATTAATTACTACTTTGTCTCACCCTAGTTTCTTCCTCCAAGCTGAAGTTCAGTTCTTCCTTCTAATTTGCCTTTGATCTCTTTGTTGTCTACCTCATTAATTAGAGGTGAATGTGCAGTGGTATCTCATCACACTGTTAACTTTTCATGGTTCTAATAACTATTTACATTAAGTGTCTTTTCGTGGGACTATCAACAATTCATCTATCTTCTTTGGCAAAATGCCTTTATTTTTCCCATTTAAAATTATATTATTTGTCTTATTATTAAGTTCTTTGTAAATTCTCAATACACATTTTTTGTTGAATGTGTATTTTGCAAATATGTTCTCCCATGATGCTGCTTTTAAAGATTTTCTTAATATGTATTTTGATGTGGAAACATTTCAAATATTTTTTTAATATTTTTAGTTGTAGACGGACACAAAGCCTTTATTTATTTATGTGGTGCTGAGAATCAAACCCAATTCCTCAGACATGCTAGGCAAGCGCTCTTCCACTGAGCCACAACCCCAGTCCCAACATTTCAAATTTTGATGAGTTTGATTTATCCATTTTTCTTTTGTGGACCATGTTTTGATGTCATATCTAGGAAATCTCTGCTGAACCCAATGTTTCAAAGATCTTCTCCTGTTTTCTTCTAAAAGTTTTCTATTGTTTTAGCTCTGACCTTTGAACCCATGGTCCCTTTGGGGTCATGTTTGTGCATGGTTTAAGGCAAAGGTCTAAATTCATCTCGCAGCAAGTGGATATTCAACTTCTCCCGAATGTTTGTTGAACCGACTACCTTTTCCCCAAGAATCGCCTTGGCATCTTTGTCAAAAATCAACTGACTGAAAATATAATACCTTTTTTTCTGGACTCTCAGTTCTACTCCATTGATGTGCAAGTCTGCCTTGGAGCTTGGGCCACATCATCTTGATTACTGCATCTTTACAGGTTTTGGAATTGAAAAGCGAAAGTCCCCCTACTCTGCTTCAGAACATGTTTTGAAATTCTTCAGGCATTTTTCTTTGCAAAAATGTCTACTGGAATTTTGACAGGAATCACACTGAAGCTCCAGGCCAATTTGGGCAGATTGTTGTTATGAGTGAATGTGTACCCCAGAAGATTTTATTTTGGAAACCAAATCCCCAAATTCACATGTTGACGGCATCTCGAGGGGGGACCTTTAGGAAGTATTATTAAAGTAAATAAAATCAGGAGGGTGGGGCTCCATGATGGGATGAGTGGCTTTGTAGGAAGAGAGACCCAAGCTGACACACTTCCTCCCTCACACCGCCTTCCGCCATGTTATGATAGAGCTAGAGGGTCCCCACCAGTGTCAGCCCTGGGGGGGCCTCCCCAGCTTCCAGAACTACAAGAAATAAGTTTCTTTTCTTTATAAATGACCCAGTCTGTGGTGTTCTATGATAAACAACAGAGAACAGCTTCGGACAATTGTCAACAATGTTAATTCTCATAACCCATGAACACAGCATATCGACCCATTCATCCAAATCTTCTACTTCCCTCAGCAAAAAATAAATAAATAAATAAATTTCCATCGTGCTTGTTTCACACTCCTTTTATCAAACTTACTCTTTTTTGAGGTCATTGTGAATGGAATTTCCTGAATGTCTTTAAATATCCTGATTGCTCTGGCATTCCTGTCAATTTTTTCTTTATAGCTACCAAACAGGGTCTTCTCCTTATTTGGGTTTCAGAATGGTCCTCAGCTCTGTGTCCTTCTCTCCACATCTCAACTAGCAGAACTAAGCAATGGCCAGAGCAGAACCAAGGAGGTGTCTCCCTCTTTCTGCTCCGACTTTCTCTGCTTTCCCAGGAGCAGAAGGAACAACAACAAAACCTTCCGTTGTATGTCATCCCTTGAGTCTGTTGGAAATGCTATTTGTGTTCGTCCTCTCTCCCTCTGGCTGGTAATGCACTCATGAGCAGAGGACCAACAGGTCAGTGGCAGAGGGCGATTGGGACAGACCAAAGTCCTGACTGGGCCTCCCCTCCTGGAGAGCTCGTCACAGCACTGCGAAGTCACTATTTCAGTCATCCTACGAACTGACTCAAGTTTCTCTCCTTTGTTCTCTTCAGTGTTTTGTTTTTAGCGATGGGGCTTGTGATGCTCTGTCGATTCCTCCCCTCTAGTGAGCTTTGGAGAAGAAAGCACTAAATCAGAACCAGGATGCCAGCCAGAAGCCTGGACTGAGCTCTCAGGTAAGTTACTATCCCTCTCTGGGCTTGATTTGCCTTGTGCTGAATGATGAAGTTTCTCTACGTGTTCTTAGGACTGATACCCTTGGACCCAACTGCCTGGTGGATGAACCGAGGGATGCATTAAGAATGGGGAGGGCCCTGTTCATGACATGAAGTGGAGAGAAAGCATTTGAAGCAATTGATTGGGCTAAAATAACCTGGAGACAAAAGGACAGAGATTCCCTTGACCTTGAGCCCTATCTGAAAGCCCAGTTGAAGCAGTTCTCTGGGTTCTTTCCTCTTCATGCACAGAATCATGATGTTTATTTGAAAAAACAAATTTTTTTTTTAGGGCTGCTTGTGAGAGGCACATGATGTGATGACCTAGTGCTGAATGAGCTCCTGTGGGAGCTCTCAACCCCACCCAGGTCTAGCATTGGTGGCTGCAGTCAGGAAGGCTCCAGGGATCAATGCCAGCAAGGATAGCAGCCATGGTCAAGGTGCTGGACTTTATTGCAGAGATCGCTTAAGTTTAGACCAAGATCTGGTAAACTGATGAGGACTTGGTACACTTGTTGGCACAGGAAGCTACCCCTATGCCCAATGACAACCTGGGCTCTGTGCCTGCCGGGCCCTAGGTGCCACACTCAGAGGAGGGCAGCTTGGGGTTCAAACCAAACCAAAGGCACAGCAGAGAGACTCGGCTTCTATTGCAGGGATGGGGACAATGCAGAGGGGATCAAGCAGCAAAGGCTGAGAAGCAAAGTTGTTTGTTCAACTCTGGGAACTGGAAACAATTCTCAGGTTTAAAGAAATAAGGCTAAGAGCACATGGAGCCCGGACTTGCAGTCTTTAAGGTACCAAACTGAGTCCTTGGGCACGGGGTGGACGAGGTGGTTTCTGCTAAGCCAGTTCCCAGAGGTCTAAGCTCCTTTGAGGTAGAACCAAAATACCACTCCTTTCTCTTCAGAGTCAGAGGGCAGCCTCAAGCACAAGACTGAAGCATTCTTTGCACTTTGCTTCCATTGAAGGGAAGCAGTGGGAATAAAGGACTCCCTGCTGAGAGATCTGGATCCCAGTTCTAGCTCAACTAGCACCCAGGTGACCTTGAGCAAGACATTTCTACTTCCTGGGTTCCACTCTTCTGGTTCACAAATTAGTGATACTAATTTGTGCTGCCGTGATAATGTGTTTGTTTAAAAGTCAGAACCTGGAGAGGGCACCTGGTGAATCCATGAGGCTCTGTGATACACACAACCTCTTCTTTCCTGATCCTAGTTCCACCAATGTTTCTGGGAGCACCAGGAAAACTGTCTCTCCACCTTTGTCTCCAAGTCTTCTCATGGAGGTGTGAATCCAAAATGAAGGTGTGATCCAAATGCCCTTTGGGGTCATTTAACTATGAGCTTTCACAACCCTTGGCCTCTGTTGGGTCCTGGCTTTCTGGAAAGGCCCAGTTTATTTTACCCATTTACTCCATGAAATGAAGAAGAGATTGGACATGTTCCCCCACTGGATCTGTCGGGGCACAGAGAAGGAGGTCCAGGGCCACATCAGCTTCACTGCATAGCCAGTAGGGCTGCCTCAGGCCTGACCAAGGGTGCCATTTTGGAGTACCTGATTGCTAGTGGGATGTAATGCCCACCAATTGCCGCAGATTCTGCTTGCAGATCAGAGAAGGAAACCGGGCCCACTGACTCCAGCATAATTTTACCAAAGATTGGAGAAATTAAGTGGGGCAGGGAGCCGTCCTTTAAATAATACTAGAAGTAAAAATAGCAGATCTCCAACAGGCTGCCAATGTGGGTCACACATAAGATAGCAAAACACTCCCACCAGAAAGAATAGTACTGGACAGAACACGGGTTTCAGAGCTAGGCAGAGCTGGACCCGGCTCTCCCACAGGAGCTGTGGCACTTTACACAAGACTCCCAGCCTGACCGCCTTTTGGCTCCTCTATCTGCTGCGACAAGGTGACTGGGAGGCAAGGTCTACAGTTTTGGTGAGAGGATTAGCAGGACGTCTCAGTCTAGAAGGCTTGGCCGAGCTTCTCTGCTTATCAGCCAACTAACTTCCTTTCCTTTGAGTTGAAACTAAGTTGTCCACGATTTCCGTGGGGAAAGGGGACTTGGGGACTTCTTCTGGCCTAACAAAGTCAATACTTCTTGGTGCCCTTGATCAGTAAAATTAATTAATGAAAAAGCAGTGGTACATTTTCTCAAAGGCCAAAGAACCTTCTGGAAAGAAAGAGGCTGGGATTTTAACCCCCCTTTTGAGATTTACTGCTACAGGATCCTCTTGGGGGTCATGAGACCATTCCTACTGTAGTCCACTGTTAGGAGGGAGAGGGATCTCAGTGGCCCAGGCTCAGGGTCAGGCACAGCATGAGGGAAAGGTAGGGCCTTGTGGCATGTGTGCTGGGGATGAAGGGAGCCCTCCAGACTCAGCCCCAGTGGCCCAGCCAGTCACAGGGTCTGAAGTAAGAGCAGAAACCATGAGAACAGGAACTGTGGCAGCAGCGGGGCCAGGCAGGACTCAGGCCAGCAAGGCTCCAGAGAAGCAGTGAACTTGGCATTCTGAGGAGGCCTGTTTCCCAGGAAGCCCACCCTGGTGCTCCTCATATCCCAGCACTCTCTTCCTCTGGCACTGAGAGGCAGGACTGATCCTTTTGGCCTAAGACTTAAAGGTTCTTGAGAGGCTGCCGGCCAACTGGAGGTGGATTGGGACTGGCCTTGAAGGACAGAAAAAGAACCTGTTAAGTGGGGTAAGGGGGCCCAGACAATTCACTGGAGAGATCAGGTGCATTTATATACCTTCCGAGGCTGGTGAGTGGTTCCTACCAGTCACACGTGTAATGGATTCACGGGACAATCTGTCCACGCGTCGTCTGGGTCAGGCAGAGCACCCAGCACAGTGCTGTCACTTCAGGGGTGTTTCTGGAAAGCAGCCTCAGTGTCGGCATCTTGCTCGATTGGAGTGGGATATCTAGGGCAGAGGATGAAAAAAACAGGACCTCAAAGGCCACAGTGTTGGGAACAAGGAGGTCCTTCTGAGAAAGGACAAATGGCGGGGGGGCTGTACCCGTGCAGATGTCAGGGGTGAAGGAAACAAGCCCCCCTTGTTTACCTGAGTGGTGGGGATTATTCCCAGCTGACGGGAGTCATAGAAGCCTGCACAAATGATGGGACCAGCATTTCTCAAGGAGGCCAGGGCTACAGGACATGCGCAGCACATCCCAACGAATCGCCCTTGCAGAGGCGGGAGGCCAGTCTGCAATGCTGCACGGGTTTAATGCCAGGGGACCTTCAAGAATCGGGCACAGGGAAGCCTAGGACACCGAGGGGCAGAGATGCTGGCTTCTGGAGACAGGATGGACGGAGGCTGGTGGTGGGTAGACGCCATCCCCCTGTCCCTGAGCACCTACAGGCCCTCCGCCCTCCCTTCCTTGCCGGGACTTCACTTGCTCACCCCTTGCTGTTGTTCTACATTTAGAGAACCCTCCCACTCCTCTGGGCCTTCTCTTTCCCAGGCCACACCCTCCTGCTTTTTTTCTTCCTCAAATGGAGGAAGGCAGCACCCTCCCTCCACTGGGGCTAGCAGACCTTCCAGACCATTCCAGAATCCCCTAGAGGGGCCCTCAGCTGGAGGGGAGCCTGAGCACAGTGGCAGCAGGCCATGAGGTTGGTCTTGGCGCTCCTAGGAATGCAACTCTGAGAAAACATCTGTGCTTCTCTGTGCCTTCATTTTCTCAGCTGTAAAATGGAGATAATGACATAGGCCGCGGGCCTCGAAGCCGGGGTCTGCAGCGAGTTGCCTCTGCCTGAGGGTTAGGAGCGCTGCCTTTGTGGGAAGGATAATTTGGAGGGTTTATGGAGCTGGCTCTTTCCTCCCAGGGCCTCTCTTCTTGATCTTCACTGTGACTCACATCATCTGATTCACCTGCTTGGACTGATTTTGACTTAGAAACCTTCCCATAGTGGGAGGTGCTTCCCTGTGGGCCAGACAAAGGAAGGCCTTGGGGTGACCCCTAAGGTTGAGTGACCCAGTGGAGTCTCAGGGAGGTCACTTGACTTGGCCAAGAGCAGGGAGTAGCTAGCAAAGGAGAGGGAGGAAGCCAATAATAAGCTTCCCAGGGCCACACACATCAGGAGAAGCTGCCCCACCCAGCCCCGCAGCGCAGCGGAGGGGTAAACGCACAGATTCTGGGCTCAGTGTGCCTGTTTCTGCTTCTTGGTTCTGTCCTGAACCTGTTTTGCCTTTGGAGCAAGTCACTTAACCCCGTGGAGCCTCAGTTGCCTTCCTTGTCTGTCAACCACCGTCAGGATGATCAAATTTGAGTAGAGACTACAGGGTCGTCATAGGCACGGAGCGCAGAGTGTGGCCATGATTATCACCTCCATGCTAACCTGACAACTCAAACCCAAGGCCAGGGCTGGAGCGCGACTTGCCCCAGGCCACAAAGTCGCCCTGAACCCCCACGGAGCTGTCTCTGGGCTTTCGAGGCGCCCCCGGCCGCCCCTAGGTGGCGCTGCTGCACCGGGTAGCGCCCGCTTAGAGGCTGCCGCAGACGCCGCTGCGGCGGGGCCCGGACAAAGGAAGCGGCGGCGGGGGCGCGGCGATCTGGCGGTCCGCGGGGACCCCTGCAATGTGGGGATCTGGCTTCTCTACAGAGGGAGCCGCGGGGACCAGCGGGAGAGGCGGGCCAGGGGCCAGGTCAGTTGCGCCGTACCTGCCACCCATCCTGCAGGAACCGTGACCTGTACCTTTGCGCTAGTTCTTGGCAGGGGTGGTGTCTTGGAAAGCCCCTTTCTGCCACTAGCCAATCCGGGTTCCTCTAACTTTTACTGTTTCGGTGATTATTGACCCACCGATTTTGGGGCTTCAAGGGACAGCACCAGTGGCTGCGCGAAGAAGCCCTCGCCAGCCATGGAGTCTCCTCATTGCCATCAGTCTTCCCGTCTGTAAAATGGGGGTGAAAGTGCCCGCTTGGCCAGTTAACCTTGGTCTCCTCTGGAGCTCACCTTTCCTGGCCTGAGCTCCCGCCCACCTACAGCGGAGGCTCTGACCTTCCCTGGGGAGTGAGACACAGCCCTTGCCCAGAAGGGGGTCAGGGCATGTGCCACACAGGCGCATGAGCTTCGGAGGCAGCACCCTGGTGGAGCGCATGGTGAGAGGATCTCCAGAGAGGATGGAGAAAGCTCGCGGGGCACCGCGGAAACCACAGGGGCCGTGAGCCCGGACGTGACCTCCAAGTGAACACGGTGCCTTTCACCGCGTGCATTCATTTTATAGAGTCCATATTTCCAGCTCCTTGTTCCCTCCCGCTTCCCTCAGGTGGAGCAGGGTTCAGTGCTGGTCTGATGGATCTGACCTCTGACTCCAAATGGCTGGCCTGGGGCAGGTGATTCACCTCCCCTCCCAGAGCCTCTGTTTCCCATCCGTAAAAATGGGGGTCAAAAGAGGCCGTGCTGCGGATTTGCAGGAATCGATGAGACTGCATCCCGTTGGGTAGCCAGGCTATGATGCAGAGGCGGGGATTGGGGCACAGCTCCCTGTCCAACCTGTTAGACTACCTGTTGAAGGACCTTGGGGGAAGCCTCTTGGCAGTAGGATTTACCCTGTTGCTTGTTGGACAGACGACAAGGGGCATGAGACAGCCTGGTGGCCAGTGTCACCTCCACCCTCCACAGTCTGTGGGTTTTTGGCAGGGGGTAGGGAGGGAGGAGGGTACCAGTGATTGAACTCAGGGGCCCTCAACCACTGAGCCACATCCCCAGCCGTATTTTGTATCTTATTTAGAGACAGGGTCTCACTGAGTTGCTTAGTGCCTTGCCCTTGCTGAGGCTGGCTTTGGACTTGAGATCTTCCTGTCTCAGCCTCCCAGGCAGCTGGGATTGCAGGTGTGCACCCAGGCACCTGGCTGGCTGGCTGTGTTTTCACTGACCACTCTTTTCTACTCCATAAGGACACATAGAGTCTTCCAGCTAAGGGCTTGCACTCTGGGGCCGGCCTGCCTGGTTTAATTCCCAGCTGCTCCTCGTTCTAGGTGTGAGACCTTGGGCAAGTTGTTTGTGTTCGGGTTTTCTTACCTGTAAAATAGAAATGATAATGATAAAAGTATAGCAACAAATTTAATTAGAATTGGCTAGGTGGTGGTGACACATTCAAACACACATTATTGCAACATAAATGTTTATTTCTCATTCACAAAACAACCCAGGGTACTTTCAGATAAGCAGGGGATTCTATTCAATCATTCAGGGAACTCAGGCTGATAGTGGTTCTATCAACTGTAACAACTGAATGCCAAAGACCCCTGGGAGAGAACTGGAGGAACCCGGAAGAGGCACCTGTACCTTCCACTCCATTCCACTGGCTGTGTCTACTCTCCAGTCCTGGGGAGGCTGGGAAGTGGAGTCTTATCTATATGCCCCGAAGCCAGCTGCCTCTGTCACAAGGACCTATGTTGTAGGGTTATTTTGAGGGTGAGATTAGTTTCATATTTAGTGAAATACGGAGGAACAATCTCTGGCGTGTGGTGGACTGCATTCATATTAGCTCTTTTTGTATCTATTGTGAATTTTTTCTCCTTAAAGATTCTTTGGAGATGTAAACTGGGAATCCCATCTAGGATCCCCAGCCAGGGTTGAACTGGATTGTGTAGAGAGCTTGGGGACACCACCTCTTGTCAAAGCCCAGTAAACTCAGACACATCACATCTTTCATTTCTGTGCCAACAGGGAATCTTCCTGGACAGTTGCTCCTCTCAGAGCTCCTGATGCCCTTGTGATGTTCTTCATCTTATTGCACCTGAGACTTCATGGTGTGGATATGGACACGCCTTCCTTCCCCCTGCATCAGGTCTCCTGGGCTACCTCCCTCACAGTAGAATAGGGCAAGAAGACAGGTGTTAGAATGGAGAGGCCCACCACCAAAGGCCAGCTGAGCTTTCTTCAGTCTGACAGTTGGATTTGACCAGTGTTGGTTATTATAAGTTATTTAACATATTCGTCCCTCAGTTTCCTTATCTGTAACATGGAGTCAGAAAATAATAATGGCTGCAGAGAGCTATTTAAGGGTGAAAGTTAATACACTTGAAGCCCCAAGCACTGAGTAAGACCTAGAGCATGCGCTCAATAAATAGCAGTTACTTTTGATAAATCAGTCTTGTGTTGACTTGCTGTTGACTGCATTTATAGAGTGTTTAATGTGTACCACATCGAGGTAAAATAAACTGGTGCGAGCACGCTGCTGGGAGCCTGGCCTTTAAAAATGTCCACCTGCTTGTTCTGGCACAGACCTCGCTCCTAGGACGCCCAAGCTCTCAAGTGAGAAGGTGACAGCGTGGCTCAGAAGGCCTTCCTCCCAGCTTGCCCCTCCTCTCCCATCCCTGCCCTGGGCTCCAGTGCCTGCCATATTTCTACGCTGCTAGGAGTCCTCCATGTCGAAGACCACTGTCAGGAATTTTTATTTGGAAATAAGGAGTGGATGACAGTGCTAAGAAGTCAATAAAAAGCATTGGAGATAAAAATGATAAAGTACTTTAATATAATCTAATAACATTATGAAATCTGGATACTGTCTTTAAATCATTTGACTACAGTATTTACTATGGGCCCAATGCTGTCCAGCCTCAACGTCATAAGGAGTGATGTTATATATAGGCCTCCCTTCCCCTGTCAGGCGGATGATGATTCCAAGAACTAGTGTGTGCTGGTAAATATTTACCAACCAGCTCCACAGGAGGAAGGAAACATATATGCATATATATACACACATATATATCTGTGTGTATGGAAGGTGCATGTGGATGGATTGGTACATAAATTGAATATGAAAATATGAACTTTACTAATGTAAAGTATATGTAATATATAATTTATAAGTAATCAAAAATGTAATTTTAAAAAATAAATTACATATAGCCAATTCAGTCCCACAGAGTGCTTTCACTGACTTTTGGCTAATTTCTGAACCTGTTGCTCACCCTGAGAACCATGATGTGCAATGCACTGGATTTAGACATGAATGTTGGTTGATTTCCACTTTAGTTCAGGAGTAAGTTGGGTGTAAAATTGTGAAGATGTGTGTTGGAGTCTCATTTGTTCATCAATGACATGAGCAGATCCTTTGCTGATTCAAATGATTGATTTGAAATACTAGAATAATATCTTCTCACATTTCAGATGGTATTCAGGAGGTAATCCCGAGAGATGCCGGACACTTCTAAGTGTAATCTGCATTTAGTGACATCTATCTATCACTCTCTTCTGTCTGGACAATTTTTTAAAGATCAATAAATCAAGTCTTGATTTGTTTGCAAGGTGTAAATGCTTCCAACCATGACCAATTTAAAGCTACCAGGACTTCACTTAACATGGAGTTGGAAAGATATATGTGCACCATTGTATACCGTAAGTAACCTCAAGACGGTAGAAAATAAATTAGAAACTGCAATAAATAATTAGGGAGTGATGGTCCTGAGTATTTATTACTGTTATTTTCACTATTACTTAATTGTAAATTATATCATTTAATGTTTGATAATGGCTGTGTTTAACAACCAACTCACAAAAATTCTAAAAATTTAGCAATCAGTTCCTTAGCTGGCTGGAGCAAATCATTGCCAAGAGTCTAACTTATTTCTATTAGAAACTGAAAACTATATGTCATTTCTAGATATCATTCTCTCGCTGAGCAAAATAGAAGGAGGAGAGGCAGAAATCAGGTAGGAGGGACGGAGTTTATGGAGAGGATCAGTTTCAACTGAACAGGGCTCATTGGTGCCAACCGAAACCATCCGCGTAGGCACCAAACCCTTTGAAAATCCTGCCTTGACACAAGTCTGCTCTGTGCCCGGACGTTCTGCCCAGACGTGTATGGTAGTTCAGCCTCTGGCTCTGGCTGGCATTCTGCTAGCCCATTCTCCAGCACAGAGCATTGGCTGGGAGCACCAAAGTGTCAGCTGGGGAAGGTGCTTCTCCACAACCAATCTCCTCCTCCTGCACCCGCTGCTCCTCATTCCCAGACTGAAAGCAGAGGGCCAGGCTGCTCTTCTTAAAGAACAGCACTATGGTGTGAATGTTTGCATTGCCTCCTAAATTCATGTTGAAGTTTAACCCAAAGCAACAGAGCTGGGTCCTCCAGGAGGAGACTGGAGCCTGAGGACCCCACTCTCAAGAATGGAGGTAACTCCTCATAAGAGGTCCAGAGGGGTCTAGTTTAAGCCTCTTTTGCCTTTCTGGCATGTGAGGACATCTGTGTGGTGCCATCTATGAAGAGGGAGCCTTGTCCAGGCACCAGAACCTTGATCTAGAATTTCTCAACCTGTGGAACTAGAAGAAATAAATTTCTGTTGTTTATAAATTCGATATTTTATTATAGAAGCACAAACTAAAATACGTGAGCCTTCTGTCATGTACAGTGATGCCTCTTTCTGTTCAGTTAATGGGGCATCGTGATTGTCAAACTCCAGGGGAATGAGAATGATGCCCTGGGGTGCAGAGAAGAAGGCCTGGTCTAGGCTTCCCTGGCTCACCACCGAGATTCCCCATAGACATCCTTCCAGGATGCCAGACTTTTGATGGTATATTTTACACTTCAGACATGAATGAGAAAGCCATGGAAGAAACATCTAGTGAGGAAGAGATAAAATATCCCCCCAAAACAGTTGAATCTTCTTTGTATTTCTCACTGTTAATCAGCCCCCCAGAATTCAGCTCCCCTGTTTTACCACCAGATGAAGAATGAAAAGGGTGTGGCTACTACTTGGCTCAATACTGCTGGCAGGTGAGCAAATCCAGACCCCGTGAGGGAAGATCAGTTGCCCAAGATCATGCCCCAAGGAAAGAGTACAACCAGAACTAACCCCCCAAATTGTGGCAGCATAGCCTGGACACTATCCAAATGGCCCCAGACGTTTTCGTGGAGATGGTAGCAAGAAATCCCTCAGAGTCCATTGTTTCAACATCTGGGATTTTTCTTCTCATCCCCCTTCTTCCATTTCTGGAAGTTCTGGGGGAACCCTGTTATAGCCGTCCATTGTGCCTGTCTTCCACCTTAGCTCACTGGACTCTGACCCCTTCATTGACAGAAACCATGCCCGAGGCATCTCTGATGCAGTAGAGCTACACAGGCTCAGAATGCACAAACCTGGGGTTGTCACCCAGCTCAGCCTGAGGGGCTTGAGCAAGCTGTTCACCCTCGTCTTGGAGCTCCAGTTTCTATAACCACAGAAGAACTTAATGCAGTGGCTTATGTAGACTTCTTAATGCTATGTCTGGATCGTGGATCCAAGATGGTAGAGTAGAGGGAGGCTGTGTTCCTTGCTGCTCCTTAAGTCAGGACTCGAAAAGAGGAGAATCTGATTCTCTGGGAAGCAGTCTCTACTCCTCATCGATCCCCTGCTCTTTACCACATCTGTCTACCTCGATCACCAGCAGTCTACCAGCCTAGCGCTACATTTGAGTGCAGATTGCTCACTGACCCCCGCCTATCATCCATCCCTTGCCTGCCTGCCTGCCTGCCTGCCTCTGGCCTGCCCATCCGCCTGCCTCTCATCTATTCATCACCCACCAACCGAGGTTCACCTGCCGATCGTCCACCAGTTGCCTGCGGAGGCTGCAGACCGTCAGTGGATCGCCAGCTGCCTGCTGTTGCCTGGAAATTCACC
>JAJEJO010003728.1:381958-393801 GCA_020662805.1 Glaucomys volans | reverse complement strand
GTGCCCACGCCCTGCGCTGCAGCTCACCATTTGCCAACACGTTTAGAAACCAGTGCAGCCATTTTGGATTATCCGCGAAAACTGTCATTAGATGGGGCAAATCCCATCCTGAGACGCCCACTGGAGACTGGAAGCTCATTGTCAGGTAGCTCTCTTGCCTCAGGCTACTAAAGACTGGGAGGTTTGAATAGGATATGATGGTTATAGTATTTTTTTTTCCTCCTAATGCTATGTCTGGCTCCTGGGAACCACAGAGCAGATGCAGCTTATCATTATGCTCAGATCCTGATGCTTCCAGTGGACATGGAGGCCCCCAGCAGGAACAGCTCAGGGAAGGGAATGGAATGCATGGAGCTATTAAGCAGTGAAAATGTGTCATGACACCTCTGTCATGCGTTGCTTCAAAGCATCCCTGTGCTTTTTCCTCTCCCACCTTCCTCCTGTGACCACTCTCTTGAGACCCCCCAATTTTTCACCTGAACCACTTCAATCAACACGTGTCTAGTTTCTGTCTTCAGCCTATTCGTGCTCTAATCTGTCTTAGATACACATCAATTACTTTTCCTAAAGCATAGCTCAAGGTCAGGATCTGCATCTTACACATCATCTCTATGATTCTCAAAGGTGTTCAGGAAACACTTGATTAATTAAATACACAAGTACATATGGCTTTGTAGATGGAAAAAGCAACTATATTTTTATTCTCCTCTTCCCTCCTTTGCCTTTTGGCTTTCCGAGAACTTTATGTTACCACTTAAATATCATTTTCTCTACCTTCAGTAAAAGTTGAGGAAGTTGTTGGGCAGGATGGTGCTCAACAGTAATTCCAGTGACTTGGAAGACGGAGGCAAGAGGATCACAAGTTGGAGGCCAACCTGGGCAGCTTAGCAAGGCCCTGTCTCAAAAGAAAAAAACTGAAAAGGGAAGGGGATATAGCTCAGTGATGGAGCACCCCAGGTTCAATCCCAAGTACTGAGAAGAAAAAGGCCTTTACACTAAGGGAGATAGCTGTATTTCTGCTATTATACGAAGTCCTGTTCAGGAATCTTCTCACTTAATTCTTCTAACAACTTTGAAAGGTACATTTAGGTGCAGATGTGTTTCAGGCATGTAAACACTTCACCAAAGGGCACCTAAGTCCTGGACAGCAGTGGCAAGTGCTTACTTAATTACTGATTAGGCCCCTGAAAATGCCAACTAGAAAAAGGAGAGTTAGGGGTAGGGGTGGGTAAGAAGGTTCCTTCCTGGAAAGTCTCCCCCTAGCTGAATGATCTTGGGGAAGAATGTCCACTCTGGATGCCATCTGGATGCCATCGCAGTTGACACAATTGACCACCGTTCCCCATACACTATTTTTCTAAACTTTGAGTTTCTTGAGACTGGAGGGGTGGGCATTTTGGTATCTGTTGACCACAGCAATGTATATGGGGAGGCCTCAACAACTTTAACCTTTGCAAATGTAAGAGAAATGAGATAGCTGTGCCTGTTTTATGGATGAAAGAAATCCCACAGCCAGAATAAACAATAAACACAGGGCTCTTGGTGTCCATTCAGAATCATATAATTTTTTTCCAAATGATTGGTCAAGAATTCTTTAGGAAATCTGACAATAATTTTGGAAATCATTGGGAAAATCATGACACAACTTTGGATATCAGTTCATGGACCTCCTGAAGCCTCTTATATGATAATCACTCATTCATTCATTCAATAACTATGAAGGTTTTTGGGTGGTGAGGATTACACTAAGGGTCTGGTGCATGCTCAGCACACACTCCACCACTGAGCTGAGCTCCCAGCCCCCTGCAAGCTCTCTTTATGTGCCGGGCACGATGTAAGCACTGAGGATATGGTGTTACAAATCAGAATCTCAGCACCTAAAAAATTAACATGCTGGAGGCTGCGAGGTAGGAGGCTGGATAGTAAAGAGATAACCAAATATGTGTGTGTGTGTGTGTGTGTGTGTGTGTGTGTGTGTGTGTACGCACGTGTGGTGTAAGATATTAGCTGGTGATAACTGCCAGGAAGAAAAATGAATCAGTGTGAATTCCATGGAGGTGCCATTCTGCATATATAAGATGATCAGAAGAGTCTTTTCTGATGAAATGACATTTAAGAAAAATCAGATGGAAACAAATTATGTGAGTCTCTTGGAGAAAAAAACTCCAGGCAGAAGCAAAAGCAAGTACAAAAGCCCAGAGCAAACAGGGTGCTGGTTAGTGCAGAGCAATATGGCTGGAGTCCAGGCAGGGAGACGGGCCAGATCAGACAAGGCCTGCAGGCCCTCCTAGAGACAGTGCACCTTACTCCGAGGAAGGAGGCCTGGAGGGACTGGACATGCCTAAAGTTTTAAAAGGATCACCCTGGCTCTCATGAGGAGCTGGGACAAGAGCAGAGAGACCCGTCTAGGCACAGTGGGCACTCTGTAATGACCTGGATGAGGAATATGGGCAGCTACTAGCCAGTGGTGGAGGATGGGGTGAGAAATGATTGGCTTGATGATTTGATTAGGTAAAGCAGATGACAAGATTTGCTGATGTGCTATGAGAGAAAGAAAGGAGAACTCCAAGGATGAAATTAGAGCTCAAAGTTCTTGCCTTAGAAGAACATAGCTTTGGAGACAGAGAATCAGAGTGGGAGCTGATTGTTGACAAGATATGCTGTGAGAGTATGTTTTCAATAGAACGTGCTGAGAGGTGTGGGCCACTTTGAACAGGCAGAGATACCTCCGTTCGAACTTCAGTTTGGCGCAATAAGCATTTCCCACCTCACTGTTATACTGCAAGCACATTACTCTGAGTGACCATGAAAGACCCAGACCCTGACCCTGGGCTGGCAGATATAAACAGGCACTGCACCAACACTGTGCTATGGAGTTGCAGTAGGTGGACGGAACAAAACCCATAAAAGGGTGTCAATGCCCAGATTCCACCACAATCAACAGATTGTGGTCCTCTGTGTAACAATGGCACACATTACTTGTGAGGTGGTTTTGCCCACTTGAAACCATGGTATTTGGGTGACTGTCTTCCCAAGGGTCAAGGGGAACCCTTCAATATGATCTGAAATGAGATGTCCCTTTCAGTTTGCACGTCAGAGGGAGGATGGCCCAAAAGGAGGTTTTGAATTCAAATGAAAGATGGTGAAATCCTAGGAATTCTTCATTCAAATTCAATGAACTCGTGTTCAAATTCTCTTTCAATGGCCCAGGGTGCTTTGCAGTGTTGTTAAAGGTGCTACCAGAAATTCTGCAAACCAGACTATAAAGCCAGTAGAGAAGCACTGGCGCTGTCTAATATGCATTCACTGAGCTCGGGCTCCTCTGAGCAGATTCTGGAGTCCTCCAGGATCCCCTGACCCTGTGCAGAGAGACACTCCACTTCTGAATGTGAGCTAACCATGAGCAGGGTCAGCTTTGGCAGTGTGATCAGCTGGAAGTTTAGCGTCCTGAGGACTGTGAAATGTAAGGAAGGCAGAGGACATTGACCTTCCATCCTAGAGTAGGAGCCCTGAAGTCCTGTTCAGGTGGCTTTGGTCCCATAGCTCATTGTCTTCACAGTTGTTGCTGGATTTATTAGAAAATAGATGAATCCTTCATGCTTTTTACTGACATTTTAGCATATCTTGGCCCAACCCAGGAAGTCTAGTGTGTGTCACAGCTTTTACCATTTTGGAGTCCTTGGACATAGGAGACATTAATACATTCTGATCACACATCCCATTGGCTTTCCACTTAGCATTCTTTATGAATTTCCTGCAGGACTGCTTTTCTCTCCTGTGTCCTCTGTCCAGTGCACCATCAGGGGATAAAAAGGAAGAAAAGATTGTTTTTGATCTTGGAGACAGGGAACAGGGGAGGGGAGGGGCATAGCAGAACAGTTCAGTGAGTCTTCCCCATTGACTCCTCCAGAGTGCCTTTTCTTCCTTCTTGCCCTTCTCTGTATTTTCACTGGTGATCGAGCTGCACTCCAGTGAGTTGTCAGGGAATTAGTGAGCAGTAGGTAAGGAACAGCAGAGCTATTATCTCTTCCACCAGCTCTGGGGAGCAGGTTTGGCAACGCCTGGGTTCTTCTGCCCTTGACCATGCAGCCCCTCTCCTACTGCCCTTCAGCTTGCAGGGGCTCTCTTCCCTCCTCTGGTGCTTTCAGGACTTGGGTGGTGTCATCTTCCTGATGTTGACAGTCCTGGGTGCTTCACCCTTCCTGTCAACTCCCTCCACCCTTCTTGCACCTCTATAAATGCTGCCCTTACCCATAGCCTGCTGGATATAGACAGATTAGAGCAGAATGGGGATGTGCAGGATAGAAATCCCTCTGAACCCGGAGTCAGGGCCTGGATTCTGGGTTCTAGTCTCAGCTCTGTCACTAGTGCTGTATCACATTTTTTCTCTAAGTCTCTGTTTCTCCATCTGTGAAATGAATGAGCTGATTTACTGAGATGAAGCATTCAAAGGAAGATCCTAGAGAGGATCCCAGAGCCAGTTTATCTGTGCAATACCATCTGTGTGTTCTGTTTCCTATTCCCCAGGACATGGTTGGAGGAAGGGGGCAAAGAGGTAGGGAGATTGCAGGCTTTGGGCATCTTCACAGGGCACACCAACACAACCAGACTATTTGTGACTTGACTGTGTGGGTGAAACTGGATCAGATAATTGTCCTAGTGGGCTACCAGTTTATTTGTTTCTTTGGTTTGACCACTACATCTAGATCCAGGTGCTTCTGTCCAGCTGACAGGGGTCCCACTAATCTGACATATTATGTCAGATATTATTTGTCTGCTACTCTGCCACTCTCACTTTTTCTTGCCAATCCTAACCCAGGGCCTTTGCTTGAGTGGTCTCCATTAGCCAGAGGAGGCTGATCTTGATCCTCCCCAGTCTGCAAGGGTTGACCAAGGAAGCCTTCTTTCCTTTCTCTTCCAGCTGAGCCTGGCCTCTCTCCCTTATGCTACGGGCCTACACCCCCAAGGTCTGAGCCAGTCACCTGGGTGCTAACAAGCACTGACCTCTCAGCTTTCAGCTTCCCCTTCTGACTTCCTTAAGAGCCTGGCTTTGGCTTGTCCTGGTGCAATGGAGGAATATGGTAGCATCTAATCAGACCTTAGCAGTTTATGATTAGAGATAACGTCTCATTTATCTGGCTTCTTGGCCTTTTCCAGTTAACTGAAGTTGAGCCTGTCAAAGACAAAATGAGTATAGCAAGCTCCTTTTAATAGACATCTTTCTGAAATATATTTGACATTTCCAGAAATTCTGAATTCCCATCTGCTGTACAGAACTACATAATTTCAAAATCACTCAGAGATGTCATTTTAAACACCCATTAGCATCCTGAGCAGGATCACAGTTCTGTATCTGGTTTTAGGTCTTTCTGTCCCTTCCCTCAGTGTCTTGCAGTGTCACCTGTTATTTGCTTAGGATTCATTAATCTGTCTCTCCCGAATGTCTTGGTCTGCCACTCTCTTCCAGGGTTCTATGTTCCTATGCTCCAGGAAACCAGATCACCCAGAGTCTCCATTAAATGCTCCCTGTCCCTACTGGATGCCAGGCTGTGCCCCAGGGAACCTTGTGAGTGAGGCATGACCCTGATCTCGACCAGCTTTGCCTCTTGACAGGCAGAGCCACGGAGCTGAATGGCGCAGGCTGTGGTGAAGGCGGGTATGTGCTGGGTGACAACCCAGAAGCAGCAGCAGCAAAGTGCAGGGAGTACGGGGGTGTAGGAAATTTGAAATAAGCTCGAAGAACGAGTGGGAGTTCTCAAGGAAGAGCAGACAGGAAGGCAATTTCCAGCAGAGCAGGCGGCAGGCTTGAGGAATTGATGAAAAACAAGACTGCAGACTCTTTGGGCTTTGTAAGGCTGCGTGAGGAGCAGTGCATGTGATCACTAATGCTGGGTTCTCTGACAGCTAATGTGGGTGCCGGGGGACGCTTCTGATGAGTTCAGGATCAAAAGGTCCTGAATGAGTCAGACTGCTGAGAAATGGACCTGTGAGTAAGTGGGGTCCAATTGTGGTTTGGCACGTTGGCTCTCTGAACGGACCTTGGCTGTCACTATGGAAGAGAATAACTTTCCTAAAGCCTGCAAACACAATGTACTTATAAAACCAATTAGCACTAGTAAGCGTCAAGAAAACATGTCCTTAAATAGTATTTTATGATATGGTAGGTTGGAAGAGTTGGAAATTCCCTTCGAGCTGCCCTGTTTTATCTTCTTTATTGATTATTTGGTGACTAATTGAAGACGTGGATCAGGTATTGGTCTTGCCTGCACTGATACACCTGGGGTGGAGCAGGACCTAGCATGCTGGGTCTCCTGGGTGCTCATCCCTGAGCTTATTCTACATACTCTACATTCACACGTACCTTAAATGGGTTGCTGTGTTCGTTACTTAATGTATCAAGCATTTGTTGAGTGTAGGGGGCTGGGAACCAGACTCCTGTCTGTAAATTACTGACAGCATTGACTGGGAGAAGCAAGAAGCGGGCATAGCCACAGACACGAGGGAGCGAGTCCTCTCCTGGGAATCTCAGCATCCACTCTGTCTGCACTGACAGGTCACCTTTCTGTCATCTTTTGACTTGCTTCTGCCTCTGAGTTCATTTCATCAGATGCTTCTGGTATTGTCAAATGCCATCTTCCCTCTTGTGGGATGATCTCCCTGGCTAACTCCCCCTCCTTATTCACTGGGAAGACCAACTTGGCCTCCTCACTTCAGCATGCCCATAACCTTTGACACACTGCTATTTTTTCACCTCTGAATTTACAAAAAGATTTTAATGATTTTTCTTACATTCTCTTCCACTGGCCTTTGAGCTAAAAGATGAAGAAAGGGTCTCTTTAAACCCAACTTTCCTGGTTATGGGGACAATCCCTCACACAGGATTGCAGGAGCCCAGTGAATATTTAAATGCAACTAAGAATTGGAGAAGTCAGCCAGAGGCCAGGAAGCCACGCATCCTTTAGAGAATGAGATTCTGAACTGAGTCCCCAGCCTCAGAACTCACACTCTTGCATTTGAATTCTTAATTCATTTTATATATAGCAGTGGAAACTTGCAAAAGTGTTATTTAATTATGTCGTCAGAAATGTTTATTTGTTTCCAAAGAATGCTGGGGAAAATAGTAGTGGGCAAACTGACCGAGGCCCTGACCTCATGGAGCGCACCTTCACTGGGAACACACACCCATGCAGACAAGCATAGGATGCCTGAGGATATTTTAAATATGATATCAGGGCACTGACAAGGCCATGGGAAAAAAAATCAGGAAAAAAAGATGACAGAAAGTTCTATTTTAGATATAATTATCAGGAAAATCCTCCCTGAAGAGGTGACATCTGATCAGAGACCTAACTGGAGTGAGAACATGGCCCTGTGCCTAGGAGGGGGATGCACATGTGGCAGGAAAGTGCAAGTTGTGAGGTGGGAGGGTACTGGGTACTCTAAGGACAGTGCTAAGTCCCTGGTAGATGGAGCTGACTGAACAGAGAAGAGTGGCCAAAGTGGCCGGACTGGTCACTGGGAAACCCGGGCTATAATGGGAGAGTAGGGGAGAGAAATTCATCTCTGGACCAGAGACCCAAGGCGGAGATGGCAGGGCTTTCTCTCACTGACTCCACAGTGACCCTGGGCATGTACTTC
Source organism: Glaucomys volans (assembly GCA_020662805.1). Classification (NCBI taxonomy): domain Eukaryota; kingdom Metazoa; phylum Chordata; class Mammalia; order Rodentia; family Sciuridae; genus Glaucomys; species Glaucomys volans. Next base: position 386,163 of record JAJEJO010003728.1, on the reverse strand, counting down.
CTATCCACATGACGAGGCAACTGGAAGCAAGGACTCCAAGGACCTCCTGGCTCTGTCATCTGCGGACCTGGCTTTGCATTTCAGATGCAGCCGGAGCGCAGGGCACTGGGACACCCAGCCTTCTGCGTGGACACTCAGCCTTCTGCGTGTGCCTGCCCCAGGCGCCGTAGCAGGACTAGCCACACTCTGGAGCTCTTGCTCTCACACACTGCCTGTCTGCACAGGCAGTCGGAGAGGTGGCCAAAGTGCCAGGCATTTCAAGACACCCCAGTTCTTCTCACCCACAGTGGTCCTTTAACAGCGTGAGGCGCTGTCGCAGTGAATCTCACCTATAAACACAAGCTGGGGAAACGACCTGGGCCACCAGCGAACACCGCTCTCTCGGTGGGATGTTTCTGCACGTCTCCCTTTAGAGTGGGTGAAACGGCATCTTTTGCACGTTGTGCATCAGCCGTGAACACTTTCTTCTTCTAATGATCGGCTGTCACTGTCTTTGTAAGGTGGCGAATGGAATTATTTTTAAAGCTTTCACTTAACGGTCTTGCCTTTTGTAAAATACCTACATGAGGAAGGCAAGCGTCTTTAGATAGAGAAGTGACAACTGTCACTGACATTAAAAAGATCTCTTTCGTACCTGTCCTGTTAAGCATATGAAATATCAAATTCCTCTTCCACGTGACGGTGGTTGCAACTTGCGCTGCGTGTCGTGGAGAGCACAGCCAGAGAGCGCGACTGGAAGCACACAGAGCCGGGTCAGAGCTGCGTGTAAACGCCTTTGAACTGCGCCGTCTAAAGAGACCTGCGGCTTCTGGAGGTTACAGATCCTTGTTACTGGAGATGATCAAGAGGCGACCATCAGGTGGGATATTACAGACAGGGTTCGCCAGTCAGCGCACTGAAGGAGCGATCTTCAAAAGGTCCTTCCTGCTCAGAGAGCATCTCCCCCATTAGCATAATCTTCCCTCCCTTAATCTGAATTTCCTATTACACTGGGTGGATCAGAAGATTGTCAGTGCCATTTTAATTGCCACGTGCCTTGGCCAATTAGATAAGGCCCAGCAAGGTCTCACTACGAATATGAGCAGCCAAAGAAATGAGTTTGAAGGTGTATGAGAGGTTGAGAGGACCCTGCCACTCACTGGGAGAAGGGAGGGGCGTGCACACATGAGGCCCTGTACCCACCTGGGGGGCTGACCACACCTGCACTTACCTGTGCTAGGATCGATGTCTCCTACATCTCATATTCTCCTTTTAACAATCATAGGTTTAAATGGTCTCAGGAGTTTAGATGCAGAAATGTTTTGGATACCTCAATTTATGTCTTATCCAAATGTACTACTACTTTGTGATTCAATAATCTAAACTGTATTTAAAAATATTTTTCCCCATGATTAAGTGATTAGAGACTGCTACAGGCTAAATTACATTCTTTTTAAATTGTTTGTTCTATTTAGTTACACATGACAGCAGATTGCATTTTGATTCATTGTACACAAATGGAGTCCAACTTTTCATTTCTCTTGTACACGATGTAGAGTTCACCATTTGTGTAATCATACATGTACATAGGATAATGATGTTTGTCACGTTCCACCATCTTTCCTTCCCTACCACCTCCCCTCATTTCCCTCTACACAATGCAACGTTCCTCCATTCTTCCCCGCCCACCATATGTATCAGCATCCACTTATCAGAGAAAACGTTCGGCCTTTGGTTTTTTGGGATTGGCTTAATTTCACTTAGCATGATATTCTCCAACTCCAACCATTTACCTGGAAGACAGAACCTCAAACAATGAAGACAAAATATTTAATCTTGAAAATAAAGTTGACCACAAAGAGAAGATGGTAAGAAATCATGAACAGAACCTCCAAGAATTATGAGATAACATGAAAAGACTAAATTACATTCTTATGTTGGAGGTCTAACCCCAAGGTAACCAGATTTAGAAATAGGGTCTTTAGGAGGTAAATAAGAGCAGAAGGAGGGGCCCTAATCTGGTAGGACTGTGCCCCTATAAAATCTCTCTTTGTCCACCTGTCCCCAGCATCAAGTGAGGACCAGTGAGAAGGCAACCCTCCAAACCAGGAGAAGACCTCTACCCCCAGACAAATAGGCTGGCACCTTGATCTTGGACTTTCCACCTCCAGAATGAGAAATAAAGTTCTGTTCTTTAAGGCACCCAATCTGTGGAATTTTGTTATGGTGGCCTGAGCAAAGATGAAAACTATGAGACCATGCCTAAGACAATCACTTACAAGGTTTACAGAATTTAAAAAATGACTGGGGTTTTCTGGTTTGTGATGGAAACCTGAACATATGTATTTCCATCCTCTTTGTTATCAATTTCTATTGGAATAGCAGGAAAATGAACAAAAAAGTATAAAATCATAGTGATGCAGAGAACCAAAATAGGTACACCAGAATGCTGGGAAATTTTTTGAAGAGTTGAAAAGCATAATAATTCAAACCCAGGGTGGAATAAGTGGGCAGCAGGAGAGGTAGGGAGTGTCTTGGTTAATGGAGCTCCAAGCAGGCTCCAAACCGGCCTCTGTGGGTACAGAGAGCCAAGAGCAAAGGAATCCTATAGGCGATTTGACAAAACGACTCTTTGTGGACCATCTGAACTACTCAGTGTTCTCTCCCCACACAAAGCAATTTCAATTACTTGCCTCTAGGCCCAAGAGGTTCCAAACTTCATTCTACCAAAAGTGAACAATTGCTGGAGCTCCTCTTAGGTGCCAAGTGTTTGAGCTGAACCCGGAATGAAACTCTTCTCACTTGACACTTGGTGAGGGCAGTCTGCTTCCAGTCTAAATCTTGCCAATCAACAGATACTCATATACAGTTTACATTGGCTCTCCCATCAGGGGCTAGGCTTGCTGGGCAAAGCCAACGTTGGAAGAAATTCATGGCAACCATCTATTAAGTAATTCTTCACTCATAGATATGAATGGACACAGAAGGTCAGCCTTGTGGTTAAGGGATGGGAGGTAGAAGCAGAATAAGCAATGAGAATACCTTGTCTTCTAAAGAAGAGATAAAATTAATTTAGAAAGGAAAGAGAATGTTAAGTATAACTGTTGTCAGAGTTCAGATAACATTAAGATTATTTTAAAATGGGAATTACTAAAGGGGAGCAAAACAAAACAAAACAAAAGTTTACATAAAATTGATTTTAAAAATCATGACTGGTCAAAAATTCCATAGAAAGTTTGAAAGATAAAATCAAGGACTTCTCCTAGAAAGTAGAACAAAGACAAAAAGATATAAATAAAACAGACTAATTACACGAGAAGGAAGAACAACTATTGTTATCCACAAAAGAACTAAGAATTTCCAGAAAGAAAAAGAACAGAGAAAAGCAAAGGGGAAAATTATCAAATAAATCATAAAATACATATTTCCAGAGTTGAAACCAACCAGTCCATAGGCTGCAAGGCCAACTGAAAGTCTAGCTTTGGGAGTGGAGTCTGAGTCACATTACAACACCTGTATCCGAGGAGAAGTCATCATGTAGGGAACAAAGGACAAGCTTAAGCATGTAGAGGGAAATAAAAGGAAAACCAGAAAATTCACTCCCCAAAGGGAAAAAAAATTAAGTCAAGAAATGATAACCTGATCACCAGCCATATTTTATTTAGCAATGTTAGAAGCAAACATTATGGAATTGAGGCTTTTTTCAAGAACCCAGAAAACTACTTTTTATCCACTATTTCTGCAGATAAAATGCTTGAGTTATGTGATAATGCAGCAAAGCCATAAACAAACAGCTACTGTTAAAAGAAAACCTGAAATTCAGGGAACAGCAAGACTAGACCCAGAGTAAGTGGGAAAAAAAAATTAAAAAACTAAAAACAAACAAACAAATCCCAGTGAGGTTGTAACACAACAGTTTGGGAAAGCAATTAGCCCTAACAGAACTATTGGACAATGTGATTGGTTTAATATATGGATATTATTACAGATGTTGTAAATAAGGGGTATGTTTTTTCAATGGCAACCAAGTGTGGTGATGTACGCCTGTAAACCTAGTAACTCAGGAGGCTGAGGGAGGAGGATCGTGAGTTCAAAGCCAGTCTCAGGAACCTAGCAAGTCCCTAAGTAGCTCAGTGAGAACCTGTCTCTAAATTTAAAAAAAAAGAAGGAAGGAAGGAAGGAAGGAAGGAAGGAAGGAAGGAAGGAAGGAAGGAAGGAAGGAAGGA
>JAJEJO010003728.1:344046-381948 GCA_020662805.1 Glaucomys volans | reverse complement strand
GGAAGGAAGGAAGGAAGGAAGGAAGGAAGGAAGGAAGGAAGGAAGGAGCAACTAGAAACACTAAGAGAAATAAAACTGTATTACAAATTCAAGAATCAAACATAAGCAAATTATATGGGATGATCGGGAATATTCAATGAAGCAAAGGGAAAAGAATCCCTTGGAATACCTTCCTTGAATCACTCTTTCAACCACATGATATTAGTGACAAAGGGCTCTATTTTCTATCATTCTTGGTCTAGATACAATCATTGTTCTAACAGTGGATAATATTCAAAAGGCCAAATATTTAAAATTCTGATTATGGGTTTCCCCATATGGAATCAACCTGTGTGTGTGCATTTGAGAGGAGACAGGGGAGGGACTTAATTACAGTAGCAATATAATTATACTGTAAACCCTGACAATGTAAAAGTAATTGTAGAGCCACCCTATTTGTAGAAAGTGATAAATGGGTGAGAGATAGTGGGTAATAACTTTTCTCATCTTACCGTATGAAAGAAAAGAGTTGATGGAATAAGAAATGGCAGCCGAAGTCTAACATTTGAAGTAACTAAGTAGATAAATAAATGAACAGCACTATAACTATAGTATTTAGAATTGTGGTATGAACTAACAGAGTAACTGAAATTGGAAAAGGTTAAAAATGATTGTCACTGGGGAATGATGACCTTGGGGAGAGAATTACATTTCCTTTTATTCACTTTGCGCGTTTTTAAAGTTTCCATCATGTGCCTGAATTAGTTTTGTAATGATAATAATAATGTTAAAAAAATTAAATAGCCCTGTTTTAAGAAACGAACATAACATTTATGGATCCCTGATACATGGCACTACGTACATCATCTTGGCTTATTCTTCGTAAAAGAAACCCAATGTGGTTATCATCTTCTCTGGGCCTATTTTTTCCATCATTGGTAAAATACAGTTGATAGGTTGGTGAAGAATTGATGATTACATAACTGGGGTTCAGCTGCAGCCTAGTCATGGACATTCCCCACTGGGCCAGGCTTTCTCTCTGGGGCCTAGTGTGCTGAGGCAAAAGGATCTTGGGCCCCAATGCTACATCTGTGACTTACAACTCTGAGCACTTCTTGTTTCACCCCAATTTTCTCCTTCTTTGGAATGAATGAACTTGAGCAGACAAATGCCCAGCACTTGGCGTGTTAAATGGCAATCTGTTTCATACATGCACACCATGCACACAGAGACACACATGGAAAGCTGCATTCTTTGGAATTGGCCTTTTGTGAAGTTTTGCAGCTTTGGGATATCTATTTAATTTCTCTGAGCCTGTTTCTTCACTCAGAAAAGAAAGTTAATACATACACACATCTTCATCATTATTTTAGTATTGTTTCTTTTGTGTGGCCAGTTGGGGGCGTTGCCTCCCTTGACATTGGTCAACCCATAATTGATAGTTGTGGGGTGCCTGGCATCTTCAAGGAGGATGAGCAGGTCTGTGTCCCAGGTTCTAATTTGACAGGAGAGAGTCCCTTTCTGGAGAATAGGATTGAACATGAACTATGCACTTAACTTCTTGATCCAGCACAAAGACTACACTTCCCAGAAATGGATGATTTCATAGTTCCTTGTACTTAAAATAAAAATAATGTGATGCATAGTTAATGTGACTTTCTTCTCATACCACATGTGGACTCTTTTTTCTTATAGTCAGAGGAATTTCATTAGCATGTAAGCCCATGTGCCTTTTGAAGTGGAGAACAGACCTCCTCTACCTGAGATCTTTCAGGTCAAGGTTGTATACAGCATTTGGAATAATACAGAAGCATTGGATGTGTAACAGTTTCTTAGAAAAACTCAGGGACGATGCATAAAAGTGTTTACTGAGTCACAGATTCGTAAGATGCAAGAATTTGAGGATACCTTTGACATTTTCAAATCATAAACTAATTTTAAAGGTGATTTAAGTAAGTTAAGATGGTAACAAGCTTTACCCAAGTCCACAAATACTGTATGGACAGGGAAGAGTCCCAATATAATCTTTTGAGCAACTCAGTCCTAGTCATAACATCAGGTGGTGGCAATACAGATATGCAGAGGAGACAGGGTTCTGCCTTCTGGTCTGGAGAGGGGGGCAGTGTGTTGGGCCCAGCATAGCATGACAGGGTCTACCAGAGGTGGCCAAGCAGAGAGGCTGGGAAAAGCTTCACAAAGGTTAGCCTATCGGAAGAGAAACTTAAAGAATGAGACAGAAGGGGAAAGAAAACTTCCAGGTGAAAGAAAAAATACACACAGGACTTTATAGGTCTAAATGATTGCAAAGCTCAAGTGGGATCCTGTGGGCATTACTGCCTTGGTAAGAGAAGATGGCTTCTTGATCCTAAGTTCTCCAGAGTAAAAGTGCATCATGCAGAGACAGAAAACCTGGAGGTGGTCTGGAGTGAGTTTTAAATGACATCTCAGAACAGATCTTGAATGAGAAAAAGGTAATTTGGAGGGGGATCCAGAAAGGATCTTTTCTCCAAAGAACTCCACCTTCTGTTCTCTGGATGTCATTAATGGTTCCCAGGATTCACAGTCACAATCACTTAGGGATGGAAGAAAGAGGTAAATACCTTGGAAATGTCCTTGTAAGAACATGTATCAACTAAAATGTGGATCGAACAATTTTGATACCCAGTCATCGAGTTCTGAAATCCTTGCTTTTTTTAATCCTCAATGGAAGGCATCTTGATTAATAAATGAAAAGGTCCCTGCTATAGTATTTGGGACCACCATCTCCTGCTTTCCTATTGAAGGGACAGCTCTTTGTCATGGAGAGTAACCATACCTCTAAGAGTGGTTGATAAGTTGTATTGGGTAGGAGCCAAAGGTGGTGGCTCCAGCGCTCAGCTGCTTTGGTTGAAAATCTGGCTTGGACACTTATTAGTTGTGCTTTTTTAGACATTTTCCATGACCTTTCTCTGCTTTAGATATTTATTAATAATTACTTTATAGAGGTTTTGAAGGTCCTTACTTATGAGCTCGTTCATACAAAGCCTGATAAATAGAATTTACTCATACCTTTTAAAACAACATTATCATTACTTGATTATTAATTTTGTTATTTCCAAAGCATTACAGTGAGGAATGCTCCTTCCCTGCAGGTCTCAGTTATGGTCAAGCGGATTGACCAGCCAATGACCTTATTTTCTTCTTTCAAGTATGATATTATGAGATTTGTGGAAAAATGGGACATGGTTGTTGTCAGTAGAAATTTATAATCAGATTAAGTATACTTATTGCTAAGTTTTCATCCTTAAAAACATATACACAGAGCTGGATATAGTGGCTCATATCTGTAATATCAGCAACTGGGGAGGCTGAGGCAGGAGGATTGCAAGTTTGAGGACAATCTCAGCAACTTGGTGAGACCCTAAGCAACTTAGCAGAACCCAGTCTCAAAATAAAAAGGGATGGGGATGGAGCTCAGTGGTAAGGTGCCCCTCTGTTCAATTCCTAGTACCAAAATAAATACATAAATAAGAATAAAACGTACATACATGGAAACTATGAATCTTAATGTGTGCATTCTATCCTCAATGTCCCATTCTTTCCACTCTTTGCTGATCTAAGTTCTGTCTCTGGATAACCCAGTACCTTTGCTGGGTGTTATTGGTCAAGGTTCAATAAGTAGAGCAAAAGCAAACATCCATTTGAACAGAAAAAAGTCTAAGATAAGAACCAGTAGCCACAATAGAGGTTAGAGTAATGAGGAATTTTACAAGTACACTGAAGAATATAAGAACAGCAGAGGAGAAGCCACCGTGCCCAGAACTAAGGTAGAGCATCTACCAAGAGCTTCCCTAGAGCTGAGTCCAGACCCTGTGGAAGAGATCAAGAATCACCAGATGGAGAGAAGTCTCTGTGGAGCCACACAGTAATCCCTGCCAGAGACCTGCTGGCTAGAGTACCAGGAAAGCTACCCGTGGCCCAGGGAAGGGCTCCACTGAGGCATTTGCCTAAAGCCATCTGCTGTTGGGGGTGCCACGGGCTGCCAGCCATTGGTGCTGCTGGCCCTCCACTGTGTCTGGAAGCCTGCTCTATGGTGGCCACCTGCAGGCAGGAGCTTGGCACTGGGGAAGCCATGTGCATGGCAGGAGCAGGACTGGGAAGTCCCATGCAGTCAGGCCTGCTGAGCGAGCTCGCGGGAACCAGGAAGCAAAGGACTTTCCTCCTGCATGACGTCTCCAGTGTCCTCTAATGGCAGAGCTCAACATGCATTTCCCTTGTGGGTTCACAAGAGAACTACACTTGGAGGGCCCAGCTCCATTTCCCAAGGGTAGGCAAAAAGAGGGATGTTGGAACTAAGAGACAATAACTTGATAACCACACTGTTCACCCTGACTACTCAGCTTCCATATCCAATTCTCATGTCAAGCTGATGTCTGTTTGTAACGTCCACCCCTGTGGTCTAAAGGCTGACTTTCTGGACCTCCCAGACATGTCTTCCACAGCACACTACCCAGGAGACTTGAACTTACGGATGAGCACACAGTCTAGGACTACAGAGAGACTTCCTTACTGCAACTTCCTTTTCCTGGTACTAAAGCATGGTGTTATGATATGGACTTCGGCTGACATCTCCTATTGGTGACTTTGATTAAACTCATTTCCAATTAAAACTTGGAGTAACCTTGCTTTTAATCTATGCTGCGCTGCTTTGTGGCATTTGTTTATTTTGGCCATTCTTTGGTTTGGCCAATAGTATCCATTGAGTGCCATTCTGTCCTAGGTGAAAGAAAGGTTGCTTCCCTCAGCCACAAAGCTGTGCCACTGACTGGGTCCTTTGATCCTTGCCAATCCCTCCTGGGCCTTTTTGAAGACTTGGAGGCCCACCTGTTAGCCTCCATTAAAAACAAAAACAAAAACAAAAAACTGCATCTTTATTACTATGGGGAATGAAGATTTTCTCTTCTCTCCCATTTACTTAAGACTTTGAAACTTTTCTGGATGATCATAAAAATATTGCCATTTTTAATTTGGATCTAAAACCAATAAAATTTATCACCACTTTGGAAAAAAGTGTACAGGAGATTGGAGTAAATTCTATGTGCCTGTGTCAATGCATGCTTTCCCCTTTATTGCAAAGTATTGTAGAGATATCGAGACTTGAGTCGCAGATTTCTAATTCCAAATTCAAAATCTGCAGAAGGCCCAAGAATAGGCTCTCTAGTGCTAGAGCAAATGCATTTTCTCAGTGTTTCCATGTTGAAGTGATTTTCAGGGGGGCCTCAATGGCTCAGCGTTCAGAGAAGGGAGTGGTTTCAGGTAGGGGGACAGAATGGGCAAGAAAACAGGTGTCCATGAAAGGGAGAGAGATGTGGGTTACTTGAGAGAAAAGGCCTTAATACTTAGTGGAGGGAGATAGCAAGTCTAGCATTCAGAAAATATCTTCAGGTATCCTCATCCCTTTTATTTCTCTAACACTGCCTAAATTGTGAACTGCGAATGTATGTAGGTGTTGCCTGAATAGCAAAATTCTAATGCTCTGTGCTTTTATGTTGTTACTTTCTTTTTTCTTTTCTTTTTCTTTTTTTTTTTCAAATTCAAACTGTTTATTTCTGGGAGACAGGTGTCTTTCCTTTTATGCATAGCAGCAACAACACAAGTAGCAGGACAGATTTCCCAGTTTCCTCAGGTCGAGTCTAGAAGGTCCACGTTTGCCTCCAGGCTGTGGAGCATCCAGAGGATGCCTGCCAGCCCTGAGCGGGCTGGGTGAGCTGTGCACAGACCGGCTGCTGCAGCTAAGCGGACACATGTTCAGTTATGCCCAGTTTCCTGCCCAGCTCTCTGAGATAGGCGCGAACGTTGGTGGTCATTAAAACAGTGTGAAATTTGCACTGTCAGGAAACACAGCTATTTTTCCCCCTCTGCCAACATAATGCTATTTATAGCACTACACTTCACCTCCTATTTGCTGGGCAGTGACATCAAGAAACAGATATTAAGCAAGGAAGCCAATTTACTCCACAAAAACATCTATTATCTTTATCACCAACAGAGACTAAAAAATAATCAATTAGAATGCTTCACTTGGGAATGACTAATTGAATTGTTAAATATACAGCACTAGAGAAGTCACCCCAGGAACCTAAATATTAATCCATGTAACGGATTCTAAAGAAGCTGCAGACTGATACTCTTTTGCACATCAGACTCACATCCATCAATGGGCTCAGGTTACAAATCAAAATTCTTCATTCTGCAGCTACTGTATCTGAATTTGATCTTATTTCATAGGAGGTGTCATGCTGTGGTAAAAGGTCCTTGTCATGAAACATTCCCTCCTATTTTCTAAACACTCTGCATTAGAAAATTCTGCAAACCTTGTGCATATTCAACCCAACCTGGGACACATATAGACCCACAGCTGCCCCCCCCCAAACACACACCATACCCATCATTTTAATACCTATGAAACTAATGTTTTGTTTCTTACAGAGACAACTTGAGACCCAAGGAAGAGAGTTGAGCCAGAGAGCTCAGGATTCTTCCCCACCATCTGTCTTACCTGTTCTTTCATTCAATTTACCAGACAGGTACTGCATGCCTGGAACAGCTTAGGGCCCCAAGTGGCCACATTGCCATGAGCAAGACAGACTTAGAGACTGGCATTACAGCACCAGAGGATCATGTTGTCACAGAGATGTCAGGCTGCTGGGGCCAGTGAACCACTGATGCTTTGGAGGAGTCAGGCAGAGGACCTGGTGAAGAAAAGAATGGAGAAGGGAGTTGCCTGGCAGAAGCAGCCTCTGTTTCAAAGGGATGGTTGGAAGACATGGCGTGCTTGGGGAATATATGCAGGGTACAAAATTTAAGATGAAAGACTTAAGCCTGGAGAAACTGAGGCAGGACTTTTCTTACGGGGTTACAGGGCTTGGCTTCTTCCTGCAGATGCTAGGAAGCCCCAGTTATTTTAATCCAATTAGGTTGCTGCAGGAAGGTCATTCTGGCCTGGTGTGGACAATAGTAGAGGGAATGAGGGTGAGGCAAAGAATAGGGCAGGGGAGGCAGGGATAGACTGCAGGAGGGACCAGTTAGGGAACATTTGCAAAAGAATAAACCAGAAATGAAGCAGATCTGAGCCAGAGCCAGGTGACCGGAGGTAGAAGAGAAATGAAGCAGATCTGAGCCAGAGCCAGGTGACCGGAGGTAGAAGAGAAGACCGGAGGTAGAAGACAAAAATGTGGGGAAGACACCTGACAGTTGTGAGACAGGAGGGGCAGGGGGGCTCCACCAGGGTTTCTAGGCTGAGTCCAGTGGGCCTTTCTTCCTAGAGAAGCCAGCCTAGGAGGAATGTCCACCTTGGGATATGTCAGAGTGTGATGTCTGTGGCTCCATCCCCGGGAGACAATCAAAGGACAAGGACACACCAGAGTCTGACATGGATCTGACCAAGGGGGCTCAGGCATGGCCCTCCCTGAGCCCTCTGAGTGGAGGAGAGTACCCTGTCCTCCAGCCTTCTTCCCATAGAATTCCCTGCTGCACCAAGTGAGGGGAGCAGGGGCCGCCTTTCTACTCTGACTTCTGAGCTGGCTAGAGCGGAAGTGCTGAGACCTCGGGAAGGTGGTTGCCTGCCCCCTCATATAAGGCCAGACTGAGTGGAGCTGGCAGTGCCCCCATCCCTGTCCCGCACCCAGTGTAACAATGCACCTGTAGGGAGGATTGTGTCTATCAAGCAGGATGCACTGCCTCCAGGGTCCAGCTGCCTTTTTATGAAGTTTAAATGTGTCTCGGAGGGCTTCAATTTTAGATTCAGAGCATTGCAGAATCACTTTCTCTCTTGTTTTATCCAGTGATTCTCCTTATTCCTTCCTCAGTGATCAGGGCCGTGACCTACTCTGGGCCAGGTGGAAGCTCTCCCAGGCCACCCAAATTGAACGTCCTTGGCAGAGAAGCACCAGCCTCGACCTCCTCCTGCCAAGTCCCCATTTTTTTTTTTTAATCTAAGCAAAATGACCTTCAAGAGACGTCACTGTTCAGAACCAAGGCAAGGACGACCTGTGTGGGCCTTGCATTTGCAGCTATCTCCCCCAGTCCCAGGGAATAAGGCTCCTTTGGCTATGAACATAGACTATGTGGACTTGGTCTTGACTTTGTTTTGTTAAGGTTTTCCATCCTCCCAAACACTGGAAAAACATATCCATTCAAAGATGACTCTGATCTCGGGTGCCACCATCTCCAATTTCATTGTATGTTTTTCCAGAGAGAGATTTAAAGTTCTCACCCTCTCACATCAAGAAAGCACACTGTATAAGTGAGAGAGGAGAGGCTGGCTCTGAATCCCGTTTCAGTGTTTCATGTTTTTTCTTGAAATTAAGAAGAAGGAAAAAGGTAAACTTTAACATGGAATAAATTCAGCCGAGATGCTGGGGTCTGAGGACCGCCCCCCACCCCGGCCTGTGCTCAGCAGTCTCCCTGCCTCGTGACCTTCCCTATAAACACACATTGAAAAGCAAAGTCAAGGTATGCTTTGGAGACTTAGACTCTTTTGTCCTAGAAATTCCATTTCTGGAATGATATCCTTAGAAAATTATTGCAAGTGAAAGAGAGGTTATGTACACAAAGATGCTCATCACATTGTTACCTGTGAGAACAAAAAAAAACAGTGAGCAAAATATTATCCAGCCTGGCGAGGTGGCACACAGCTGGAATCCCAGAAACTCAGAAGGCTGAGGCAGGAGGATTGGAAGTTCAAAACCAGGCTCAGCAATTTAGCGAGGCCCTGTCTCAAAAAAAAAAAAAGGTTGGGAATGTAAGCAACCCTGGATTCAACTCTTGTTCCACACATACCACACACACACACACACACACACACACACACAATTGAAAAATATTGTGATATTGTGGGCAGGAAAATGTGGCATATTTTCAAATAAATACTGGAAGAGTACGATGGGACCATAGCTCAGTGGTCAAGCACTTGCTGTGCATGCCTGAGGCCCTGGGTTTGATCCCCAGCACACCAAACAAGGAAACAACAAAGCAAAGATTTTTTTAAAAGTATATTCTCCATGCAGTTTCTAAACTGTAAGTATTATTTAGAATAAAAGGTTGGGGACGCCACAGACTATTAATAGTTTTAATCAAGAATTACTAGCAGGACTGGTGATATAGCTCAATTGGTAGAGTGCCTGCCTCACAAGCACAAGGCCCTGGGTTCAAATCCTCAGCACCACAAAAAAAATAAATAAATAAAAGAATTACTAGCATTATGCTTTCCAAATCTATAATGAGGAAAAAATAAAGAATGAGAAGGTAACAACTTTTTTAAAAAACATATTTTAAAAATGATCAACTTTAGGAAAATCAGTACCAAGTCTGACAAGTGATTTAGTAAAAATAAAATACATATTATAAGGACAACGTCTCTTGTGCTTTCAGCAGATGGACAGCAGAGAGGTGGAACACCTGGTAACAGTCCCAGAACTTCAGGAGCTTCTCAGAAATGTCCACCTTTACCACAGATTCAGCCAGATCCTGAAAGGGAGAAGGGGGAATTGAGCTACTACTGACTCCTACTCTATGGGGCTGGGACATTGGTCAAAAACACCAAGGACCATAATACTGGTGTCATGAGAGACACACAGCCCAAACACTCCAGGGACAGACCACATTCCACAAGTTTCGGTGGATAGGAGAGTTTGGTTTGAAATGCAGGTTAGAAGAAGCAAGGGGTAGAAAATCGTGCTCAGCTGTTCTTAGCTTCTGCCCAGTGCCTGGCACACCAGACAGCAGAGTGCATGCTTGCCAAACTACTGACCAGCACTTGGAGCTCTGTTGGGCAAACTGTGAGCAATTAGTATTTAGTTCTGGGTTCAAGGACTGGGCATTCACCTAAGGTGTTTGGGCAGAGGGAAGCGGGCGCAAGGGGTGGAGGAGAGGCTGAAGGCAGATCTTGCTGGGCAGGGAGAGATGCCAAGGCAGTAGCAGAAAGAATTACTAGAAAGACTGGCGATACCGCACCCATAGGAGGGCAGGACTGGAGATGCAGCAGAGAGCAGGGCAGAAGGATGGAAGGAGCTCAACCTGGTGATGCAGGAACCAAACGGTGCCTCTCATTCTGAATTTGAGTTATCGCATATGCCATGAGTGGCTTTTCAATTTCACAACCATCACACTTGGCTGCGAGTTTGGAGTTGATGAGGACAGGTGGAAGCAGGAGGAACCCTGGCAGGGCAGTCAGTGCCAAACAGGTGAGTTTCCTCAGGAAATCATCAAGGGGTCTCTTTCAGGTTCCACTCCCACCCGTCTTTCACCTGGGTTCCTGTCACATGCTCCAAGAGCTCAGGCAGAGGAATCTCACAGAGCTTTGATCCTTTATGAGGCAGCTCGCCCAGACTTGTGGCACCCGCCTCCTCCTTTCCCGGGCTCCAGCCTCCCATGCCCAGCTACCCTGACTGCACCTTGGGAATCTCTCACATACATGTGCCTGTAACCTGTGGCTCAGGAGATCTCTTAAGGCACAAACAGCCTGAAATCTCCCTGAATAAAATCAACCCTGCAAATATGCGTGGGATAGTTGGGTGCAATGACAGGCCTGCAGTCCCAGGGGATTTGAGAGGCTGAGGATGGAGGAGCACAAGTTCCAGGCAAGTCTCAACAACTTACCAAGACTCTGTCTCAAAAAATAAAAAGGACTAGAGGTATAGCTCAGTGTTAAAATGCCCCTGGGCTCCACCCCCAGGTAGCAAAACAAACAACCACCAACAACAAAAGGGATATTTTTGATTACCTACCCTGAATCTGTTTCTTTCACCTCTAATGTTATTCCAATATTGACTCCTCCTCCACGAATTTCAGTTTCCTTCAAAGGAAACTGACTCACTCTCAGTTTCAGGAGCAGATCTGACTGTTTAGAGTAATTCCACAGATTAATTCAAAATTGTGGAGCTAAAACTTATTCACATGAGATCTAAAGAATATTTCCTAATGTTTCTGCAAAAGAATTTTTCTCACTCTAGAAAGCTACTGAAGAGATGGTGTGTCTCCTCTACATGAGAATCCTACAGCCATCCTGCTGCTAGGTTGAGACTATAGTACAGAGAAAAGCTGAGAGAAAAATATAGAAACCTTTTTCTTACTTTAAATCAGTTTGATTTGACCTAAAGTTCTTTCTTAGTGGGTGCCATCTTGGAAAACTGAAGGGATATTTTGTTGTCAAAATAATTGGAAGAGGGTGATGCTTTTGACATTTAAAGTATGGAGACCAAAGAAGTTCTATGGAATTTGTTTTATAACTTTTAGGACAAAAATTCTTCCCTCATCTTGCACAACTGATTAATGACCGACTGAACATTCATATAAGAGGCAAACGTACTTATGATCCGAGATGATAATCTAAATCCATTTTTACGTACACACAAAGTATTTTTACTTTTCTCGTAGTTTTAATGCACACTGAATTTCCCACTGTTTAAATCAAGGGAAGATTATACTTTGGTTTGAAACTCTTCAAGAGTTTTAGATATCATGTCAGCAATCATAATACCACTAATGGGACTTGACTTGTCAACAAAATACATTTTTATTAGTCTGCATTTATGGTAACTCTATCTCGAGCTCAATCTTTGACAACTCCATCATGGGCTGCCGTGGAATTGTGTGACTGCATTTACATATTAATATGTACATATCTTCTATTATAAATTACTTTACTTTCATCTTTCCATTATACAACAGTTAGGGCAGGATGTATTTCCTTCATTATAGGAGGGGCAGGTTAACTTATCTATGAATGCAATCACAGAAAAGTAAACTACTAATAAACTAGTAATAAAGGAGGTGTGATGTTTGCTGAGGGGAAGAAGGAGGAGAATCACTCTGAATTTGGTGTCGAGAAGCGGGAATTTAAAAAATATACACCCTAAAAAGGGGAATTGGCTCTATTTTTAGCATCTATAAAAAATAACCAGAAGATTCCTCTAGGACATGCTGGAAAGTTACAGATTTCTGGCTTTGCATTTGAAAACCTGTAGTGAAAATACCCTCATATTTAATTTGGAAAGATAACCACGTACCCTCAAGCTATTGCTGTAGAGGAGATGGTATAATAATGCAGAGAAGGGCTGGAGATGTCTTGCAGCCTTCTATCAGGCCTCACAGGAAGATAGACTCTAGCTGATGAGTCTGCAGCCCAGTGGGAAGGAAGGCCTTCCTTCACTGTGGATTGTAAGTCTGGTAGGATGGAGTTAGCAGAGTTGGAAGAACCAAATCCTATCCCAAGGCAAAGTTATGTTGGGGGAGAGTGCACGAATGAGGGTCTTACCGAAGATAAAGTCTGCCTCTAGATAAACATGTTCATTAAAGCCTCCACAGATCATCCCCTGCTGGGCACTGTCAGTCTGACAAGGAAGACAGCCATGCTCCTGATGAAGAGGCATCTATGATGCAAGGTGGCGACAAAGAACCTGAATCAGGGCCTTCCCAACCTTGATTTAAAGCTATTGTCTCAAATTGTCCAAGCTCATGTACCTCGAGGGCTCCAGATCTCAGAGGAGGAGTGAAAGGAAGCAGTCTGAGGTCCTCCTTCTCCGTCCAATTTCTGGTCTTAAGAGCTCCCATTCCTCTAGAGTAAACTTACAGGGAAGTGAATTCACATGTGACCACAGTAGAAAACCCCATTAGATTATTTATGGTCAGCACTCCACTCATCTTCTGAAAGAAATCTCCTCTCTGGTAGAATAGCTGTTTCACTGTATCATACCCAAAGATGCACAGATTCAACAGACTAATCACTAGGGGGAGAGCTTATGCATAGCTGCATATGTGCACACGTGTGTATAGCCATGTTGCTTGTGAAGTGTGCTGAGTAATGACTGTGATCACACCTTCTATGTTGCCAGGAAGGAAGGAAATTTTCCTGAGGAAGGTAGTGGTTCTTAGAATTTATAAAACACAGTGCTGGGAAGTCTTTCATTTTACCTTCACTATCATCTTTGGAGAGAAGCAGGACTGGAGTGGGCTTCCCATTTATAGAGGGAGAAATCACAACACATGAGAGCCCCAAATTCATGAATAGCAAATGGGGAGACCTGGAAACCACCTATTTTTTACTCAATTCACAGGTATGGCTTTTCCAGCATAACCTGCTGCCTCTTACCTGAGGCTTAGAATTTCAGGACATTATATTCACACCTATAACTACCTGTGTAGATATATTTGCATTGGGGACAGAAATATTTCACCATATAATAGCAATTTCTTATTTTCTTAAAGAGATGTTACTTAACATGAACAGATATTTTTGATGCCTCATTTTTTTACTCTTTGAATATAAATTCTCATGCTTAAATCTATGCTATTTGGACTTTCTTTTGTTTTTTGTCTTCAAATCCAGACCATCTATTCTCCAATGGGAATGTTGTCTTCTCCTTCCACTTGTTCCATGTGGCTGTGAGATAGACTTCCAAATGGTTGAATTTCTTAGTATTATTTGCTGAATAAAAATCATTAGGGTCACCATCTCACATTTTGGACACCCCCCCTTTGACTCTTTGGAGTGTAAGACATGTTCTTTTAGCAGAAACCACTGCAGTTGGACCTGTGGCTTTGCCTCTTGCAAGGTAAACAGGAGGTCTAGACTCTGGTTCAGTGCAGAGGTTCCATGACTGCAATGAAGTCTGTATTCTTTCATCTCCCCACCACCCAGACTTGTCACCCCCTGAAGACTATGGTGACTTATGCTCTTGGTAAACTTAGTCTGAGTGGTCTGTGGAGGAGTGAAGGCAACCCTGGGAGTCAGCTGGCTTTCTCCATGGCCTTGGCTAAGTCTCTTGACATTGTTTTCAGTGTCCATTTTCTCCTCCATCATATGGTGACACTATCACATACCCTCCGATCTCCTGAGGATAATTGGCACCCAGCTCCTCTGGATTGGAGGTTTCCATTCTCTCTCCCTCTCCTTCTGTCCCACCCTCTCTCTCACACACAAACCACCTCCCCATACCCACTATTCCCATGGCTTTTGTATTTTGATGATGTCTTCGAATACAGTGTCACAAGAGTCAGCCCTCTCTTGTCACAGAATCTGAAGGAGGTCAGACATGGTGGACCCTCAAGGCTGAACCAGGGCAGTAGGGCCTCTGCTCTCAGAGGAAGATGCTGTCTCTGGACCAAGTCACTCTCACACAGCTGAAATGAAGATAGCCAGCCACTGAGCATGCAGGGTTATGCTCCAGCTGAGTGCTTTCTTTTACAGAAACAAATGGAATTGATGACCATGTTACTTGGCAATTAAACTTAAGGTTCTTAAATAAACAAGTCAATAAGAATGATGAAAGATTCTGAAGGGAAACTGAAATAAGAACTATTTCTGTCAATTTATTTTGACCACATGGTTTAAGAGTTTATTTTGAGCTCAGTGAAGCCGTTGGAAATGAGACACCCAAAGGAATTCCAGAACCTCTGTCTCCAGTTTATTTTCTGGCTAAGAAATCCTATTTGTGGGATGCTTTGTGGTCACGCCTTTTTATAATGAATGGAGGAAGCAATGATTGAAGAACTTGAAATTCATAATGCTGGCCCCCCCCGGGAAGGACTGCCTTACTTTCACTTTCTTCGGTGAAAGAGTTTGGACAAAGGGTGTATTAGGTTTCTCCAGAGAAACAGCATCGGTAGGAGATAACCGGATAGGGATGAGGAAAGTTATTACACAAGTTGACTCACATGGTGATGGAGGCTGAGGAGTACCGCAATCTACAGTCCACAAGCTGGAGAACCAGGAAGGTCAAGTTCAATCTGAGTCCGAAGGCCTGGGGATAGGGTGCTGATGATGTAAGTCCCAAGCTAAGACTGTAAGCCCGAGAACGAGGAGCATGACTAAGACAGAAGATGGATGCTCCAGTCGAGTGCACCCCTGTGTCCGTCAATGGACTGGATGTTGCCCAACCGCCCTGGAGAGGGTAACTTCCTTTCCTCAGTCCACTGATTTGAGAGCTAATCTCTCCCAAAGATACTTTCACAGATGTACCCAGAAATAACGCTTTACCTGTTCTTAGTTACCCCTAATCCGGTCCTGTCTAATCCTAACATTAGCAATCACGTTGCTGCTTTGAAACATGAGAGGATAAAGGAAAGAGCAATGGGAGGTCTGAGTAGCAAGCAGACTTCAGACATGTCCCCTGCCCCATTACTAATGGTACAACATGAGTCAAAATCTTCATCTGAGCTTCAATGTCCTCTTCCGTAACATCTAGCTCATGACTTCTACCTTGTGGATTTGTGTGAGTATAACCAGATCCAAAATAAAGCACCCAGTCCACTATCTAGTACATAATAGGCATTCAAAGTGTTTCGTTGCTCTTGAAACCAGAAGACCTGGGCTTAGGGTCCAGGGCTCTTTCTCCTATGTCACCAGCAGGGATGTTTAGAAAGATGAGGGACCTGGGACAGTTAATCAGAGTTGTGGGATTCAGGAAGAGGAGCTCCTTCAGGAAGGGCTCTAGCCACACATGACTTTCCTCTTCCGCCACCCAGACCCACTCACACCCTCACACACGTGATGTGCGATGCCCTGGGATCTTGAGCAGGAATGCCCCTGGGTAGTTGAAATTGTAACCCCTGAATTAGATCAAAAGTCCTAGTGAGGAAAGTCTATGGTACGTGAAGGGAAGATTCGGGAAAGGGAGGGAGTAGGGGCAAAGGCCAAGAGACACGACAGGAGGATGCTGGGCTGACTTTATCCCAAGCCCTTGGAAAGGCCCAGCCATGCTCCACAGCACTCACTTGGAGAGCCTCCTACACGCCTCTCTCTAGGAGGCCTCCTTTTCTCAGGCCCACTGTCTCTTCCACACCTTGACTCTGCTATCTGATTCCCCACAGGAGCTGCGGGCCCTCCTTGTCTTGACAGCCCATTTGGACATTTTCTCCACTTTAATTATGCACAGATCTCAACTTGCACAATGCCCAACACCTCCCTTCTGCAACTGTGGTAGGAGATGCCCCCACTACTGGCTCCACCCATGGTGCTTGCTCAACCCCCCTGAAAGTGTTGGAGAGTCATCAGGGTGTCATCAGGGGAGGTGGAGAGAGGGATGGGAGGAGGGAGTCGTCTATTTAACTCAGGTGTCACCTGCAGAGGCTCTGATAATCTCTTGCCAATTTATGGATTAGAGCTGACACTGATTTAAAATTGTGTGTTAAGATGTTCAAGCTTGTGATTTTTTTTAATTATTAAAGACAATTTTTAGAACAGTTTAGGTTCACAGTAAACTTAAGAGGAAGGTACAGAGAGTTCTTCTGAACCCCCCACCATGTGCAGCCTCCCTAATCAACAGCATCCTCCATGGAGCAATGAACCTACACTGACATATTGTAATCACTGAAACTCCACGGTCTAGGCTGGAATTCGCTCTCAATTTTATGTATGCCATGGGTTAGATAAATGTAAAAATATGTGTATCCATCATCTACATATATGACACAGGGTATTTTCATGCCTCAAAAGTCTTCTGTGCCTTGCCCATTCATCTCTACTTCCTCCACCATCAACCCCTGGCAACCACCGATATTTTAAATATCTCCGTAGTTTTGTCTTATCGAGAACATCATACAGTTGGAATCTGATTATTATGGCCTTTTTGGATTGGCTTCTTTCACTGAGCAATATGCATTTAAAATTCCTCCATGTCTTTTCATGTCTTGATAGCTCATTTCTTTTCAGTACTGAATAAATACCCCATGGTATGAATGTGTCACAGTTTACTTATCCATTTACCTACTGAAGAACATCTTGGTTGCTTCCTAGTTTGGGCTATTATGAATGTAGCTGTGTAAGTTTTTGTGTATACTTGAGTTTTCAACTCCTTTGAATAAATACTAAAAGGCCTGATGTTGTACGATACAATGAAATTATGTTTAGTAGGAAATTAAAGTCACATTTTGTAGGAAACTACCAAACTATCTTCCAAAATGGATGTACCGTCTTGTGTTCCATCAGCAGTGAATGAGAGTTTCCATTGCTCCCAGTCCTCACCAGCATTTGATAAGTTTTCTTTAAACTTTTGAGATTTTATTTTGTCTTCAGAAGCAACATAACATGATAGGAATTATTTCTTACCATTCTGTCTTTGCTCAGGTTATGTGGTCTGATCTGTGAAATATTGCAGAGAGAGAAGGTAAGGTCCCAGTTTAAAGCAGATGACCTAATGGCCACCATGGGACAGGTTTGTGACTTCCACAAAACTTGTGAAAGGACCAAATGATTACAGACACGTTTTGCCAAACTGGGCAAAAGTGAAAAAAGGGAGACTGAAAGTTCAATGCATCTTGGTAATGGCAGGTTCTGACAGGGTGGAACAGAGCAGAGCTTGGAATCATACACATGCTGCCTGTTCAGATTGGATTTTCAGATTCACACCTGGTGCTAGCTGGCATTCCGTCATCATGACAGAATATCCAAGAAAATCAGCTAGGAGAAAGAAAGATTTATTTTGGATCATGGTTTTACAGGTAACAATCCTCAGTGATGTGACTCTGTCACTTTGAACCTGTGGCAGGACAGTCCATTATGGCTAGAGCACCTGGGCCAAGGAGCACTGTTCACCACATTGTGACCTGGAAGTAAACAAGAGAGAGTGACCTAACTCCATTCCACGAGGCCCCGCCTCTTAAAGGTTCCATGGTCTCTTAACAACACCACAGGCGGGAGACCAAGCCTTCAACATGTGGCTTTTGGGGAACATTTCAGAACCAACCCATAACACAGCTGAAGATCCCCAGCAATGCATCATGAAGCTACAGCAGTTCTTCCTGAGCAGGGAAGAGGACTGCCTCTGAGATTCAACTTTTAACTTGAACAAACTGCATTTGTTTTGATAATGGGGATATTTTCTAGTAAGTTATATTTAGAATGTTTTAAAGTCCATCTTCAATGCAATTTCAATTATTTCCCCCAACACCTTTTTTAAAATATATTTTTTATTTGTTCTAGTTAGTTATACATGACAGTAGAATGCATTTTGACACATCATACATAAATGGAGTATAACTTCTCATCCTTCTGGTTGTGCACAATGTAGAGTTACACTGGTCGTGTAATCACATATGCACATGGGTAATAATGTCTGATTGGTTCTACTCTCAATCCTGCCCACATGCTTCCTCCCCTTCCTTCACTCACCTCTGTCCAGTCTAAAGTACCTCTGTTCTTTACCCTCCCATCTCCATTGTGAATTAGTGTCTGCATATCAGAGAAAACACTTGGCCTTCAGTTCCTTGGGATTGACTTATTTCATTTAGCATGATATTCTCCAAGTCCATCCATTTACCTGCAGATGCCATAATTTTATTCTTCTTTATAGCTGAGTAATATTCAATTATGTATATACACCACAGTTTATTTATCCATTCATCTGTTGAAGAGCACCTAGGTTGGTTCCATAGTTTAGCTATTGTGAATTGAGCTGCTAGAAACATTGATGTGGCTGTATCACTGTAGTGTGACGATTTTAACTCCTTTGGGTATAAACCTAGGAGAGGGATGACTGGGTCAAATGGTGGTTCCATTCCAAGTTTTTTGAGGAATCTCCATACTGCTTTCCATAGTGGCTGCACCAATTTGCAATCCCACCAGCAATGTACGAGTATACCTTTTAACCCACATCCTTGCCAACATTTATTGTTGCTTGTATTCTTGATGATTTCCATTCTGACTGGAGTGAGATAGAATCTCAGGCTAACACCTTTTTTTCAGTAAGACCTTTATTTGTCTTGCCCACTAAGGATTTCCAGCCACAGTGGTTTCATGACAACATTGTCCATAGTTGGTGAGGGATTATTACATTTATTTCCTTCTGATCATAAAACTTACATTTTAACTAAGCCTGGACTAGGGTAAAGGATCCACGTGGTTTGTTTTCCTACCATAGATTATATACTGCATGAGCAAGTCAAACTTTTCCTGAAGGCACTAAGTGAAGTAAAGACCAATATTTAATTAGTACAACATGCTCATATTTTTAGCCTTCATTTTTTCCCTCCTAATTCCACAAAGTAAATTGAGGTCATGGCTACTATTTCATAGGCAACATTTTGATCAAGATTGCATGTTTCTAGGTAGCATGAAAATTTTATTCATCCATTCTTTTTTCAACAAGTAATAATTGAATATGTTCCTCTATCAAGAATTGTCAATGAATACTATGGTGAACAGAGCACAATTTCTCAAAGAACTCATGTTAGATGAAAGATTAATGAAAATGTAGATCAAGGATTCCAAGCTTGGCTACAACAAACAGAATGACCTAGTCAGTCTTTTGTTTATATGTACAGATCACATCAAATATCATTTTGGCTAAGTCCAAGGTAGTTAGTAGAGTCTTCTCGCCAAAGAAGGGTCTTTGGAAACCATCTCTCAGAAACACTGGGGCAGAAAGATAGGGAGCACTTGCCCAGAGTCCTTCCACCTGTGGATCCAAAGCTGGAGGTGACTGGGGATCTGCTGGGAGTAAGTGGTGAGGAGCATGGGAAAAGATGGCAGCTCTCCTTTGGATTCTGAGGAGTTCAAATCTAGGGCATCAGCACCACTGCCCTTCATTCCACCCTGGATTTCATACCCTGAGCCTTTCTAAACACTCTTTTTCTTGCAAGAATGATTTTCCATTGTTGACTTCAAACCCGACAGGCCTTGTTTTCACTTGTTTGTGGTTGCTTTTGTTTGCTTTTTCGTTTGTGGCATGATTATTTTGTTCTAGTTGCTTGTCTCTTGAACATCAAGATTTTCTATGAAGAACAAAAAATGTTTTTAGAATTGGAACCCCAACCCGAAATAAACATAAGTAAAGGTCCAAGGAAAGTTGTTTTGAACTTGCCATTTCTGCTATCTGTAGACACTGCCTTAGGAAGTACTGCAGAGGGGAAATTCGAGTTCAAGGGTAGAAGACTGGATGACTGACACAAACAGCCTTCTTGGTTCCACAGTAGACAGTGAAAAGGTTAGGGGATTTCAAATACATTTTGGTAAAATTTGCAAAACTAAAGAAAGATAAAACTGTATTCTTTCCTTTAGTTTCTTCTTGGTCAAGGGCCCAAATTCTGTCAGAAGCAACACAGTAAATCAAGATGTCCAATCTGTTTACCAAAGAAGAAAAGTGGATTATTCTCCAGTCTGTTTTCAAGGTAATCATCTTCCATAAAAAGACGTAGTCTCCTTCTCAGAAAGGAGATGTGGGGCAAGTAGAGCAACCATAGGACGTGCTGTCCAACCAGGCCACGCTGGAAAGTGAAAGGGGCACTACTGATGACTTCTCCTGGATGGTAGACATCAATCAGACTTTTCCAGGAAAATTGAGATAGCTGAGATATGACATCCCCCAGAGAGTCAGTGACTGAAGTTTGGATATGGCAGCTGGACCAAGGTTGGAATCTGCACTACATCCCTAACCGACTGAGTTGGATCTTTCTGCATACAAGAGGCATCATCACACCGCATGCTTTGCAGGGGTGGTTTAGGGGTAGCTGGCTACTGATGTAAAGACCCTGGACCTGGTAGGTTTTCCACCACAGGTAGCGGTAGCTAACAAAGTGACCCTTTGAGATAGGGATCATTGATGCCCAATTAAAAACCCCAGGAAACTGAGGCCCAGCAGGGAGTAAGCAAGGTGCCCTAGCTGCAGTCAGTGAGAGGTTCTGGCTGCACCCACACATAGCTATCTTCCTCATCTGCACTCAAAACTTCCACACTTTCCAGCCTCTCCGTGGATGTGACTGGGCAATGTGAGTCCACGAGCTGCAAGGCAGGTGTCAGGCCTGGTGGAGGTGTGAAAGACAGCAGTCTGTGAAGAGCCTGTGGAAGAGGGAGGACTGGAAGCCTGGGACACTGTGGACTCCTGAGGATCAGGCTGCGGAGGACTGGTTCCAAACACAGGTGTAGGACTACTACTGCATTCACTTCCTCCTCTCTCTTTAAAGGTGAGCACTTTGGAGCTCACTTGCTGAGTGATCATGGAAGGTCCCCTCTTCTCCAAGATCAGCTTCCTCAGCTGATCTTGTAAGATGTTAAGTGAGGATGTTACCTTGTGCAGACATTTCTTGGCTGTCCTTCAAGATCAAGCTCTTTGTCTTCACTTCGGTCAATGTCTGGCTGTGCCTCTGAGAGCCTGGGAAGGTCCTGAATTGCTTGGTCTCCCAGGAGGAGTGGGCTTGCCTTCTCCCTAGACTGCCTCAAGCAACCCGGCATCCTGGGTTGTGTGGGTATGGAGCAGATTCCTGCACACCCACACCTCGGCCAGCTAGAGAGACTGACCACCCATGCTCCAGCCTGCTCTGGCCACATCAGTCAGCAACCTGGGTGGCCTAGTTGTCACTGCAGGCGAAGCTGTCCACCAGGCTTAGCGGGACAGCATGGTGGTTCTCGCCCAGCTCCTTGTTCCTGTGGTTCTAGTGTAAGCCATTCAGCTCACAGTTATTCTGCTGCTTGTTAGACTAGAACTTTCTATGAAAGGCAATAAGATCTCCACATAGAAGGGAAAAAAATCTGTTCAGGAAAGATGTCCTGGACTTGAATGTGGATCTGACTTTGGAAATATCATAACTAAGAATCCTCAGAGAGACCCTGTGACCCATCTTCATTCACTCATCTGTGTATTCAGGAAAGGTTTCTTTACATCTCCTATGGTCTGGATATAAAGTTTGATGTTAGAGATTGAAAGATACTCAGAATTCTAAAAACAAAACAAAATGAAACCTCCTAGCTGATGGAGAGCAATCATTCCAAAAGCGATTTCTTTATAAGTCAAAATGCAGTGATGCCATCACAGGGGTCCAGACTGCAGAGGAGAAACCTCTTTGGCCACTTCTTAGAAAGATCAGAGCATGCAGGGGCTGTGGATGGTGTCTTATGGGGTAGGGATGAAACGGAGGTCTTAGAGGAAAAAGGAGATGAGTGAAAGGAGGGGACAGAGGCAGAGAAAGGACACATGTGGGCATGACACATGCTGAAAGGTCTGGTGCATGGTACACAGAGGAAGCAAGAACAAGAAGCTGGAGAGAGGGGCAGGGGCATGCTCACAGTGGACCACCTCACCAGGGCGAATCAGCATGGCCTTCGCCTTTGGGGGAATGGGAAGCCATTGAAGTGAGAGGTGCTAAGTGGAGTCTGGGTATGGAAAGGCCATGCTGGCAGCTATGCACATGGCTGAAGGGGCCTGGAGAGATTAATGAGGAATCCATGCCATAACTACTGGGAGGCAATGTGCCCCAAACTGTGTACAGGGACCAGGAGGGAGAAAGGGCTACTCTGGATTACACAACAGGTTTGTGACAGAGCAGATATGACAATTCAGTCCTTCTGCTCCCCAGACCAATGTGTTTCCAGTTCAGTAATGAAGCAGGTCTCAAAGGAAGAGACAGCTCTGAAAAGACAGTGCCGGGTGAGCTCTGCACCCTGGCTCGGGACACATCCCCACTCCACCAAGCCTCCCAAGGCTCAACCTCCTCATCTGTGTAATGGGGTCGTTGCCCTTAGCCTACATATCTTCCAGCATTGTTACAAAGATCAGGTATGAAGAGAGCTGGAAAAAGTTTTGTAGAGGAGAACACAGATCCAAGGGATTGTTTTCATATATTGTTTACACATCAGCATGATGCAGGTGATTGGAAGCGTTTATTCCAGATAAACATCTTCACTCACTCACTCTTCTGTACCCAGAATGCAAACTGCATTTTAGGAGTGTTGTTCAAATCCTGCATTCTACATACATATATCATCACCTAAACTACATCATTATTGACAAGTATCTGCATTAAAAAATGTAAAGCTCCCTAAATTGGAAATTTCTTAATAGGTTGAAAATGTCATTCAATTTGCAAAAAATCCCACTGACACTGATACATGTATTCAACCACAGATCTTCTGTATAAATTAAAGTATTCTGAAAGTTTTCTTCAATTTAGAAAGAACTACTTAGCCCAAGTCTTAGAGAGCACTTGACATGAACAAGTACCCCTCTATGTGCTCCCTGTATGCCTGGCTTGCTGTGATCTTTTTCCACGATCTTTTTCCATGATCTGGACTATGGTCTCTGCCTCTTGCTTCTGACTTGGGGCTCTCTTCACTCAGGACTTCCATTTCCCTGGATGGTTATTTATACTCCTGACTTGAGAGTATCCTTCTGTCTCTCCAGGAACAACAGTCCCCTTTGCAAAATCCCTTCTAACGTTTCAAAGAAGATAATTGTGATTTGCATGTACCACAGTAGCGAGGTGTCCACACGGGCAACACAGAGCACTAGGCTTGCATTTCACTGAACCCTAAAATTCAGGCCAAATGCAGCAGCTAGGTAGGTTGCTTTGGTTCCAACGGCATCACCACTGGCAACATTCCTCTCAGTTGGGACATTGTACTGAGAAAGCCTTGTCCACACCTATAGCTAGGTTACAAGTGGGGTGATAGGTTTGTACAACAGCCCTCCCCGCCAGGACCTGAGCATAAACTAACTTCACTAGACAAACTGGGTGTGTGTGCATTCGCACCTTCATTTTGGTGAGCAAGTCTCTTTACGTATCAATTGTCAAGAGTGTCCCCAAGTCATACTGCTTGCCCTTGCCTATTTACTAAGTTGTAGCTCATTCATGTCATGTGGGATTAGGGTTAGCTTATTAGATTTATTACCAAGTGCTATAATGTATTCATTATTTTCACAATTCTTTTGAGTTTCATTTATGCTCTTGGAAGAAGAATGTATCCCCAGTGGCCAAAGGAAGTGTGTTGTCTCCAAAAGTGCAGCCAGTTTAGAGATGAAGAGGGTACAGGTGCAGACTCTTACCAGTGCTTCCCAGGCTTTCCAGAGCCAGACAGCTCCCCAGACTTCTCCGTGAACCTGTCCATGCACCGCATGTCCAGGCCTTTCTTCACCCTGACTTTTGCCCTAAGAATGCTCTCTGCAATTTAGGAGCACCAGTTAAATTTTGCATTCCACTCAGATCTATTAATGACAAGACCTTTGATATAAAACAAGAAGACAAAAGCATTCTGTCCGATCCCTGACCAGGGCACCAGGCCCTGTACTCCTTGTCTGTCTCAATCAGGTCTTTGCAAGGCGAGAACGAGGAGGCATAGATGAAATGAACTTTGAATTTTAAATAAGAGACTAGAATCAGAGAATCTTGTGGGATTTTAAATTTGGAAAGTACCGATAATAGCCATTAAGGCAATATGCTTTCCCCTGCTATTCCTCAGGCCCTGTACAATATCCCCGACAATGTCACCATAGCCTTGCTAGGAGGTAAATTCCTATAAGGCAGGACGTATATATGTCTCTATGTTCACATTGCCAAACACATTAAAGGCCCAGAACCATTGCTCAGTAAATGCTGTTTGATTTTAATTAATTCTTTCTTGAGTAAATGCATAAAGGATTGGTGAGCTTGGCCTCACGTGGTTCAGTAGCTGAGCACACTCCTTCTCATGAGTCGACTTATTGCACCATTGGATGGTGTTTGCCATCAGAAATGTCTTTAAATAAGATGGAAATCTGTCTCAATGTAAGTTCCATCTCGTTAGTCCAGCTCTGTCTTTCAGAAGCACACAGACCAAATCTCCTCCTTTCATGGAGATGCATAGACAGGGACGTGCCCCCTCTGAAACATCTTTCTTTTATGTTGGCCAGTGTTGGAGGCCTTCAACCTCTTCTGAGAGCATGCAATTCTGCGTCTTCCACTTGGGCTTCTCTCCAGGCAAGTCAAATCTTCCAAATGGAGTGGATTCCACAGACCTACCTCAGCATCCTAGAGGCTTGTTTGAGGAATAAATGGACCTGGTAGTCCACTGGAGGGGAAACAAGGGAGACCTACAGCTTCCCCTGGGGTGGGACCAGCTGATCCTCTTCTGAAGGGTAGGA
The DNA here is from genome assembly GCA_020662805.1 of Glaucomys volans. NCBI lineage: Eukaryota > Metazoa > Chordata > Mammalia > Rodentia > Sciuridae > Glaucomys > Glaucomys volans. The sequence goes on along the minus strand of JAJEJO010003728.1, from coordinate 357,103 downwards.
TAGGGTCTCCTGATCCATGTGCTGCTATTAAGGTACATTCTGTGACTGCCCAAGAGATCAGAGGTGAGGCTCCCTTCCAATCAGTCCTCACTGACTGGGGCTCATGGCTCGTGCATCTCCGGATAGATTTCAGCCTCATTTTCCACTTGATAGAAGACTCAGGGGTGGAGGAGGGTGCATGTGGGAAGAGGGTTACAGCAGTCACTAGGTTGCAATGCAGACAGCCCCGGCCCTGAGGGGTTGTTGTGTGAACTGGCCTCCCGGGCACCAAGAAAATCATGTCCTGTGTATCTGCATGTCACAGATACAAGGCTTTACGGAAAAGACAGCAGGTGCCCATCCAGAAGCACTCACTGATAATCCATCAGCCAAGTCACGGACTTTGTCTCAGGGTTTGTTGTGGGAAGTTTGGGTATTAGTTTAGTTTGCCATTTTATGGCAAAAAGAAGTGCCCACTTCCCCTTAGTGGGCATTCTTCCTCCTGAGTCCCTGCACATTTACTATCTTTTTATCCCCAAATGTACTTCCTTTCCTAAAACCTAAGCACAGGTACCCCTTGTATTATTTCCTCAATTTGAAATGTTCTTGACCCATCTGGTCCTTGAATTCTTCTTTACCACAAATACAACTCACCATTTCTTCCCACCATATCACCCCTCCCCACTTTGATCCCACAGAGTCTCTATGGGGAGATACAAGGAGAGATGCTGTTTCAACAAGTGCTTGCTAAAAGAAAAAAATGCTGATATAAAAGAAAGCCTAGGGCTGGGGATATAGCTGAAGTTGGTAGAGTGCCTGCCTTGCAAGCACAAGGCCCTAGATTCAATCCCCAGCACTGCCAAAAGAAAAAGAAAAAGAAAAAGAAAGCCTAGTGATTGGGAAGCTGTTGCTCAAGACACTGCTTACCATGGAAGGCATCCCAGGATCAAATTCAGAGAAAGAAAAGCATCCAGAGACAGGGAGAGGTGTGAGGCAAGGCACAGAGCAGGTGTGGTCTGGATGCCCCACATTTCAGGAGAAGCTGCTTGAACAGTTAATCAGTGGTCAGTTGGGAAGGGCTGCTGGTCCTGAGCTGAACCCGCCTGGGCTAACAGTCCTCTGGTTCAGGATGGCACCTGGGATGGAAGGAGTGGTCAGGAGGCACAGAGGTCCTCTGGCCTCCAGTTCTGTAGCAGGACCATGACCCTGAGCCACATGCTTCATAAGTGCTGGTGAAAGTCAGGGACACCATACCTGCCACACTTACAGGTCCCAGTCAGACTCTAGGTATCAGGACTTTGTCCTAATAACACAAGGCCTCGTTTATTTGGTTGAATCAGGAAATGAGTGCTTCTGCTTTAAAGAGCTTTCCAGATTACTGAAACTTATTCCATGAAACCAGTAACTTAAAACATGTTAGCTAATTTGGTTAGAAATTTCCTAAAATGAATTTCATGATCCCACCTCCTAAATTGAATGTAATTTTCTTTTTATTGATATCATCACATTTAATATCCATTAATATTGGAATATAAAGTGGTGATGCTCTAAGTAGCTGCTGGCATCTCCTCCTTCCTTGGGGATGGGTGGCTAGAGAGAACAAGGAAGAGTGTCCTGAAACCCTCTTCCACACACCTGCCCACTGCCCACACAGAAGCTATTAAACTAGGTGAGCTCTTTGCCTGTATAAAAACAAGCCTTGCTGGACTTTGCACTCATTAAACTTTTATTTGTTCCCCTTTTCTTTTGCTTACAATCATCAAGGTCTAGAATCTCCACAAGTCCCAGACTGTTTGACTTTTGCATTCTTTCAACATTTTTTCTTTCTCCTTGCCTGTAATGATCAAGTTTTAAAATATCAGCACTGGAAGAGTCTTTAGGCATTATTTAGATGTATGTCACTTTCCTTTTTATGAATGGAGAGCCTGAGACCTGGCAAGGGGGAAATGCTGAGGCCATGGTCATACTGCAAAGCAGAGGCAAATCTGGGGTGAGAACCAGCTCACCCTCTGCTGAGTCAATGCACCTGACTCATTCTGACCCCTTCATCAGATCCTGGGCTCCTGCCTTATCTCAAAGGCCCAACTCAAATGCTCTTTCACCAGTGAGCTTTCCTCAGCAGACACAGCAATTATGCACTTGATGTGTACTTAGGATGTGGCACCATGCTTTATCCTATGTTTGCTTCCCACATGATGAACTTCTCCAGTGTCCTAATTCCTGTACTGAAACTCTAACGCCCCCAGGTGGCTGCATTTGGAGATAGAGCCTATAAGCAGGAAATTAAGGTTAAATGAGGTCAGAAGGATGGGGCCCTAATCCAACAAAGCTATTTTCTCCATTTGTGTTCAATGAATCAATAAGTAAATTAAAAAAAAGTCTCACCTTAAGGAAAAAAAAAAAGAAGAGACACTGGAGCTCTCATTCCCTCTCCTTCTCTCTCTCTCTCTCTCTCTCTCTCTCTCTCTCTCTCTCTCCCACCCCCTACATGATGGTACCATGTGAGGACACAGAGAAAAGGCAAAGGCAGCCATCTGCAATTCAAGGAAAGAGTCCTCACCAGACCCCAACTCAGCTGGTATCTTGATCTTGGAGTTCTTCTAGTCCCCAGAAGTATAACGAATTGAACTTCTGTTGTAAAAGTGCCTCAGATCTTGACTTTTTCTCATGATGGTCCAAGATAATTAAAACAAATAGGAATCCTTTCTTATCATCTGCTTTGACTGTGAGCAAGTACCTGGGATTTGGCAAGGGTTCAGTAGACAGAGGAAGAATGGACTAGGAGGAGCGTGAGGCAGAGAAGGAAGCTCGGGTAGTGGCTGTTCTACTTGGACAAAGCATCTGGATGAAAACAAGTTGGGTCCAGAGTTGTGGAGAGTAGGATAGGAACAGTCCACCACTCGTGGCCCATGAGGACTCAGGCTTTCCTGATACCCTCCCCTGTCCCTAAAATGGACTTTGAGGTAAAACTGCCTAATTCCCTCTTTGCATGTAATTGGAAGATGCTGGTGTTGAACAGCTGGTACGTTTAACAGAATTAATCATAAATGGAAGTAGGAGCTTCCTATCTCTGAAAGTTACAAGAAGCTGGGAAACCCTGTGCCAGGAGCTGGATCAGTGGCCCTTTGATTTAAGTTCAGTTGGGAAAGGATTTAACATGCATTTGTTAAGACAGCCCTTGAGAGTGGCCGGCTCCCTGCGTGTCTGAATTCCCTGTGCACAGCTGTGTGAGGGATGCACAAGCCTGGGGATTTCCTAAAATGCATGGCCTGGAAGCTGAGTCTCAGCAAACATGAGACCACATTAGGGACCATTTGTAACATGCCCATCCCCAGACATCCCTGCCCTCACCACCCTTTATTCCATTCGTCTTTCACTTCCATCTTTGGGCACAGAGAACGGGATCTATAGAGTATGAACTAACCAGAAACTCACAGAGCTCAGAAGATCCTTAAAGATCAATGATCCTACCACCATCCGCCATGAACTCCCAGATACAAAACTGACAAGGTTCATACTATAGTCTTATCTATGTTTCTTGAAAATCTCTGATGATGGGGAGGTGATTATCATCAGAAGCTGTGCTATCTCTTCCTTTTACAGATTGTAAAGATAGTGCCTGCACAGGCATAGAGTCAGGTGGGAAAAGTCTTAGACTAGGAGCCAAAAGGTCTGGGTTCTAGATACCTCTCCTTCACCAGGCAACATTGTAACTGTCACTATAGACCGGAGACTTTAGGCTCAGGAGTATCTCACCAACGAGGTTGCTACAAGTAATAAATGCATAGACTAAGGCACCCACGAGTATCCAATGTAACCATGCTACCAGTCCTCGTTTGTCTGTCTTCAGTCTCTCATTGAAAACATGGTTACAATGGATACTCGTGAGATACCATAACCTATGCTTTGATGTAGCATATTGGTATCCTTATTGGTAGGATATTACTGAGCATTAATAAACCTTTTAGAATTGGGAACAGATTGACATCAGATGAAATTCTCTACATCATGTAAAAGTAATCTTTTCCATTTATATAGTACTTTAGCCTTTATACAAAGGAGTCCACGTTTGTTCTTTGTTCCTTCGTTTGATTCTCACAATGACCTTTTGCTGCACCTCTATTTGACAGACAGGAAAATTGATGCACAGGAAGGAGACGTGATTCACACAAATGTTCACATTCAGATGGAAGTCAAACTTGGACTGAAATCCAGGTCTGTCTTTCTCGGTAGCTGAGGAGATTTTTATCTGGTTGAGATAGAAATGAGAATCTATGATAAGAGGAATTCTTTGCAGAGTGGGAAAGCCCAGCTGGGGAGAGGATCCAGGCAATACCCAGGAACTTCTGAGGAAATTGACAGCACATCTCATGAAAATTCTGAATTCCTAAGGAATTCTGAGAATGGTCATCCTGAGCATTTGCAAAGGAGATTGCAAAGGACTCAGAGGACATTCTGTGGCCATTGGAGTCAGGAGGAGATGGAACTTCTGCTCTGTGGAGAAAGCATGGTGTTTCACCTGTGTTGCCCAGAACCAGGGAGCTCAGCACAGAGGGCCAGCTTTGGGTGTAGCATGTCGGGAGAAGTGGAAAGGCTCCTCCCTGTGGATATGGCTGTACCTTCACACCTTCCACCAGTTGGCATGGGCCTTTCCATCATACATCTTTTAATGTCATTTCAGAGAGGTCAAATGAAAAAAGTAAGAATGTACCTTAAGTTGACACCAGAAGTGTGTTAATCAACTTTCTGTTACTATAACAAATAACTGAGATAATCCACTTATAGGGAAAGAAAGTCTATTTGGACTTTCAGTTTTGGAGGCTTCTGTCTGTGGTCGGTAGACCCCTTTGCTTTTGGGCCTATAGTGAGTGAGGAAGCACATCATGGAAGGAGAGAAAGAGAGAAAGGAAGGAGCCAGGGTCTCACTACCCTTGGTAGGGCATGCACCAATGATCTGGAGAGCTCCTTAACTTTCCATTGCCTCCCAATGTCACCACCCTGAGATGGAGCCTCAGTCTTTGGGAGACAGTTAAGATCCAAACTATACCAGATATTTTTGTCTTTTAGCTTTAAAAAGGGAATTTCCTGGGGTCTTCGCCATATTGATATGCTTTGTTCAAAGGGCTCAGGTATGTTTGATGTCTCAGTGATGCAATGACCTCATCAGTGAAATGGGAGTAGCTCTTTTCTGAAAGCAGGGAGCTGGTCCCTACAGTGGTTCATGGGTTCTTGATGTTCTGAACCCTGGGATACAAAGCTATTTGGCTTGTGTATACAGAGGGTCTAATGCTGGCTAATGTTCTGTAATGGACAAACCCTTTTTAATCAGCTGAGTCCATTTCTGTGGGGAGCCTTCCCAAATGCAAAACAATTACATAAGCTACTGCTAGTTAGCTTAATTGGCACATTTAGGTTAGTCATGTAAATTAGGTTCTTTTTATATTTTGCCAATCTTTCATAGTATAACAGGACTGTTCCCATGTTAAGAATTTCAAATAAATGTTTCCTGGCGTGATTAGAATCTGCTCAGCAATTACCTGTGAACACGTCGACTCTTGTGCCTGATGGTGGATAAAGGGTTTGAAGGCATCTCTATGGATTCCCCATCCCCTCCCTCCCTGGGGTAAAAGGCTCACCAGCTGTGCCAGGACCAAGGCTGCGTGGAGTGCTTCTCAGATCAGGTTTGGAGCTCTGACATGCGCATGCTTGACCTGCCCAGGATCTTTGCCTTCTTCTGCCACCATCCACCCACCATGACCAACAGACAGCTGCATCACCCTCTCCTTAACTCCCAGGGCTGCACCCCACTCCCTCCTTGTCATTGTCCCTGGTGCTGGGGATAGACTCCTAACTCATTCCCTTCAAACCCTTCAAACACCTTCAGAGTGTCTGGGCTGACTATTAGAAACACAAATCTGAACATCTGACTCAGAACCTTTCTGTGGATGGTTTCTTACTGCCCGATGAATGAACATAGAAAATGGTCCAAACTCCTTTTTGTGGCCTGGCCCCACCTGCCCATCAGATCCATTTCTCTTTAAACTCTGCAGAAAACTTATCCTTGCTTGGGCTGAGGAACCATGGAATCCTAGGCAGGAAGATCTCTCTGTTTTGTTGCTCGGGAATAACACAGTAGGAAATCAGCAATGCTTGCCTCCAAGAACCCACCAAACTCTCAAAGGGAAGAGTCTCTGAAGAGCCCACCTCATTCTGGCAAGAGGGGGAGAAAGTCACCTTTTGAAATAGTCCAAAGCCTTTTCTGGGGCAAAGGCCTCTCTTCACAGAAGCGATTTTCCAGGGAGTTGATCCGATTTAAGGTAAGGACATTTTTCCGACTCTAGCTCTTCTGACTTGCAGTGTCACCTACAGGGGTAAATCAGCCAAGAAGATTAAGTCCATTAGGAATCTGCTATAGATTCCAGAGGCCTGGGAATCTGAAGGCATCAGAGGAGGAGCCTGTGTGGAGCTGGGATCATCTATAGGATCTTCCATTCTACCAATACTTCCCTGAAAAGTGAATCAGAAATATTTCCAGGTGAGGAGGGATCCTAGGAGGAGAAATGCCCCAGAGGAAGGCCCCTCCCACAGACATACTGCACCACCTGGGTGACTCCAGGGAGGTCACCAGAACCTCACTGGCTCTCACACTCACAGACAGCAGGACTGGATTCCTCTCTCTCGGTTACTCTGTGGGAGCTGTGGTGGTTAATTCTATGTGTCATCTGCACCGTGCCGTGGGGTGCCAGATTAAGCATTCTTTCTAAGTGTGTCTATGGGATTGTTTCTGAGGCGACTAGCTTTCAGAATGGTGGACTCAGTACAGTAGATCACCTGCCCTGATATGATGGACATCATCAGTCCCCTGAGAGCCTTGCCATGAGTTGAATGGGTTCTCAAAGTTCATATGTTAACAACTTAATCCTCAGTGCAACAGTGTTGAGAAGGGACCTTTACAGAATGACTGGACATAAGCCCCTTACCTCCTGAATAGATGAGATTTGTGTTGTTTTCCTGGGATTGAGTTAATCATCACAAGTGTGGGTTTGTTATATAAGCAAGAGTGCTTCTCCCTTGCATGCTCTCTCATCGCGTGATTCCATCTGCCATGTGATCATGGAGCAAGATGACCCTCTCCAGCTGCAACCCCTTGATCTTAGACTTTCCAGCCTCCATAACCATGGACACATATGTTTCTGTTACTATGAATTGTCCAGTCTGTGGTGTCCTGATACAGCAGCACAAAATGGACTGAAACAAGCCTAAGTAGAACAAAAAGGCAGACAAGAGGAAATTATTCCTTTCTATTTCCTGCTTCCTGTTTGAGCTGGGAAATCAGTCTATTCCTCCCCTTAGACTGGAACAAGTTTTCCTGAGACCATTAGTTTTCCTGGGACTCCAGGCTGTAGACAAAATATTGTGGGACTTTTTGGTCTGTATAATCATGTGAACCAAATCTTCACAACAAATCTATGTACCTATCATCTATCTATCTATCTATCTATCTATCTATCTATCTATCTATCATCAATCAATCATCTATCTATGAACCTGACTACACAGTACAGGTCACTAATCATAGATCTAAGACCCAGAATCCATGCCTATTTTGAGTATGTGTTCTCATGTGCAGTTTTCTAAGGTCTTAAGATCCATTATGCCCCTTCAGATCCTTTAGACTATGTTAACCAAAAGAAGACAAAGTGTCACTAAAAAGAAGACCTTTCTTTGGGCTGTACCCTGCGGAGGACTGTACTCAAAGAAGGCTACTGAAGATACAATAAATCCATCTATTATGTCACAGAACCACACTTTTTATGAGATGTGATATAAGCTAGAAAACAAAGCAGGAATAACTGTTACCTTCAGCTACACATGAAATAGGAAGCATCTTCATGGCCAATGATGACTTTCCCCACACCACCTCCCATGTTACAACAGCCACAAACAAGCTTGAGGCATACATGATAAACTGTAAAAATACATGTAAAATAAATGGAAAATGAAGAATAGGGGCATATATATGATAAGATTCATGTTGAAATAATAGTTCATATAGAGATCTTTGGCAAACCTATAAGGGAAAAGCAGATCTCTCAAAAAAAAGGGGTCAAAGTGCATATAGTGGAGACCATAAAGAAAAATGCGAATAGCCAATAAATATGAAATGTCATTCAACCTTGCAAATAATTGAAGTACAAAAATGGATATGCCATTTTTCATCTAAATTATTGACAGGAATTTAAATATAAGCAAAACCAATATTGTTGAGTATTTAAAACACTGATTTCAGTTCTGGCCATGAAGTGGAAAACACCCAAAGGAGTTTATGAAATATTGATGCATCATCTGCTTCTGCTGTGGGAATTGCCCTTCCACCATAAGCAGCTAGAAAACCACACAAATATGTGAAGCAACTGTTTTCAGATAATAAGCAACAGGAAAAGTAAGCTGTTACCCCGAAGAGAAGAGAAACAAATGAGGTGAGCGTTGTAGCTGCCCAGCTTGCTGCCCAGAGGCAATTTCCAGGACACAGAGCAGATGGAGGACCAACCAGTCTCAGCAGTTTCACTGAGTTGAAGACAGAGGTCACAGTTCTAGGGAGCCAGTTTTCCAGACTGACATTTATAAGGCAGAGTACTAAGAAGGGCAGGGGGGACTGCACAGAGAGCTCTGGTGATCTAGAGAGGGACCCCTCAAATAGTTTACTGACTAGTGACTCTCAATTCAAGGGGAAAAACATCATTGGATGGGGAAGAGGAAGGACAGGAGCAGCAGAAAGCAGAGGCTGAATGGTTCTGGGAGCTCATGGAAAACTATTAATAGTAGATATAGGCATCTATAAAGTACTGACTCAGTAATGGGACTAAATTAGACTACAAATTACTATAAATTCTCCCAAAGGTTTAGAGCAATCCTAGAGACAAGCAAGATTGTAAGTCACTAATGTTATGTCCAAGAAGAAAAAAAAATTCCATACTAATAAAAGAATTACAACCAAATCCAAAAGTCAAGAACAGAAAATACACAAGGTGGGGCATCAAATAAAAATGAACAGGCTTAACAAGTATGCAAAGAAGCACGCAAAAAAATGCATGCTTGTTAAGTAGGCAAAGAAGCAGAAAAATCAAATTCAGAGCCAGCAGAACAAATCAATCAATAGAAAAAGAAAAAAAATGGCAGGTATACTGATATTAGCAGGCTGGACATTAAAACAGATATTATAGGGGTGAAAGAAGGATGGGAGTGATTCATCAATGTGTGCTAAGTTGTTGTTAGATAGGATTAGTAAGTTCTGGAATGCTATTTTCTGGTAGGGTGACTACAAATAATGATAATGTACTATATATTTCAGAAAGCTAGACAAGAGGATTGGGTTCTCACCATAACTGATAAGTGTTTGAATAGGTAGATACGTTTAACCTGATTTAAATAGTGCACAATGTATGTACGTATTAAAGCATCATGTTACCCCATTAATATGGACAATCTTTATGGTTTTTGTGCAGTAAAAAATAAATTTAGTTTGAATAAAAACATCTGTTACAAATATATTTTAATAACCTGAAGGAGGTAAAGGAAAATGTCGGTAAGAATGTGATGAGAACATAAGTGAAAGATATAAGGAGACTAAAATGAAACTTAAAGAGATAAAAACTGTAATAAAAATAAGAAAAGTACAAAAACAGAGAAGCAGCACATGAGATTTTCAGAAATTATTAATGGGAACATGGAAACCTAGAATGGAAGCCTTTCAAAATAAACACAAAATGAAGCAAATCAAAATAATGTGACCAAATAAGGTTCATCCCAAGACTTCAGGGATGGTTTAACATTTGCAAATCAAACAATATATTTACCATATTAACAACTAAATACAAAGAACAAAATGAGCATCTCTAGTAGATACAAAAAATTGATGAATTCCAATATGGATTAATATTAAAGCCTCTCATAGAATAAGAATATATGAACTTTCTCAACTGGGAAACTCTTCAGTTAACATTTTACTTAGAGATAATTATCAAATGCTTTCCTCCATAAAGTCAGTAACCAGGCAAAAAAAGAAAAAGAAGGAAGGCCAATTGGAAAGAAAAAAATAAGGTTTTATTTGAAGACCACATGATCATCTATTTAGAAACTCCCAAGGATTCTATGGGGAAAAAATAACTATTAGAACTAATAAATTAGTTTAGCAAGATCACAAAAGTACACTGTGGAAAAGTCAATTGTGTTGCTATATGTTAGCAACAAATAATTGTAAGTTAAAATAAAAAATTCCACATACAGTATCATCAGAAATATAACATGCTTAGGGGTATGTTTAATAAATACATGCAAGATCTCTGTACTGAAAACTATCAAATGTGAAGAAAATTAAAGAGAAACCAAACAAATGAAGAGACAGACCATGTTCATGGATTGGAAGACAATAGTGCTAAGGTAATGCTAAGGTAAAACTGTTCCCAAATTGACCTGTAGATTCAATACCATCTCAAACAAAATTGAAACAATAATTTTTGTATAAAATTATATGCTAATTCTAAAATATCCAGATAAATGAAAATGACCTATATGACCAAATCAATTTTTTTTATAAATCAATTTTTTTTCTTTTTTTATTGGTTCTTTTAAATTATGCATGACAGTACAACCCACTTTGATATAATTATACAACAGGGAATATATCTTTTTTTCACAAATTAGATTCACACGTTTCATATAATCTTACATATACCTAGGGTAATACTGTCTGTATCAGTCTACTATTTTTCCTTCCCCCTCTCCCTCCCATTCCATTTTCCTCCACACCATCCATACTTCCTCCCTTCTTTCCTTCTCCCCCCCCCGGTAACACCCCCCCCCCCCGTTATGTATCAGCATCCACTGATCAGAGAAAACATTTGGCCTTTGGTTTTTTGGGCTTGGTTTATTACACTTAGCACGATATTCTCCAACTCCACACATTTACCAGCAAATGCCATGGTTTTATTCTTCTTTATGACTGAGTAATATTCCATTGTGTATACATACCACAGTTTCTTTATCCATTCTTCAATTGAAGGGCATCTAGGTTGGTTCCACAATCTAGCTACTGTGAATTGAGCAGCTATGAATATAGATGTGCATCCCTATACTTTGCTGATTTTAAGACCTTTGGGTATAAACCAAGGAGTGTGATAGCTGGGTCAAATGGTGGTTCCATTCCAAGTTTTTTGAGGAATCTCCATACTGATTTCCAGAGTGGCTGCACCAATTTGCAACTCCAGCAGCAATGTACAAGTGTGCCTTTTTCCCCACATCCACGCCAACACTTATTATTGCTTGTATTCCTGATAATAGCCATTCTAATTGGAGTTAGATGAAATCTTAGGGTGGTTTTAATTTGCATTTCTCTAATCACTAGAGATGATGAATGCTTTTTCATATATTTGTTGATCATTTGTATATCATCTTCTGTGAAGTGTTTGCCCAGTTCTTTAGCCCATTTATTGATTGGGTTCTTTGCATTTTTGGTGTAAAGTTTTGAAAGTTCTTTATAAATTTTGGAGATCAGTGCTCTGTCTGAAGTGTGTGTGGAAAAGATGTTTTCCCACTCTGTAGGCTCTCTTTTCACATTATTGATTGTTTCTTTTGCTGAGAAAAAGTTTTTTAGTTTGAATCCGTCCCATTTATTGATTCTTCCTTTTATTTCTTGCGCTCTGGTGATCTTGTTGAGAAAGTTTTGTCCTAAGCCAATATGAAGAAGATTTGGGCCTACTATTTCTTCTATTAGGCGAAGAGTCTCAGGTCTAATTCCTAGATCCTTGATCCATTTTGAGTTGAGTTTTGTACAGGGCGAGAGATAGGGATTTAATTTCATTTTGTTGCATATGGATTTCCAGTTTTGCCAGCACTATTTGTTGAAGAAGTTATCTTTTCTCCATTGTATGTTTTTGGCATCTTTGTCTAGTATGAGGTAACTGTACTTATGTGGATTTGTCTCTGCATCTTCTACTCTGTACCATTGGTCTACTTGTCTGTTTTGGTGCCAATACCATGCTGTTTTTGTAACTATTGCTCTATGGTAGAGTTTAAGGTCTGGTATTGTGATACCTCCTGCATCATTCTTCCTGCCCAGGATTGTTTTGGCTATTGTGGGTCTTTTGTTCTTCCATATGAATTTCATGATTGCTTTTTCTATTTCTATGAAGAATGTCATTGGAATTTTATTGGAATTGCATTAAAATTGTATAGCACTTTTGGAAGTATGGCCATTTTGATTATATTAATTCTGCTTATCCAAGAACATGGAAGATCTTTCCATCTTCTAAGGTCTTCCTCAATTTCTTTCTTTAATGTTCTGTAGTTTTCGTTGTAGAGGTTTTTTACCTCTTTTGTTAGATTGATTCCCAAGTATTTTATTTTATTTGAGGCTATTTTGAATGGAGTTGTCTTCCTCATTTCACTTTCAAATGATTCATCGCTTATGTAGATAAATGCATTTGATTTATGTGTGTTTATTTTATATCCTGTTATTGTGCTGAATTCATTAATTAGGTCTCAAAGTTTCCTGGTGGAGTTTTTTGGATCCTCTAAATATAGGATCATGTCATCAGCAAATAGTGACAACTTGAGTTCTTCTTTTCCTATTCGTACACCTTTAATTTCTGTGGTCTGTCTAATTGGTCTGGCTAGCATTTCCAGCACAAAGTTGAATAGAAGTGGTGACAGTGGGCATCCCTGTCTTGTTCCGATTTTTAAAGAGAATGCTTTCAGTTTTTCTCCATTAAGAACGATATTGGCAGTGGGCTTAGCATAAGTAGCCTTCACAATGTTGAGGTATGTTCCTCCCATCCCTATTTTTTCTAGTGTTTTGAGCATGGAGGGGTGTTGTATTTTGTCAAATGCGTTCTCAGCATCTATCAAAATAATCATAAGATTCTTAACCTTAAGTCTATTGATGTGATGAATTACATTTATTGATTTCCGAATGTTGAACCAACCTTGCATCCCTGGGATGAACCCCACTTGATGGGTGTGCACTATCTTCTTAATATGTTTTTGTAAGAGATTTGCCAGAATTTTGTTAAGGATTTTA
>JAJEJO010003728.1:168042-339046 GCA_020662805.1 Glaucomys volans | reverse complement strand
CTTTTGTTTCCTGTAGTTGCTCTTTCAGCTGCTTATTGGAATGGTCAATCACTGCCCGCATTTGCTCTCTTAACTCATCCTTTGCTTCATGAATCATTTTAATCATATATATTCTGAACTCCTTTTCTGGCATTTGTTCTACCATGCTGTCATTGGATTCTATTAGTGTAGAATCTTGGTTTGTTTGGAACACTTTCCTCCCTTGTTTTTTCATGTTGTTCATGTATCTTCCCCTCTAGCAATGCAGATCTAGGGTATTATAGTTTCTTCCCTATAGGCTTATAGAGACCCTATAGTTTTCTGAAACCTCTTCTTTAAGGGAGGGATCAATATTAGCAACACCCAGTATAGACAATATGCAGCTCTAAACCAAATAGCCCCTATGAAGACTATTGTTACAGTAGCCTTTTTGTTACAATATTGTTACAATATTGTCATAATAAACAGAGAGGATGAATTCAATTATTATCTACAGTATAACAAACAGATTTGCAATGAGGACTGCAGTTTCTAGTGGAGGACAAAGAGGATGGGGAGGGGTAGGATGCAACTGTTAACCATGTAAGAAAAGAGTATGAAGAAGTTCTAGATCATCGGAAGAGTGAACATGTAGTCAAAAGAAGTTGGTTGTTAGCATGAGAAAAGTGAGAAAAAGCCCTTGAGGAAACAGGTAAACAAAAGGAAAGTAGAGAGCAAGAAAAACAAAGAAATAAAAATTTAAAAGCTTTCACAAAGGAGAAAAAAAAACTACACTATAGCAGTCATATACTATTCAAACCTCCCAGTCTTTAGTAGCCTGAGATATGAGAGGTACCTGACAATGAGCTTCCAGTCTCCAGCAGGCATCTCAGGATGGGATTTGCTCCACCTAATGACAGTTTCCCCTTCGCAGATAATCCTAGATGGCTGCACTGGCTTCTAAACGTGTTGGCAAATGGGGAAAGGCAGCGCAGGGTGTGGGCACCGAGACTGTGTGGGGTGCAGTTGGTCAGGCTGGGCCCCTGGAGGTGGTGTGCTGTCAGTCAAGCTGGGGATCCTGGAGGTGGGGTGCTGTCAGTTGGGCTGGCAGTCCTGCAGCTCCTGGCGTCTTTTTCCCCAAATACTGGCAACCACGTGTAACCAAACCTGCGGGTACTGTGACGGTGAACTTCCAGGCAACAACAGGCAGCTGGTGATCCACTGACGGTCTACAGGCTATGCAGGCTACTGACAGACGATTGGCAGATGAACCTCGGTTGGTGGGCGATGGGTAGGTGAAAGGCAGGTGATGGGCAAGCCAGAGGCAGGCAAACAGGCAAGTGATGGATGATAGGCGGCGGTCCCAAATCAATTTCTTAGAAAAGAACAACAGATGAAAAGTTAAGGAAAATGCAGTACATACACATAATGGAATATTACTCAACCATAAAGAATGAAGTTATGACATTTGCAGGTGAATAGATGGAGCTGGAAAATACCGTGCTAAGCAAAATAAGCCAAACCCCCAAAAACCAAAGGTAGAATGTTTTCTCTGATAAGAGGATACTGAGTCGTAATGGGGGGGGCCATTATGGGGTTATGGGGAAGAATGGAGGAACTTTGGATTGTGCAGAGGAGATGGGTAGGGGAGGGGATGTGAGGATGGAAAGGACAGTGGAATGAGATGGACATTATTATCCTATATGCATGTGTGATTACACTACCAGTGTGACTTTGCACCATGTACAGCCAGAGGAATGAGAAGTTGGGCTCCATTTGTGAACAATGTGTCAAAATGCATTCTACTGTCATGTACAACCAATTAGAACAAATTAAAAAATAAAAAAAATTAAAAAGAACAAAATTGAAGTATTTGAATCTCTTGATTTCAAGACAAACAGTAATCAAAACAGTGGGTAGATAATATATGTAGATCCCTAAAGGAGAGTCCAGGAATAAACCACACAGATATGACATATTGATTTTGCAATTCAATGTGTAAATAAGTAATCATTTAAAAAAGTTGCTGGAATAATTGTATCTCCACTTGCAAAGCAATAATGTGCCTCTATATTATTCTCCAACCATATCTAAAAATGACCTCAAAATGGATGAGAAACCTAAACAAAGGAACTGAAAATATAAAACTTCTGGGAAAAAAAATCTTTGTACCTTTACCATGAGAAAAATTTTCTTAAGTAGTAATTAAAAGACATAAAAGACATTAAAAGACACATAAAGGAAAGATAATTAAAATTGGACTTGGGTAACTAAAATTATTCTTCGAAAGTCAGTGTTAGAAAATGTTAGGTATAAAGAAAAAAAGATGCTTGTAAATATATATCTAAATACTAATACACAGCATATTTTAAATATATTTATATATTCAGAAGAAATGCAAAATTCTTACAACTTCACAAAAAAATACACCAATTAGAAGAAAGAAAAAGTTTGGCATATATACTTTATGAAAGAAGAAATATGAATAATAAATGGATATGTGAAAAATACATTATTAGACATTATAAAATGCAAATTAAAACCATAATAATATGACTAAAACCAACAGGTCTGACAAAATCAGTGTTGTCAAGAATGGGAAACACAAGCCGGGCGCAGTGGCGCAAGCCTGTAATCCCAGTACTTGGGAGGCTGAGGCAGGAGGATCGTGAGTTTAAAGCCAGCCTCAGCAACTTAGCGAGGTCCTTAGCAACTCAGTGTGACCCTGTCTCTAAATAAAATACAAAATAGGGCTGGGGATGTGGCACAGTGG
Source organism: Glaucomys volans (assembly GCA_020662805.1). Classification (NCBI taxonomy): domain Eukaryota; kingdom Metazoa; phylum Chordata; class Mammalia; order Rodentia; family Sciuridae; genus Glaucomys; species Glaucomys volans. The sequence goes on along the minus strand of JAJEJO010003728.1, from coordinate 336,315 downwards.
TGGAGTGCCCTGGATTCAATCCCCAGTACCAAAAAAAAAAAAAAAAAAGAATGGGAAACACTAGAATGTTTATGCATTTCTGGAGGGAGCAGAATTACACAGTAACATTGGAAAATAGTTACACAACTTCCTGTGATGTTAAATACATATTTACCACTTAACCCTAAAATCTCACTCTTAGGTTTCTAACTAAGAGAAATCAAAGCAAATGTCCACAAAAACATTCACATTTTAATGCACACAGTAGATTTATTAACAGCAACCCCAAACTGGAAATATTCCAAATGTCCATCAACTGGCAAATGGATAAGAAAATAGTGATGTATCACACAATGGCACGTTACAGGTAAAATCAATAAACTACTATTACATGAAATAACATGGGTGAATTTCAAAAATTTTACATAAAGTAAAAGCAGCTCAGATACAGAAGACTATTTTCTGTTGGTTCTGTTTATATGAAATTCTAAAAAGTAAAAAATGTGGTGCTTAGCATATCATTCTCTATCTCTGTCCATTTACTGACAAATGCTAGTTCATTCTTCTTTAAGGCTGAGTAATATTCCATCATATATATATATATACCACATTCATGGAGATTTTAAAAATAAATTTTATATCTATCATAAGTGGCATTGTTTCTTTATTGTCTTTTACAGATGAACTAACAGTTCATTGTGAGTGTATAGAAATGCTACTTTCATTTGTTGATTTTGTATCCTGAGGCATAACGGAAATCATTAGATCTATGTGTGTGGTGGGTATGTGTGTCTATGTGTGTCTTCATGGTATTTTGGATTTGACATCATGTCATCTGCCATTAAGGGCTACTTGCTTTTATTTTTCAACCAGAATCACCCCCATAGACCAATCCCAAAAATCCAAAAGCCCAGTGTTTTCTCTGGTACGAGGAAGCTAATTCACAATGGGATGGCTGGGGAGAATACCACGACTTTAGATTAGGTAGAGGGGAGTGAAGGGAGGGGAGGGGAATGGGGCTAGGAAGGATAGTAGAATGAATCAGACATTATTACCCCATGGACGTATATAACTATATGAATGGTGGTATTCTACATGATGTGCAACCAGAAGAATGAGAAATTATACTCCCTTATATATGATGTATCAAAGTGCATTCTACTGTCATGTATAACTAATTAAAACAAACAATTTTTTTTAAATGTAGTTTGAGAAGGGCAGCAGCTCCCAGTGATTGGAAGGGGTGATTGGCCACAAAGCAGCTGAGGGACATTCAGGGTGATAGAAGTGTTCTCTATTTTGATTGTGATCATGCCTATGCTGCACTGCACTCTCAGAATTGATTCGTTTATTGTATGCAAAATATAATTTCAATATGTCAACGAAGGTGTTAGTGCCCGGATCCCATTCTGAATATGAAATGTATCGGGATGGTATTTAAGCATCATTTTCCTGGGTTTGGCTTTCCTTCTGTTGGAGGACACTCCAAGTTATCCTAAGAGGAAAGCAAGATCATCGGTCCTGGTCTTGGGAAATCAGAGCTCTTACCCTCACACATGATGTCAGAATAAAGAGCTGCACTTGTAGCAAGTTGAATTAGCTTAGCTTTGTGAGTCACCTGCGTGTTGACCTCGCTGCGTGTACTTTAACCATGAACCAGGGAACACTCCCAACCGAACCAGCCCTGCTCCTTCGGCCCAAGTCTGGAAATCATTGTCGGCTATTATTTTGTGAATCCTGAAGGTCATGGAGAGGTTCAAAAGATTTAAGTAAAGAAGTGAGATTGTCGAATTTGCAATTTAGACAGCTCACCATGCTTCACTATTCAGGATAGTCAGGAGTGAGAGGCAGAAAGACCAGTTAAGTTCTTCTAATCATCCAAGCAAAAGGCCTTAGGCCCTGAGTAAAGAAGACCATTGAGATTTCTCTAATGAAACAGTTATTTCGATTTCCCCCCCTCAAGCTGAAATAACCCCTGCATTTTCTTTTTAAATCACCAATAAAAAAACTGTGTGAGGTCACTGGTTTCTGTATTGGTGATTGCCAGTGGCATTGTGCTTCACGAAGGTGAGGTGGATGCGTCTATCTGAAGCTTTCTTCAGGCATTTTCTTTGGGCCTCGGAAAGACATTGTAAGGATTTCCTGTACATAATCTGTTAGTCCTTCAACCTGCTCTTCGCTGGTTGGGCATTGGGACATATCAATACTTCAGAGTGTTGCTCTGCTGTGTGGGTCACTATAGATGAGACTTGACTAATGCTGCCAAAAAATTAACATACTTAAGTTTGGTATTTTAATTAGAATATGGGGGTGCATTTTAAGGACGTTTTCTAAACCAATTTTATACTCCTCTCAACAAAGTGAGTTACAATCAAAGAAGTGTAAAATGAACCACAGGTGTATTTTTTTGTGTGCAAGTGCAAGTTTGGATACTGAAAATTGAAGTTGTCTTGAAAAATGAGTTCAAGGTAACTTTCACACATGTACCTCTGTGGCTACCTTATAAATGGAGTGGTGTGCAAAACCACTTACTCAGTTACTGCCTCATAAATGAAGTATTAAAAACGACTTGAGTTTCACCAGTTGCAAAAGAGTTTCTGGAAAGTATTGAGAAGAAATGAATTATCACCTTCTGTTACCATTGATAATGGAAAAGCACGACTGTTTTGTATTTTTAAATGATTCCCTTGGTAATAATTAGTTTGATGGTGTCCAAATGATGACTGAGAAATTAAAAATACCCCCACGTGCTTCTTCAATTCTGAAGGGTGGGGCTGTCTGTTTCTGGAGTGATGTCGTTCAGAGTGTGGACTGACAGTTGGGGAGTATTTGCCATAGTCTAGAAAGAAAATATCAACATGGTGGAGAGGGAGAGGACTAGTGATGAATGCAACAGCATGCCCTTCATCTGAAGGAACTTAACTCTGTCCTGATAGGACCTAGTGCAACACAGCTTTCTATGACTAAAAGACAGAATTTGATGAGGACTGAGTTTAATAATAATCATGGATCATCGGTTCCCTGAAGGAAAAGGCTATCTCTATATCAAGAGAACTTTCAAAATGTCCTTCATGGTGGGGAAGGTCAATCATTGACAATGACCATAAAATCTAAATTGCAAGCTCCGTGAAACGAAGGGTCAGGTTTTAGGCATTATCTGTATTCCCAGTACCTAGAACAGACGGAGCACATGGTAGATGATCAATATAACTACCAAATAAGCGATTTCCAAATAACCGAAGGACCCAATGTGGCACTGAATGCTCTGAAATATGGAGGAACTCTCGGTCCAACCTGAGTGAGGTCACTGAGGGCCCTGAAGGAGTCTTCAAGAATTCAGGGGCACTTGAGGTGGGACTCGATCAATAAGCTCAGATGCCAAGTCAATGTGAGTTTGCATATTCAAACTGAACCTCAAAAATGAATATGTCTAATAACAGACAAATCAAAATGAGTCATCTCATTTTCAACGAGGATAGACGAAAGTCCCAAGAATTACTTCCCAGGCCTAACAACTGAAGTTGGCTTCATAATTAAATAAAGCCCCTCACAGGTAGTATCAGGCCAATTCTCTAAACTGGTCTCCCTTTATTGAATAGTCTCTACCCAGCCCTCTAGCTAGTCTGGTGTCTGTCCTACTTACCTGGCCATTCTTAATTCTGCCATAAGTCCTGCTCTGCTACCTTAGAGGCAATTTGCTGGGTAGAGAGTGGCAGAAGTTCCTGGATCTGAGGACTGATACAATCTAATTTATGCTTTAGAGCCAATAAAGATTAGTTCCTGTAATTGTTAGGTACTAGTTTTAGGTGCTTTAACAATGAGAAAAATACAAATTACTGAAATTACATAACTACCTATCTATTTATTTAATCTCATGAAAGTCTGAAGCAGTAGATGGTCCCAGAGCCATAGGAAGTTCTACTCCACAAAGTCATTCTGGGACCCAGGATCCTTCTGTTTTGTTATTCATGGGTGTATTAAATTCATCCATAGGGTAAAACTGACTCACTACCATTGTGTACATACTCCTGCCCAGGGGAGAAGACAAACAAGGGGCAAAAGGCAAATGGCCCGAATCATATGTCTGTGGCAGATTCTAGTGACCTGCATGGTTCCTTGCAAGAGGAATGGAGCAATGTAGCCTCCAGCCGAGCAGTTCTGTGCTCAGGTAGAACTCAGGGCAGCTCCAACAAAAAGGAAGAAGGTTATTGGGGAAACTTGTTGACTCTGTTTCCTTCCCTTCCCCTCTGCTATGGGATGCACTGTCCCAACAATGACATATTGAATATGAATGTGGGACCTAGAAAGCAAAACAGTGTGTATTATGTGTGTGTGTGGGGGGGAGGGGTGTCACTGTTCTTTGCACCTGGAGTGTGCCCATGCCACGGACACACTAATAATAAGTGTTTCACACATGCTAGTGCAATCCATGCTCAAAGCAGCCATGAAAGGTAGATATTATTATGCGCAATATATTCAAAGTTCAAAAATTTCATGGTCACAAAATAAAGTAATGGACACTGGATTTGCAATGAGCTCTAACTGCAATTCCCTTTATAAGTCCTACTTACAGACAGTTGTCTCCTTCCCCTTTGGGTACATGTAAGTGAAACTACTTTTTCCTGATAATTAATAATGACCCATGACTACAGGGAAACTCAATCCATACGTTGTGTAATTGCTTGTCCTTGAATAACCTGAAATTGAGTATAATACAGTGTTTCATGACTAACCAATATCTGAGAAACTGCAGTCATTTCAGCAAATACTAGATTTCCCATTCCAGGGACCACACAGGGAAAGCCAAGTCTTCAGTGTGTGTGAATGTGTATGAGTGTATGTTGTGTTTAATCAACTGAGAAAACATTTCATTTGATTCCAAATCTCAAAGCATCTTTTTAGGTCACAAGACTCTGCAAACAAATTCTGGATCATTCATGAGAACTCATATTTAGATTTCAGGAGCAGAAAGTGAACATCCCCCCACTTGGATGGACACTGAACATCCTAATCTATTAAAAAGTTCCCCTGATCGCTCCCTCCATGGGGCCAGGATGCAATTTGCTAGCAAATTGGAATCAGAATTGGGTTTTTAAAGAAAACCTTCCCACAGTTGTAAACATCCTTAATTTTTACAGCAACACATTGACTTCAAACCGGACTCCTAATTATTGCAATATTTCCTTTAAAAGCCTGCATTGTAGATTCTACAAGGTTCAGACATCTGCTTCAAATCCAGAAGTTTCTTTCCTTTCTCAAAAAGGTTGCTCTCTTCCAATTAGATGGGGTAGGGCCGCGGGAGCAAGTGGAGCTCAGCGGATGGGGTTTCATGTTTCCTGGGAGCCTTCCAGCCTCGCCCGCCTTTTCCCACATGGGACCGTAATAACCACTTTGACTGTTGGCCCCTGGACCAAATGGCCTTTGAAGTACAAAGGGATATGTTTTGAGTGTTTTTAAAATATACTCTTGCAAATCTTTGGTTTATCATAAATAAAGGCAGTTTACCTAAGACAACACATTCCTTGATGTTTCTATTTTAAGTATTGGAAGTACATTTTAAGCATTTGGGGAAGAAAACTTATGTTGCTGTTGGTGTTGTCCTTGAGGCCTGTTTCTACACATCTAAAACACAAAATTCTGGAGGCTGCTTGGACTGGAGTTGGTGGTTGAAGGTAGCAACTGTTATTATCCAAAACCAAGAGGTGGGTGATAATAATAATGACTACTGGTACTTAAACCTGTCTTTCATCCCTGATCATTGCGAAGCTTCCAATAAATGGCCTTACATGAAATGCCAACATGGTTCAATGAATTATTCCAACTTCAGTCCATCCTTTCCAAGAAACCTGTACTGAAATATTCACAGGTCACATTTCAGAAAAATGTAGGCTTAGATCCCAAACTTGTTCCTTAATATAAATGACTTTAGGTTTTAAATGAGACTGTTACCCACTGGGTTCAGATGAGGTTCACCCAAGGACTCATTCTCCCCAGGTGGAAAGTTGGGAGAATTGGGTTTTAAGGGTCAAGATCATCCCTGTCTCACTCATCAGTTCACCTCCCAGTTCAGAGTCCATTGCTCACAGATGAGCATGCAGCCGCATTTCAATTTATTACTGATTGAGGGGTTTGGTGCAAGTTTGGCACATTCAGCTGGAACTGTCCCTCAGGGGCTTCCAAGCACCAGGCTGGAGCTCAGCCACAAATCTGGGCTGGAGCTGAGATGCATTGTGGAGAGCATCTCTTGATATCCTGTAAGTGAAAGGAGCTCACATGGATGTTGCTCAGACTAAGGGAAGAAAGACTGACATTCAGACCTGGCAGGAGATGGACCCACAATCAGGACAAAAGAACAGAGTCCATTATGGGTGTGTTTTGTCTGGGAGATGCCATCTGACAGCAGAGCTGACTTCTTTACTTGGCTGTTGTTAGCTTTCTTTAGATCTGAGGGCAAGATCAGTGACTGCCCAGCCTCATGGGGTGCAGGTCTACCTTGTAGAATTCCTACAGAGGCAGTTTTTTCAGTGTTGGAGCCTCCATCAGCCACACCGATGCTTTGAAAATGCTGAATGAAAATATTCCTACTCCATTCCCCACAAGAAAGCCCAAAGCCACAACAGCTCTTGTTCAATCGCCCTGTTTGTTTTGTTGACCACCAATAATGGTAATTCTTACAGTCAAGTTGTGAGAGACCCAATCCACCTGCCCCTCTCCTCATCTGCCTCTATTCAGCCTCTGGTTTCTCTCCTTGCCTACTGTAGTATTTCCAATCAGTTCAACACTTACTGGCTGCGTGATCTTGGACAAAATCTAAGCCTCAATTCCCTTCTCTGTGTAATGGAGAAGTAATAATAACTCTGATGATAAGTTGCAAGGGAAACTGATCTGAATTGTGCCTAAAAAACCATTGATAAGCACTCTTCGCTTTCCCCCTTTATTTCCCTCTCCTGCCTGCCTTCCCTTCTTTCTTCCTTCCTCCTTGATTTTTTCCCCCTTCCAATATAAACATCTCTTAAAAGCTGCCAGACAATGTACTATGGCTAGAGAACCTAAATTGAAAACACAAAGGATCTTTCAGCTCTAGGAACTCTGTGTCCTTGAGAAAGTTCAGGGTGTTACATGTAGCAGTCTAGTCAATGGGCCAAGATGGTGACAGCACTCTGACATGACTTGGGGTGACAGTGTAACTGCTGATCCTCCTGGGAACAGCACGGAACAGGTGTGCTTTGAGCCTGGCCCTTGGAAGCTGAAGAAAGCAAGGAGGAGGCCTGTGGACAGGGGAGCTTCATCCAGGAGTGTCCTGGAGCCATGAAGATAGATAAAAGAAGAGTCCAGGACCCAGAGTCCACACCATCCGTCACTTACATTCTTGGAGGGAAAGGCTAAGTCCAGCCAAATGCAGATGACTTTTCCTAGCCAAAGCATGTTGGCGCACCTACATTTGTTTCTAATACAAACTCAAATGTGAACTGAGGTTGTTCAGCTGACTCTGTAGGGTCATGTCACCCTCTAGGAGAGAAATGCTAATGGCACTATCTTTTTTAAAGGGATTGATACTACTTGTGTCCCTCCAAGTTTGAAGTCTGAAGTGCTAATTGAATATTATATGTTAAATGTCTGGAAAAACTCAACCTAATCAGCTCTCTACTCAATTTCCCACTTGCCCCAAAATAACCCGTTTAGAGGAAGGAGAGATGGACAAAAGAACTTTCATCTGTACACATCTGTTCTTTGATACTCGCCAAAACACCCCTGAGTTTCAACTGTTACCACCTCCATTGCTCAGGTTAGGGACCTGAGACTGAGAGATGAGAAGGCTCCCAGCTAAGGGGGCACTGCCACTGAGGGGCAGAGAAAGGCTCCAGTCTCCAGAAGCTGCTCTTCCACCCGATGCTGCCTCCAAAACTCTCAGTCGGCTGCAAATGTTAGAAGACTTGGTACCAAGAGTTTTTTCATTTTGCATGAAAATTTGGGCAACACTGTTCTCTTGTGCTAAACAGGCAGCATTGGGGGCCAACCGTGTCTCTGCAGCTTATTGTTCTCACGATATAGTACTAGTCAGGCTTTCCCCGAAACCACAAGCTACTGCCTATGCTGGGCTTTGCTGCTGCCTCTACAAGTCCTTTAAGTCATGGACCTTTGAACAGATGAGAAACGAAGGTCAGGAATCAAAAATGAGAACCTCGGCCAGGGCAGCATAGTGTTTAATTACACCACAGACAGAGGTAGATCTTCCCAACTTAGGTCGGGTTCCTTAGGAAATGGATGGGTTTTATGTTATTATCACCCCTTGATTTATTGGCTTTTGATCAAGTATATAATAAGGTGCATATTCATCATCTATGATTGTATTAAATTTATTATAAAGCTTAGCAGTCTACAACATTAAGACATAATTATTATTTCTCGTGATTTCTGCGGCCCATAAGTTTGGGAGCAGCTTGGTTGCAAGGTTGTGGCTTGAGTTCTGGGGCCGGGGGAGCCACATATTAGGGAACCCTTCATATGCCACCAACTAGCCTGGGTAGACCAGAGGTATCAGTTCCTCAGCAAAAGGCCTTTCCGTGGAATTAAATGTCCTTACAGCATGACAGGTCTGGCTGCCACCAGAATAAGGGATCCAAGATGGAAGGTGCAATGTCTCCTGTGACCCAGACTCCAAGTTACATGCCATCATTTCCACAAGTGCCTGGGTTACACAGGTTAGCCCTGCTCCACGTGGGAATGGGCTGCGCCAGAACACGAACACCACGTGCCAGCAGTACTGGTGGTCTCTTGGAAGCTGCCTACTGTGGTCCCCCACCCACTCCTTTCTCCCTGATTCCTGTCCTACTCATATGCAGAACGTGCCCATTCTCTGCCCACACCTCAGAAGTCACATCCTATTACAGCCTCAGCTCTCATCTTGAGAGCTCATCATCTATATCAGGTTCAGGTGCAGACAGCGCCCCCGAGTCTGGCACCTTGAATATCTCCTGGTTCAATTCCTTCTCCCTGAAGAGCTGAAGACCCCAAGTCATCTCCCTCCACACAGCCAGCACAGAGAAAGCCTGACAAAGCGTCTCCCACCCTCTGAGCCGTAGCTGCAGCCAGGGAGAGCTGTCTTCTCCAGCAACTGGACTGATTTTTCAGAGCATCCACCTGCCCCTTTTCTATGCTAGTAAAGTTGCTGAAAGCTTTCCAGTAGGGCCTGGGACCGAGAAGCAGCCAGCTGCAGGTTCCCCTTCACGTCCTTAGTTTCCTCTTCCTCCAGCTCCATCTCTTTCATTGCCGTAAGGTCCACACTACTCCTTATTCACTCAGGATTTGGAAGAAAAGCAGAGAAGCTTACTGGTTAACAGGAAGGGCGGAGGAGTACAGAAGGGATCAGAGCGGAGGAGAGTGACAAAGCAGGGGTCTTGGTCCCTCTATCCTGGTGAGACCAGGATGCACCCAAGGCACGGACAGCCCCTCCCTCAGGCCACTGCAGTGAGACCAGGCCTCCCTGGCACCACCTTGCTTGGTTGGGCAGGGAGAGGGCCTGGGAGAACATCCTTGGTCACTTTTTCCCTTAGTGTGGGAAGATATCCTGACCCCACCACTCCAGTCTCACGGTCAAGGGGATCTGCCAGTGAAGGGGTCGGTAGGGCAGCAGTGCTCTCTGCTTGGGGGCCAGATGTGGCGAGTCTGTCCAGTCATCAGAAAAGCACTGTGCTTTTGGATTTAGAGGAAGCTCGATTGCTCTGAACTTCATACAAAAACATACCCGGCTGCATTTTCTTTTTTCTCCCTGGCTCACATGTCAAGGGACACACAACTGGGGGGGACATTTGGGAGGCAGCCTAGATACATTCCTTTGTGCCACAGAATCCTCATTTAAGCCCCGCTGTATAACTGTAGTTTCTTGAGAAATGTACTTAATTAACATTTTGAACCTGTTTCTAAAAATGAACAGGCCCTACTCCGCTGATCCAGTGTGGCGGGGACTCAATCAGATACAAACGCAAGCTCTGGGGCAGTTCTTCACGCACAGTAGGCATCTTGGAGTCAGCGCTGGTACCTAATCCACACCATAAGTGGGTTCCACAGTGACCAGTGAGGCTGTCCAGAAGGAGGGGAGTCCCGGGGCTTGGGTAAAGAGACACTTAAGCGTTTTCACGAGGGTGGACATGGTTGGGTGGGGGATGGGAAGGGTTGGTGAGTGAGTCAGAAAGAACTTGAGTTCTGGGTCTGTCACTGCTGTCTTTTGGAAGGACACATCCATGGGTGGGGGGGGGCAGTGGAGAAACACATACAGAAAGCGTTCCTAACGTCACCGCAAGGCAAGGCTGCTGCTCTCACGCCTGGCTGTCCCTCGATAACATTGATGTTTTATCAGCGTGGGCTCAGTTTTTCCTTTGGTTAAACTTCCCTTTACCACATTGGGCAAAGCCATTGTCCTCGGAAGGAAGAGTGATGTGGTGGGGAAGCCACGACTTCAGGAGGGTTGGTTCTGGCCAATTTATTCCTGGGCCCAAAGCAAAACCAGAGAGCCCTCTGAAGAAAGCGAGTGTTCTCACGGGTCATGAATCATGCTCTTGGCCTGTCAGGGGTGGGTGACGGAGGAAAGATGCCTGTTCCCTCCACAACAGGGTGCTGGAGCTCGTAACTCTTGCTCTGCGGCCTCTGTTTGGAGTGCCCACAGCTGGGGTCAGCTCAGAGACAGGAGGAGAAACCTCAGGGGCAAGTGGCTCCTAACCCACCAACTTCATCAAGCCACTCAGAGCTCCGGTCAGTGGGGGGAAGGCCCTCCTTTCTTTAACTCATTTCCCTGCTCAGCACACTGGGAAAGGCTGAGAATGATTTTTTTTTTTTTTATTTTTTTTATTTCGAAGGCATTATTCCCCAAACCTGGGGCCTAGTGTTTACCCAGATACCTTCCAACTTAAAAAGTTGACCCAGAGTGGAGCCTGAGCTGTTTTTAGCTCTGATTTTGACTGTGCATCGTGGCCTCTAGCACCTCCATCCCCAGCATGCAGAACATTAACTCCCTTCAGAGAGAAAAAGTCAATTCTAGAAGATGGGACACCCCGTGTCTTAGTGGTGAGAGTATAATCTTATGGTCCAAATTGACTAGAGTTCAATTCTGACCTCACCACTGTGGTGGATATTTTAGGAGATATCTCACTTCTCTAATCTGGGTTTCTTTATTATAGAGTGGGAATATTATTAGGACCTGACCAATTTATGAAATTATAAAGAGCATTTCATGAGATAGGTGCATGAGAAGCAGCACAGCCCAGGGCACGTGGTCATGGTAAGTGGGGTTTGCATGTTGTTCTGAGCTCCACAGTGGGGAACAGGGTTTAGAATCATATATACTGATAGACTGAACTGCATCCCTCAGACAGGGTCCCAGATCAACGGACATCCCAAACCAAGTCTCACAATAAGGAAAACAGGATTGTCTGGCCTACATAAGAACTCAGGAAACCTTAAGACAATTCATTTATTCAACCAACCAGAGAGTTGAATGGACTCAGATGGCCCCACCCTTCCACCAGGAAGATTTCTTCAACCTTCTGAGTCAGGTTTACAACCCCTGACTGTCTCTCCTCCAGAGAGTTGGATCTGGGTGTTACATTCATGATTACTTGACTGTCTACCGTCTCCGGTTCCGAGGCTCAGGGCTCCTTGAGCGCGTGGACTGTCCTATACATACTCATCCCGGCACAAGTGCCTGGAAGTTAACAACTCGCCTTTTGCATGCATGTTGAGACAACCCATTTCTCAATGTGCCCACTGGAACCAGCTTCCTGCCAGCTTGCTTCTGAGGCCCACAGGTCTGTCTTTCTGAAAAATGAGCTGCCTCTTTCCTTCCTAGTATTGAAAAAACTCGTTTGCAAGTCTCATCTTTCAGTTCTGCCCTGCCCTCCTGGAAAGACTAGCTAAGGCTCCTGCAGATGAAACTGTGGTATGTGGTGCTCTGAATCCCCCACACCTTCCTGGCCCAGGGCCTTTGCTCCTTCTCCTACCTGAGCTGCTTTCCCACGTCCCATAGCCACCTGTGCAGTTACCATTGGCCTTTCTGGTTGGGCTCAGCTATCCCTTCCCATCAATCCTGGAGCTCACCTTGGGTCCTCCTCCTCCTCTCTCATCCCGTCTGGTTATACTGGAATGCTGCCTGGACCTCCAGTTGAGCACAGGAGACAGACCTCTGGTCGGAATTTACTCTCCTCAGCTTGAATTGACAAGGAATTGACAAGTACAGACAGAGAATGCCAAAGAGGACAGGAGAGGGAAGGTGAAGCAGATGAGATTCAACAACTGTCGTGAAGAATGAAGTCAAATGAACAAAGAGGAGCAAGCATCACCCAAGTGCTTGTGAAGCAGCCCAGAGTGCCCAAAAGCCATTAGGAGGCACAGGTTCCACAGACCCCGGGAGGCCAGAGGAAGAGAGCAGGGCCAGGGCAGCAAGCGGCTGGAGTGACAGGCTTAGTTGAAAATGCAAATGTGAAGCCCTGAACCTCCATGTCTTCTGGGATCCCCTAAGCGAGGTGAGTGGGAGACCACCGTTAACTTTTCAAAGAAATCAAAGGGTGAGCTGTGAACTCAGAGAAGCCAGATACCAGAGAGGGAGAGCGTGAGAGGCAGTGCCTACAACAGGAGACTAAGAAAAAGGGGTTCACCAAGGAAGAGTACCCAGTTTCCTCCCAGGACCCCAGAGGGCCAGGTAGGAGAGGGTAGTCGTGCTGACCGTGGAAGTGAGCAGCCCAGTACCAGATCCCCAGGCGTGGGCATCCAGGAGCTCCAGACAAGAAGGCCCACTCATCCGCCCTCTGCAGTCACTGCTCCATGAAGCTGAGCAGTCAGGGAGCTTGGTCACTTGTGCACAGGGCTTCCCAGTGACCTGCTCTTAAATGAAAACGAAAAGACAAGGGTGAAAAAGATAATGGAGGCCTGCCTCCAACATTCTGAGATAAAAATGAGAATTCAAAGAAGAACTCTTTATCCAGGCAAATGCCAGCTGTGGGAGGGTGAAGACATCTCCAGATGACAGGGCAACAAATCATCTCCTTCACTGGGAAGCGAGGGTACGATATTCTTCCAGAAGGAAAAAATATATATGAGATCCCAGAAATGTGACCCAACAAAGAAGAGCGCCAGCTGACAGCCATGCTGGAGATGGACAGTCCAAGTGTCCACGCTGGAACAGAGCTAGAGGAGCTCCACAGGAGGTCTCGGAGAGGAACGAAGGAGTCCATGCTCACCTGAGAGCCTTCATGTTTGAAAAGTAGTGTGGAGAGTCTTGACACATTGGGCAGAGCCCGGCGAGGACTGAGCTAGAGGCACAGAAGGGCCGGCGAGTGCAGCTCATCATGGGGGATTTAGAACCAAAGATTTTACAAAGAAAGGGAATACTGTCATAGCACATGGCTTGGACCCATGGCAGAGATGTTTATGGGATCACAACAATGTGGAACTGCGACTTTCCTGACGGCCCAGTGCTGTGATAGTGAAAGGATGGGACAGAGCTTGACAATGCTCTTCTCTTCAGGACAAGGCGTGAATATCCCAGGCTCTCCAGGCCGCAGTTCCCATGGCATGTTTTTGCTTTCGTTTTTGTTCATGACTCTTTAAAAATGTAAAAACCATTCTCAGGGACCAGAGAAACACAGGCAGTGGGTGGATTTTGCCCGTGGAGAGTGCCATTTAGAAGGAGGAGTCGAGGAAGCGGGAGGGCGAGAGTAGCTGGTGGAGGGTGGTGCTGGGTAAATGCTAAGTCCGCACTTGACAGAGGGGGATTTACTAGACAGTGTTCGGATGGGTCCATCAGGAAGGCTCGGTGTAAGTGCACTTTCAAATGCAAGGAGCTAACTCCATGGAGGAAAAGCTAAAAGACTGCTCACACTTCGCTTCTGGGAGTTGAGACCAGGGTTCAGGAAGGAGGATCACAGTCACCTTGCCATCGTAGTCATGCTCGCACCACCCAACGTCTGGGAAACCAGGTGTGTGTACATTTTAAATCAGATGCATGGAGACAACTAGACGAGTTCTTTTAAGTCGGATCTGTGCTGTCGCTGCTCCACAGCACGGTTCCATCTCCCCCTGTGGACCCGCACAGTAGCTTCCAGTTGCTCCTTGAGGATTCTCGTTGGTCTCAGTCAATCTGGCACCTCTGACCCACTGCAGAGCTCCGATCAGGACCCCGGCCTTAACCATCGCCAGATGGCATGCCCCGGACCTCAGTCACTGGGCCAGGATCTGCATCTATGGGTTCCACACAGAAGATTTGATGGTCTGGGGAGAGGTCTGGGAAGGAAGGGGAGCAGCCCCATTTACTGCCGGTCGACAGCTCCACCCAGCGAGGGCCGCAGAGCAGAGCGGTGGGTCCTCAGTGACACAGTGAAACAGCTGAATAAACCAAACCTGATACCCACCCAGCTGTCATGCGCCTCTCCAAATTCAGCACCCCTTGGGGGCTCCCACTGCTCTGTTCCCAGTGCTTAGCACTGGCTGTTCTTGTGATTGTTTTTAAGTAAATGAACGACTCTGTCTGCAGAACCAAAAGAGAAAGATGCTAATAAGAACCCCGAAGAGCACCGGGGTGTCTCTGCCATTGGAGGACACCCCATAAGGCTATTCTCCATTCAGCTGCTCACAGCTCACTCCCACTGTCTCAGTTCCACCTGGGAACACTTGATCTCTCTTCTGCAGATCCCAAGTTTGCCTTGTCCTGTGATATGGGGTAGGAAACCCCAAAGGATTGTGAGAAGAAATGTCCATTGCTCCTTTTCTGGACTATAAACTTGATTTTTCATTAGAAATACTTCAGAACCAAGAGAAGCTATGAAAGAATAGAGGGCTTAGTTCAATCAAGAGCTGATCTTACATTCAGGCGTTTGGGTTCCATTTCTGCAGCTGTTTGTTTGACAGGAGCCTCTGACTCATTTCCTATTCACTTTCAGACTGAGTAAGAGTAACGACCTGGGATTCGTGGCCTTGGTAAGCCGGTCCCCTCAGAGCGCTGCCAGGTTAGTCTCTTCTTGGCAGAGACCACAGCTATGTGAATACCTGGGTGAAACGTGTCCTGGGAAAATGATTCCAAATGACCTCTCTGTTCAAGAGTGACTTTGACTTGGGCCTTTCCGTCCTGGTGAAGCCTGCAGGTAAGCAGACAGATTCTTCTCCGTCAGCCGTGTTGAACTGCATGGATAATGTGCTCAGCTCCCGGTATCAAAGACAGAGCTGGGGAGAAGCTGATGGGAGAGGCCCCTGAGGTCAGGGCCCAGGCGTGGGGTCTTGTCTCAGATGCTGGGAAAGCTCAGACATGCCAGCTTCTCCCTGGAGCATTTTCAGGGAGACATGCAGACTAATATTGGCTTCCCAGGGCAAAGGAAGGTGGGTGGATAAAGAGAAGGTGAAGAAAGGACACATTTTAATTTTCCTTTGGAAATGTTCCTACTCGCTCATGATTCATTTCCTAAAGATTTCACTTTAGAAAAACTTCATGGCCAATTCATATTTGTTTCCAAGGTGAGCACTGAGCATTATAATAATGTTATTTACGTGAAGACCGGGTGTCGTGCAAATTCATGCATTGAAACCCTAATGCCCAACGAGACTGTATTCAGAGATGGGGCTTTTGGCTGGGTAGTTAAGGTTAAATGAGATTATAAAGGGGGGCTCTAAACCAGCAGGACTGGAATCCTTATAAGAAGAGAAAGAGAAACAAAGATGTGTAAGAGGAAAGAGCATATGAGGCACAGTAAAAAGACAATTGTCTGCGAGCCAGGGACAAAGTTCTCATCAGAAGCTGACCAACCCTGTCAGCATCTTAACCTTGGGCTTCTAGCTTCCCAAACCATAAGACAACAAGCCCCCTCTGTGTAAGCCACCCATCTGTGATATGTTGTTACGGCAGCTCAAGCTGACTCATACGCTGGAGTTCATAATACACAAAGTTGATTTCATTACTTCCATCCATTCCTCATAATATCCCTGAAAGAAAGATATTATTAGTGTGATCCAAATTGTATGAATGAGGTAACTGAGGTAGAAGGGGTCTTTGCAGATCTCCTGATGGCAAATACAGACCTTATTCAGAGGATGATCATGATGAAGTGCTCAAAATCCTCCTTGCTCACAGCTCTACTTGTAAATGGCTTCTCTGTGGGCTTCCTGGTTTCTGGGCTCTTCCCGTGACAGCTGCCCATTTAGGGGAGGACACGATGACTTTGCAAGGTCTTCCCTGGCTGGGCAAGAGCACAAAGAGGAGCCCGTGTGGTTCATCTGCACTCTCTAGACCAGCTGAGCTCATCCTCCAAGCAAAAGCCATGGCTACTGCTGCCAGTGAAGGGGACCTGGGGGAAAAATATCGGAGGAAAGATTCAAGAGATTCAAGGAGGACAAGACTAACGGATGGCAGCAGTGGCCAGTCCCCGAGCCCCGATGGGTAGACACACAGCTGGTATGCCCCTGCACAGCGGAAGCCACAGACATCCTCCAAGTCCCTGAGTGAGACTGATTCTTGGAATGTGGGGAGGTCTGGCACACGGTGCCTTTAATCATTAAAGGAATGAGTGGTCCAACTCAAGGTCCTGTGCCCTTGAGGCCTGAGGCCTTTCGGCAGCCATGCTGTGGGTTTTGACTTAAATTGTCTGTTTTTGGGACATTGTAATTTACAAGGATCATTCCGACACCTGGTCTCATGGGAATCTCACGCTGGTCTTGTAGCTCAGGTAGGATCAGCTCCAGGTAGGTAGCTTCAGGTAGGTCAGGAAAGTGAGTTCAAGGCCCACTGATGGCAGAACTGAACTTGGAGCTGCTCCCCCACCCTCCTTCCTTAGGTCCTGCTCCCCCCCTTTCTTGTGGATTATGCATCAGAGACCAGGCATTCCAGAAGGTTGCTCTTCCCATCCTCTGACCTTAGGCAGGACAAAATCTAATTCCTTCCTCGTATCCTTACAGCTTTAGGGCAAAAGTCATCATGTTTTGGGGTAGAAGCTGCACTAGAGTGGGACAAGGACCTCCTGGTTGTTGATGACCCCATCTGACCCCAGGGTCAGTGTTCATGCCCACCATACTCATTGCTGAAAAATTTCAGGCATCCTTTCGGGATAGTGAGCCAGGCAGGACAAGCTAGGCAGCCTGCTTTCCTAAGCTACGGAGGATGATGTGGGGTCTGCTGGGTTCTTAGGTTCCCGTCTCCTCTGGTTTGGCCCAGTGTGACCCTCCAGCCTGCCCTCCTCTGCCTGTGCCACCTGCACACACTTGCCCTCTGCCTGGGTCCTCCTGCTCCTCTCCCCAAGTCCGTGCAATTCACACCCCTTCCCACACCCAGTTAGCAGGTCTAAGTTGGTCCCTGGGTTTCCACTCTGTCACCTTTCTTGCCACGCCATGTCACACTATTCTTCTTCCTCATCTTCTAACTAAAGTCTCCACTTTTGGAAGGCTTGTGGCATTCACCTGTTTATTCTTAACACCTAGTTACATAGGTGTCTGCTACATAGTAGCTGGTAAGCAAATACACTCACCCCTCCATATCTGTGGATTCTACATCCAAGCATTCAACCAACCATGGATTGGAAATATTCAGAATAAAAATCGTATCCATACTGAGATTTTGTCATCATTTCCTACACAATATACTGTAACAACTATGTAAGTAGCATTTACTCCAGGTTAGGCATTTTAAGTAATCTAGAGATGATTTAAGATATGTGAGAGGAATGGGTATATTATTTGCAAATACTACATGATTTTATAAAACAGACTTGAGCATCCGCAGATTTTGACATTCACGGAGGTCCTGAAATCAGTCCCCCATGGGTACTGGGGGATGACTGTACTTGTAAAATAAGTAAATGAGCCAGTGTCCATGGATTCAGGCGTGTCCACTTACATGGATCCCTTCTTAAGCCCTGGGATCCCCTGCTTGGGTTCTCAGGAGGCATGGCGTGGTGTATGAGAGCAAGAATCCTGGAGCCCGAGTATGTGGGTTCACATCCTGATCCTGGCTCTGTCACTTATCAACTGGATGATCTTATCTGATCGATTACTTAGCATTTCTCTGCCTCAGTTATTCCATCTGTAAGATAGGATAACAACAGTAACCTGAAGCTGATGTGAGGATAAAGTGAGTGACTTCGTGTAGGGACTCAAGGAGCGTCACCCAGAAGGCTGATCACAGCGGAGGAGCCTGCAGCCCTCATCTGTCAGGCCAGGTCCACGGGTCTGCTCTGGACAGGTACCTCTGTCAGCATCTTGGCAGGAGAGCGGAGAGACCAGGGTCACTGCATCTCTGCAGTGGCCATATCTCAGGTTCCCAGCTGTCAACGCCCCCTGAGTCTCTCTCCCATTCTTTTCATTTTGTTTTTGTCCTCGACAAACATTATTGAGTGTCTGCTTTGGGGTCAGGTCCAGAGCCAGACAGGGGAGACAGCAGGATAAGGAAAGGCAGAATTGAACATTTTAACTGTGGCCGCTGAAGTGTAGGAACTCAGGGAAGCATGCAAGGGTGAGCGCCTGATTAGCAAGGGGAACATGGAGAGGCTTCTTGGAGGAAAGCCTGGAGATCAGAGACGCAGGGGAGGAACCACAGGTGTGGGCAGCAGGTACCCTGCAGGCTGGATCAGGCTCAGCAGGATGAGGGCCTGGGGTATGTTCGGGCACTCACAAAACTGCCAGGGCAGCCAGAGCCTGGGAGGTGGGGGGTCAAGGAGCCCTCGGCATGTTCTCAGGTCCCTGTGTGTCTCTTGAAGGAGTTTGAACTTGGTCTTAAGACAAGGGGAAATGACTGGACATAGTGGGTATGACCGTGTGTCCAGGGTGGGAGCTGGACATGCCTGGTGGCGCCATTCCTGAAGGGAAGAGCACAAGAGAAGCATCCCATTCAAAGGCAGATGGTGAATTTGGCATTGTTTGAAGTACAGAGATAGCCCTGATCTCTTTTAAAATTGTTTTTATTGATGTGTTATACATAATGGTGAGATTCATGATGCCATATTCATACATGTACATAACATAATTTGACCAATCTCCCTTCCCTAATCTGCTTGCTCTATTCTACTGATCTCCCTTCTATTATTATCATCATTATTATCAAGAATGTACACACATACACACACACACACACACACACACACACACACACATGCAGGATTCACTGTGGAATACTTGTACATGGATATTGCATGATTTGGGGGACTTTTCCAGTAGGTTCGCCAGTTCTTTCCCATACCCTTCTTTCTTCCCTGCCTCTGATCACCTTCCTCTATTCTATTGGTCTCTTCTATTTTCATGAGATCCCCCATTTTTTGGCTACCAGGGATTGAACTCAAGGGCACTGGACCACTGAGTCACATCCCCAGCCCTATTTTGTATTTTATTTAGAGACAGGGTCTCACTGAGTTGCTTAGGGCCTCTATTTTACTGAGGCTGGCTTTGAACTCACGATCCTCCTGCCTCAGCCTCCCAAGCTGCAGGGACTATAGGCATGCACCACCATGCCCAACTAAGATCCATTTTTTTATTCTTTCTTTTTCCCTCTTTCTTTCTAGCTTTTACATGAGAGAAAACATTGAACCCTGGAAATTCTGAGCTTGGCTTATTTTGCTCAGCCTGAGGCTCTCCAGTTCCATCCATTTACCAGCAAATGCTGAGTAGAACTCCATTGTAGTAATAAACCACATTTTCTTATCCATTTGTCTGTGGCAGGCATGTGCAGAGTCTGGCTCCACAACCTGTTGACTGTGAAATGTGCTGGACAGTCTTCATCTGTAAGGGGAGTCTGGTCTACCAGCTGCTTGTTATAGATCTAAAAAGAGGTAAGTACAAAACCCAAGACTGAGCATTTAGAAGATGTTTATAGCAATCAATATTATGGTGACATCAAAGTGCATGATCATTTTTCAAGTAGCTTATCTTTATTATATTTTATAATAGCATCAGTTCACAACAGAATGTTTTAAAATCTGGTCCTTCACAGATATTTTGACAAGTACAGCTACAAAGGAATCCTGTGCCCATCCCTGCTAAATGGAGCCTGTGTGGAACACAGAGGTGATTTGCTGTGTGGGGTGAGGAGTCAAGGGCTGGGCAGAGGGGTGTTGGGAATTCTGCTTCTTCTACAATCCAACCCCACCCCCCACACACACACACATATTCTATACATTGTTCATTGAATGTGAATCCTGCCGGCCCCAGGGCCCTTGCATGTGTTACTCCCTCTGCCTGTTTAGTCCTTCTAATTCCCAGTTCTCATGGGTACAGTGTGCCTCTTTCAGAGTGAAGTTCCTGCAACCATCCTTGCAGGGCTCTCCTGATTTCCCCTCCATTCCTATTCTTTACGGCTCCATGTGTTTCTCTTATATTGCAGTCAGAACAACACTAACTGGACGTGAGTTATTTCATTTCTGTTTTCCCACTAAATAGTTTCCTGGGGCAAGACCCAAATCTATCTATTTCACTGTTGTCTGCAGAGCCCGCACACTGCCTGGCACATAGTAGATATTTAATGCATATTTGCTGAGCACAGGAATGGATGGATAAACAAATGAACGAGTGAGAGAGTGACTGCGTGTAAGAGGCTCCTCCAGATAGCTGGGAGCCCGGTTCACCAGCCTCTTCTCCCACTCTTCTGTCTCTCCTGCACATTATCCTGGTTTTGCCAACATGGAAAGACAGCAGTTCACAGGTGAGAGACTCCCATTCCTGGTAGCAGAGCCCCTCATGGTGCAGACAGAGAAAGCCCTGGCTGGCTCCCCACCCAGCCCTGTGCGCTCCCCCTGTGGAGATGCTGCAAGGGAGGCAGCAGCCAGAGTCATTTGCTATCATAAAGCAAATTTGCAAACCTTTGTAATGTAGCAATCTCATTTCCTTTGAAAAACATACAGCCAGATAGTCTTTAGATTGTGAACGGTGTTTTGTTTCATATTGCAGAGATTTAAGAAATGTGAAGCAGGAATTGTTAATAACAGAAGGGGAAGAGTGGCCCCTTGTGTAAGGCCCAGGGCGCTGTGCTGTGCGTGCGTGCATTTACCACCATTACTGATAATAGGAGTGAGGCGCAGAATGCGTGTTCCTGTAAATCCACCCAGAGGATAATATACCCTTTCACTTAAAATAGCTGATAAAGTGTGAATAAAGGCCTCTCATTTTATACCACTTCTCATTTCTATTAAGAAAGGAATCACATCACATTTTAGAACTCTAAACTAATTAACTGTGCATATGGATTTGGAGGGCATGTGCTTGGAGCACAATAAGCTACTCCCGAGTCTGCATGTGTGGGAAGCTGAAGCTCTGGGGCTGGGAGCCCTGGATGGGACTGAACTTGGTGGCATTGGCTCCGATTGGAAGGATTGTCTGCTTGCTTACCTCCCTGCGAAGGAGAAGAATCACGGTCAGTGGTAGAGATGGAAGGACCAGAAGAGAGGCAAACGAGAGGGCTTGAGAAAAGAGATTCAATTTGGTAGGTGCCTGCCACATTGCCTTCAAAACTCGACACACGCTAGGGGACCCTGAAATCTGCTCAGTAGTGGCAATTCTGCGGTAAGGACTATAGAGGTCCAGGGTATAAACATCCCACTAGGTTTGGAATGTAGAACTGAACAAAAAAGAACAAAGAAATTTTGATTTAATATAAACATATAAAAAGTGTATCTGCTTTCCAGTTGCTGTATTGTTTGCTATTTGCTACCCACCTAGCTTTGATGTTTACCAGGCCCTTCTGGCTAATGTCGACCTCCCTGATGTGTGGTCTTCAGCTGTGACATATGTAATTAACAAACAAGATAAATACACACTTCACCATTCTGATATAAGTGGTGTAATTAGATATTTCTCTTTACATTCCTTCCTTAGGGAGAGATTCACAATCAGCAAAAGAATGATTAAAACAACAAACTGATACATTTTCAGAATTCAACAAAAGGAACCATTTCAATAAAAACCACTAATTCAAAATCAAAGAAATTGCTTGATAGGAACTCTTAGTAAGCACTCAATGAAGATGTGTTCAATTAAATTGAATTGAACTGAAAATTCAAAGGAATCATTCATATTCAATTCAAAGTAGTGCTTTCCAAATGTCAGGAAGTTGGAAGCCACTCTTTATTCACAATTTCCATATAGTTTGTGGGGGAAAAGTATCTGTCTTGTTATTTCTTCTTCCCTCTGTAATTAAACAAACACTCTAAAAGTCTTGTCAAGACAGTTTCTCGACTTCTTAAATTATGTGAACAATATAAAGCAGATAGATCTTTTGGGGGAGAGAAATTAAGGGGAAAAATTCGAAAACAAAACATCCCTTGAATTTCCAGTAGGGCCTTCAGTAAGAGAGCCACCTACAAGGACAACTGGGGGCATCCTCACTCAATGGAGAAGCTGCACAATTTGCTAGTTAGCAATTCTCTTATCTCATTTCCCTCTCCCCACTCCCAGCTCAGTTTTGTTTTGTTTTGTTTCATTGCTTGATCCTGTACAGGTCTTGATTTTAGGGCAAATGCAGCAAATTGGGAATATTTCCAGCTTGAAGGTAATTCTCTACCCCTGCTGAAGAATTTGGGAACTTTGCTGCTCAGATTTGAACAGGCAACATATGACTCAAGGCTTGTCTGTAAAATGCTCGTGGAGCAAGAAGGAGGCTCATAATATTGCTTTTTCAAAGTGCAATAAAACGCCCAAGTCTACCAAGAGCTAGTGGGCCCTTGCACATGACAATTAAACATTAACAGGCCCGGGGGCCCTGGGAGCAGGGCCCAGCAACCCTTTGAAGCCCTGTTTGCCAATTAAACACCGTCTGACATTTGCGTCAAGGTGGCAGGGATCCAAAGCAGAGATAGGAACCTCAACCACTTCAGGGGCAGTCATTAGCTCCCCAGACATTCCTGGCGTGGCCTGTTTCTTTACTATTGCCAAATCCACACCCTGCTCGGGAACTCGGGGCTCTGAGAAAGTTTACTCAGATAAGCTTATTATGGAAATAGCACTTTGTCACCGTTTACTACTCACTCTTGTTCAATTATCTTTTATCTGTTTAGAGTATTTGCCAGCTCTCCCCAGGCTCCCCAGGATGAAGCCACTGGATCCAAAGTCCTCACTGGGGCTGCAGTGAGGTGGGGGAGGCACCACTCTGTGCTTGCCTTCCTGGTCCCAGAGTGCCAGGCTCTCTCCAGAATTTCAGAAACTGCTAAGAGGATACTAGTCAGAGATCTTGTATTTTCTGATTATGGGAAAACTGCCTCCTCTTGAGACGGAGACCCAGGGCCCCTCAGATCTCACAGCCAACAGAAATAGGCACAGAGTATTGCTTGGAATACAGTAGGGAGACTGCATGTGAGCCACTGGGAGGAGTGATACATAGGAATTTCGCCACCCGCCACTCTACGTGAGGGGTGTCTCTGCAAATTAATGCGTAGATGTGGAGGACGTAATTGAGGGTTTTATTGATGAGCCCTGGTCAAATCCCCGTCCTCTCCCCTTTCATAATGCCTAATGACTTGTCTGCGTCCAGGGCTGCGGTGAAGTGCATGTCTGCATTCTGATGCCTTCAGACTTCACGACAGGGCTGCAGTCAGCTTATTAAGATGTCGCTGCCGTGGTGGTTTCACGCTATGCCCACGTGTTCTTTGCTACTCCTCCGATGGATGAAGAGATAGCGATCAGTCCCTCCCCTTGAGTGTGGGCAGAACTTACTGACTCACTGCTGACAAATGAAAGATGGTTGGACACGATGGAGCACAGCTTCCAACTGTAGGTCACAAAGGACACTGCGCTTCGGTCTGCTTGTTTTCTTGTGCCACTTGGCTACCATGTTATGAGGCATCTCAAGAAGCCCAGGGAGAGGAATGGAGGCACCAAGCGGAGACCCTCCAGCCAAACACCCTGGGACTAAATGTAGACACCATGGCACAAGCCAAGCCTGAGATGGCATGTTCAATTGTTCCACTACAACCTTGCCTCAGTCAGAACTACTCGGTGGATCTGCTCCTGAAGGCCTGGCCTGCAGAAACCGTGAGATAACAAATGCTTATTGTTCAAACCATTGCTTGGAGTGGTTTGCTAAGCGGCAATAGATAACCTGTCTCAAGTTACTGCCAGGAAACTGCTACAAGACCTCAGAGCAGAGAGTTGAAAGCAGGACCTGAATTCTACAAAAATCTTTGTAATTTACAGTCTCTGTGCACTTGGAATATTTACCTGCCTGCTGAGTGGACCCATATGCTCTTAAGGCTCTTCCTACCTTGAAGTTCCTGTGCCCCTTCCTGGGTTGACCCTTTCAATGGTGGTTGCTGAATCCATAGTTTTGTTCTGTTATTCAATGTTCAATGTATTGCAGCCCCAGCCACCACCATACTGTGGCTGTTAGGGAGGGAGTACCGGCTATTTATGGCTGTGTTCCCCATAGAAGCATCAATCCCTCACATGGAGAGTTCAATCAAGCCCAAAAGATTCTATTGAAGCTTCCCCTAAGCCAGTGGAACCTACCAGCCCTACTATACTTAGGAAGGAACATAAGTGGTTCCTGGCACAATATGTAACATTCATACTAAGAGATTTCACCTCTCCTCATTCAGAAAAGCAACCTGAGTTTAAAAATGGTGCCACATAACAACCACCTCAAGTTACTTACTTTTCAAAGCCACTGTTTCTTTTTTTCTTAAATATGTGATCTAGAAACTATAAAACCTCCTTCTAATATAAAGAGGATTGAAGAAGATAATGCATGTAAAACTTTTGTCAGGGCCGAGGATTTAGAGGTCAAAGAAGAG
Source organism: Glaucomys volans (assembly GCA_020662805.1). Lineage (NCBI taxonomy): Eukaryota > Metazoa > Chordata > Mammalia > Rodentia > Sciuridae > Glaucomys > Glaucomys volans. The sequence goes on along the minus strand of JAJEJO010003728.1, from coordinate 311,602 downwards.
CAGGTGCTCTGTAGAATGGATGACACTTGGGTTGCATCTAGGCCAAATCTAGCAACATCAACTGAAGAGAACATCCCAATTCAAAGGAATATTACTAAGCAATGAACTAGGTCTTTACTAAGAAGGAGATGAATTATGGTGAGACTAAGACTTTTTCGGAAAACTTGACAGGCAGATGTGTGTCATTGCCTGGTTCTTTTAAACTTCCATTGAAAGTTTCACCATGTCATCACCAGGTGCTATAACAAAGTGTCTATAACTTGGAAATGATTTTCTCTTCCATGTAGGGCCAGAATGGAAATATGGAATTATGTCATTATTTTCTCACGGTTGAGTGCTGGTTCATAATTTTCATTCTCCCACTTAGGAAATACCTTAAATGAAAGTCAAGATGATGTCTTCAGAAGCATGAAACTCATCACTATTAACTGTAAACACCATTAACCATAAACAGTGCACATTCCCCACCTCTAAAGCTTCAAAAACGTGAGACCTCCTGGGGAAGCCCCCTTTATTCTTAAATCGGAATTCACAGAATATGTCAATATTGGATGCAGTACTGTGATCAGTATTCCCAACTTTCTTCCTTCTTTCCCCCCAAAACAAATGATGAATACTCAATTGTAAACTGGAAAGAATAAATTCTGTGGGTCATAGTTGAATAGCATGCTGATGATTAGGTTCATGCGTTTCGTATAGTACTTTGGCCAAGATTGAACAAGCAGCCCCAGGAGAAAAGAGGATGTTGGTAACCTTGGTCGAGGGGAGTTGGGAAAGTATGGGCTCACATATCCTTGACCATGGTTCTTACAGACCACAAGGTTCCTGGAGGCAGCCACAAGGTCACCTCTGACTGTACCACCTACCCCACATAGCCTGGGTGCACAAACTCATGAACTCACACACCAGGCCTGTGAATTAAATGATGGCTGCTCTGGATCTGTATTTTCTCTTTGCAAAGCCAGCGTGATGTTTATTGCTTAATCACTTAGTTCAATAAATTTAGAAGTGGTGGGTCTCGTAGGAAATTGAAAGAAAATTAGAAATATTCTGAAATATTTAGCATAAGCTTTAGATGCTTCTCTTTAGCCATATTAGTCTGAATGTTTTATGAGAGTGAATCAGTCACTGCAGGAAGAGAGAGAAAAGAGAAAATGTGTTGGTGTTTCTTCCCATTAAGTAGCATTAAAATCAACTAAAGACCCTGGATGTGTGTGCATGCCGGCACACTTCTGAATGGGTTGTTCAAGGGACCACTTTAAGAAATCTAAAGAAGGCAAAACTATTAAGAATGTACTGGACAAAAATATTTGCAGACCCAGAGGAGATAAAATACATATTCAATTTGTAGACTCAATAGACTTTATAACCAAGTGGGGTAATACCAATAGCTGAGAAGGAATTTACCAAACCATTGTATTATAGGGCTTCTTACCTTCTATTTACAAAGAAAAATGTTCATGTAAGAATTTAACTTTATTGTTGATATTAATTCATGAAGGAGTTCAGTGAGTTTGAGTCTCTAGTGCAAAATTCAAAACTTAGAAAATTTATGAATATTTTTTTCTTACCATGGTAAGTTCAATCAGCTGTCATGGCTCAAAATAAGCAAAAGACTTCCTAAGGGGGTCTTTCCTTCAAATCCAATGCCAAGCCAATCCCATTTGTTATAGAACTGTTGTTTCCTTTGGGTCTGGATGCTACTTTTACTGTGTGTTTCATCTTCCTCGATATCTCCTCTTTTCTATTAAAATGCCTGAGGAGTTTTGTGCCAGTACTACATTTTTAAAAAAGAAAATGATGATAGTTTTAGAAATTTTGGCATCCAGAAGGAAAATTCCTCCATCTCCTTCACGTTTGAAAACAACGATTTAAGTTATACTACAAAAGAACATTCCAAATTATTTATCTGTTTGTCTTCTAAATTCTCAAATGATTTTGAAATATCTGGCATTGGTATTATAGTCAATCTGTACGTCAGTTTGGGAAGAACATAGTTATAATAGCAAGTCTTTTATTTGAATACATTTTTTTTTATTCAGGTGAGTGTTCTTTTATGTCCCTAAGTAATATATATTTTACTCTCGTGCACTTCTAATTTACATTAATAGTGGGCATTTCATATTAATTTTGCTTTTATAAACACATTATTTTCTTGATCACACTACCCACTTGTAACTGAAATGTGAGACATTCATAGAGTTTTATGATACTATGTGAATAGAACACTCATGTAGCATTTTGACCTGTTGGTTGGTCTCGTCGTCATTTAAAGGAATTTGTTTTATCTTAGCTTTTTGAGGTGGATGACAGCATTGTCAGTAACTAAGAGCTGCTTCCCTCCCGTGCCAGTCTATTAATTCTGCTCCATGTGCCATGGAGCTGGTGGGACCTGCCTGAGTCCCTCCATCGTCACCACCTCATCCCAGCTTCCAATGGGTCTTGCCCTCGTGAGGCCATGGCCACCCACCATGTCTACTCACCTTCCTGCCACCAATGTTCCCTACTGTGGGTGCACTGTGACGAGCTGGCACTGTCCTCCCTGACCAGCCTCGCACAACGCTCTCCCTGCTGGCCCAGCTCCAGCCCAGTGGCCTTCCACTCCTCTTCTCCCAAGTCAGGTTCTACTCCCACCCGCTCCTCCTCGCTGAGCTCCTGGTCCCTTTCCAGCTGAGTTCTAGACTCCTCTCTCTGGGAAGTTTTTCCTGTCCTTCAAACCCCCTCATGCCTATGCTGAAACTACCCATGGCACTCTCCTGTGTCTCTGTGACCACAAACAGTTTTACGTATTCCGTGCAGTTGCTTCATGAGTGCCCATCAGTCCCCCTTACAGATGGTAAGCGCCAGGAGGCCAGACGCCTGCCATATCTCTTTTTGAACACCATTTTGTCTCCAGCTTAACTGCAGACACTTAATAAGCCAGAGTGATTAAACATCTGCAAATGCACCGCATCTCAAAACAAGTTAAGGAATAACTGTGATTTCAATTTGTCCTGACTTTAAAACGAATGCCCATAGCCTCTTACCATCTAGAACATTTGCAGTTGGCTGCTTACGTGGGCAATCTTCTGCATGCTCTGCAAGCGTCCTCCAGTTAATCAGTGTCTGCACAGGGGTGCCCGTTGAAGGTCCCTCTCAGGTCACCACTCTCAGCTTCTTTTCTGTCCCAATCCTCACCCACAGGGCTTTGCTTCAGACACCCTCATCTCGCAGAGGCAAAGCTCTATTGCCAACGCCCCTCTGCCCTGTTTCTGGCAGTTGCATTTTTTGCCAGATGTTGAATGGAGGCTTAGAATGAGGGGGAGGACAGCAGCAATGTTGCAAAAGAGGTCGCCTTTTGAAAGAGAGGTACATCAGAAAAGAACATCAGAGGGATGCCCTGAGGAGAATTCTCGCAAGCAGCCATTGGGCGTCCAGGCCTGAGTTGCAGCCATGGAAAGGGGCAGAACAGCTCCCACCTTCTTTTCAGGACAGCTATGCTGAGCTCTTTCTAACAGTAAAGCATTTGCCAATTACAAGTCCTGACTCAGCCTGCTCTGCCGGTGTTGTAGTTGACAGAATGTCTTCCAGAGTCTCAGAGCACAGCTGCCTTTTTATTGTAAGATTCCGAGAGTTTCTGGTAGGGGCACTTTGAAGCAGAAGTTTTTAGATCATTTCAAGAATGACAACTCCCTCCTGAAGTCAGGGAGGCGGTGGTGAATAGAGTTTTGACTCTCCATTAGTGGATACTCTCCGGAGAGTAGGCATTGAGAGAAAAAAAGAGAAAGAAATCTCTAGAAACCTGAGACTTAAGCAGGAAAATGGAGGAGAGATGGAAAACTGGCCCCACACACAGCCATTAAGCTCTGGGACCCTTTGAATCAGGGACAGGGGTCCGATCGCTGTCTCTGTTCTCCAGGACTTCTGTAGCTCGTTCATGAGAATTAAATATTCAAACTCTGTTGTGAGACAGGCAGCCTATTCCATTACACTCTGGTGGCCTCAGACCATGAGAAAGCTGTGGTCCTGGACAGTGCCACGCTGGGGAGCACTTGGCTGATGACAGAGGTTGACACCAAGAGAGTTTGCACCCTTTTCCTTACCCTTCTCACAGTGTCATCAAGACCCTGGTTCAGAACAAAACTGAATCATCTCCATGGGACCCCCTGGGAGAAATTTCTGTGTTACCCTTCTGGGAATAGGTGTATTTCCTAAGGAGCAGATGTACTTTGGTCCCATGTGACTGCATTGGGTAACTGATGGCCCTCCTGCTGGCACTGGCTACTGGGAAATTCAGAGCAACTTCGATGGCTGGGTAGGACATTAAAATAAGCAATTGGGCATTTTTGCAAGTCTTATTGTGTTATCGGTCTATACTAACTATAGGTCCAGTAGTGATTTGATAGTTTGATCTCTAAAATCGTTCATTAAAGAATCTGTGATTCAAATGCTATCATTCAAATCCCCATGGAAATAAAACAGTTGGGAAAAATCATTTTGGGCTCTTATTCGGTCTTTGCTTAGCTGCAAATAAGGTAATATGCTCTTCTGGCATTGTATGTTCTGAGTCCCTCTGTGGTATGCGCAGCCTTCCGCAGAGGGACCTATAAATGATGTATAAATGTTCTCAGGTAAGGACCTTGCACCATTCACCAAATGAGTACAATCATTCATTCACTGGGCAAGCATTTCTTGGCTCCCAGCTGTTCTATTATACAGCACCTCATGCACTCTAAGTAGCAAATAAAATTTCCGGAAAAGATCATGAATGTGCTTGTGTCTTTACTCATTTTGTCTCCTGGGAGCACATGGGTTTTATATAATTCAATTTTGATATGCCTAGGTTTGCAAATACAATCAATGCAGTGTGATTATCAAAGGCATTGAAAGCCACAGGTATGCCTGGAAGATGTTCTGTTTCAGGGTGAATTGGTTATGGTAGACTAGCTGCTATGGAATTAAATCCAACATGTGTCCACTCAATGAAGCTATAGAATTAAACTCTAAAAATCAAAGGCTACTTTCAGTTCAGGTTGGCAGTCCCAGTAAGTAGATAAGAACATGTAGGTTCTCTCTTTTGTTTGGTCACTCTGGGGCCCAGAACTCCTTCCAAATTGTGGCTCTGCTGTTCCTAGGGCCTCCTCATAAGCTGTGTTCAGCTGACAGGGATGGAGAGGTCTGAGGATACTCCTGGCAGAGGGTCTTGGAGCTCAGGCCCTGCATGGGATCAATTTGCCCAAACTTCCCCAGCTGCAATCAGCACATCTAACCACAAAGGAGGCTGGGAAGTGGAGTCCGGCTGTGGTCCATGGAGAGTAGAATAAAGATTTTGATAACTAGCAGCTTCTGTTCACATTTCTGGAAAATGAGTTCCAATGGGTATCAAAGGAAGACACACTTGAGCTGAGCCAACAGATAAACCTCCTTAAAAATGTTAAATGTCCAGCAGTGAGCAGAGTGCTTTAGGGTGTTGTGAGAAGATTGGCATCATTAAACCAAGGTCAGGCGTCCACATGGCTCAGTGGCTGCAAAGATCATTTCAGCCTGGTGTGCCGATTTCATTCATAAGACTGGAGCTGGTGCTGGCTCATAATAACTTACAGCACGAAGAATGTGCTGCTTCTAAAAAAATGTACTCCTTCCAGATCTCTACTTAAGTGTTCCTTCCTCGTGGGGGCCTTCCCTGACCATTCCTTGTAAATTAGAACCTCGTCTCCTTCTGACACCTTCCTTGAAGGTACTAGCACGTGAATTTCTATTCTGTGAAATAGATCATCTGTGTCTCTGTTGTTTCCCTTTCTGATTCTAGAATGTAAGCTTCTTGAGGGACGTTGATTCTGTTGCTCTGAGACATTTGCCTATTCCTAGGATAGTGTCTGAGAACAATATTTACAAAAATCGACTTAATAACTAAATAGAACGAAAATACAATGCAGACACATCAAGACTAAACATAATTGGCCTAAAGCACAATGTTCACATAAATTTAAGATAAAAATACTAGAAAAAAGTCAGAATGGCAATTATCCAGAATACAAGCGATAGTAAGTGTTAGCGAGGATGTGGGGAAAAAGGTACACTCATACATTGTTGGTGGAACTGCTGATTGGTGCAACCACTTTGGAAAGCAGTATGGAGATTACTCAGAAAACTTGGAATGGACCCACCATTTGACCCAGTTATCTCACTCCTCAGTTTATACCCAAAGGACTTAAAATCAACATACTAGAGTGACACAGCCACATCAATGTTTACAGCAGCTCAATTCATAATAGCTGCATTGTGGAACCAACCTAGATTCCCTTCAATAGATGAATGGATAAAGAAACTGTGGTATAGACACACAGTAAAATATTACTCAGCCATAAAGAAGAATAAAAGTATGGCATTTGCTGGTAAATGCATGCAGTTGGAGAATATCATGTTAAGTGAAATAAGTCAATCCCCAAAATCCAAAGGTTAAATGTTTTCTCTGATAAGTGGATGCTGATACATAATGGGGTGGCAGGGTAAGGGAAGAATGGAGGAACTTTGGATCGTGTAGAGGGAAATGAGGGGAGGGTGGGGCTGGGAGTAGGAAAGATGGTGGAATGAGACAGACATCATTACCCTATGTACATGTATGATTAGACAAGTGGTGTGATTCTACATTGTGTACAACCAGAGAAATGGAAAGTTGTACTCCATTTGTGTACAATGAATCCCAGCTCATTCTGCTATCATGTATAACTAAATAGAACAAACAATAAAAAAAGCTGGAAAAATTCAGTGTTCTTTTAATTCAATACCCTTATTGTTTCCTTCTTTTGATGTGTTTGTCAATTAAAAAAAAAACATTTGGAGGAGGAGAAAGAAGGCAAGGAGCTCTAGGGAGTCCTCTGCGTAAGGGCACAATCCCATTCATGAGGGCCCCATGGTCATGAGCTACTCACCTTTAAAAGCCCCCCCCCCCCCCCACTAATATCATCACTCTGGCTTTTAGGATTTCAACATCTGAATTTTGAGGAACACAAAAATTCAGTCCATAACTGCTGATATTAACCTTATAGAAGCAGACAAATATCTCTGGGAATGTTCAGGACATGGTGTGTTACTCTCCCATGAGCAAAGAAGTATGCACACTATGGTTCATATAAGCATATTATAAAAAAAAAATCATAAGACTTGAAATCAAAACAATTCAGGGCTTGATTCTGTCACCTGATAATTGTGCAATATTGCAAATACCAATTTATGCATCAGATACTACGGTTCCTTACTTGCAAACCAGATCTCTAAATATTTCCTTAGTTGCTGTAGCTCATTTGGTAATTTATTTTAGAAGACCTGGAACACTGTTAAGTCAATAATATCATTTGAACTAAATAAGACAAGGAGGCACAGTCAAATACAGGTGGGAATTCAGCAAAGTTGCCTCACCTGGCTTCATGTCTCTGTGAGTGAATTTAGTGGAGAGAATCAGCAAATCATTTTTCATTGTTTGAGGTTTGAGTAATGAAGTGATACTTCACGACTCGGTCATTCCCCCACTCCCTGCACAATCCTAGGAAACACACCGTCTTTATAATTGACGAACGCATTCACATGTGCTGTTCCATTTTATCCTAAGCTCAATCTTGAAAGAGTCGACTGCTTTCTCCCCACTGTTCAGTAAAGGAAAACAGAGGCTCAGGAGGTACATCATCTGCTCGAGGTAGAAAACTTTGTGTGTGATAGAGACGTGTCCCCAACACTGCCCTGCCTCCAGAGTTGTCCCTGTCCCTCCAGGGGAGCTCCCCCAAGAGCCCAAGGGAAATCTCTCCTGGCTAGAAACAACTTACAGATTCCCTCCTTGGCCTTCCAAAGTTGCCTGGGGAGGAGCGTCCCTGGGGTAAAGGGCATAGCTGGCCAGCTCCTGGGATGGGCTGCACGCTGCAGACCTTTACATCATGTCTGTGGGATTATCTTCCCCTCTGCTCGGTAAAAATAGTCCTTGCACTCATCTCAGTCAGAGCCGCGCACATGATGCCTCCTTATCTGGGACATGCAGGCCTCTCATGCAGTGGGCCCCACTCAGCCACATGCCCTGGGAACCTCTGACCGCTGGTCAGCGGCACGGAAGCCCACACATCCTGAGTGACTCTGGGTCTGCCTCCTGCTGCCCGTTTCCCAAGTCCACCTCTTTCTGCCAGTGTTTTCTTCTTAAGAGGGGGTTACCAGTTGTCTGCATGGGTCACCACCTCATATGTAAAGTTTCATTAATGAACCAATATTTGTCAAATGCCTTCACTGAGCTGGGATTTGTTACATTGGTGAACAGAAGAGACAACCATTCCAGTCCTAGTGGATTTTACATCCTAGAAAGGGGAACAAGAGTCCATAATATACACACTGAATAAGTGGAGAATACAGTACAATAGAACAAAAATGCTATGGGTGAGGGAAACTGGAGAAAAGGAATCTGAAGGAGACAGTGTGCAGTTTTAAATAAGGTATATAAGGCAATTGCCACACTGAGCATGTAATATTCAGAGACTTGCATATCCACCGGCGGAGAGTTTCAAACAGGATGCAGTTAGTGCAAATGTCCTGTGGTGTCAGGATGCCTGACATGCTCAAAGCACTGAAGAAGGCTGATGTGGCTGGAAGAGAGTGAGGGGTGAGGGGAGATGAGATCAGAGAAATGGTCAGTGTCCATAGAACCGGTTCGTATAGAGTCCTGCAGGCCCGTCTAAGGATTTGACTTTTACTCTGAATGAAATGTGAAGCCACTGAAGAGGACCAAGGAAAGGAGGGATATAATCTGATCCATTTTAAAAGGAGTAAGTGACTACTCTTGTTAAGAATTGCCTGGCCTGCTGTGCATACCTACAATCCCAGCAGCTCAGGAGGCAGGAGGATTGCAAGTTTGAGGCTGGTCTCAGCAACTTAGTGAGGCTCTGAGCAACTTACTGAGACTCTGTCTCAAAATGAAAAATAAAAAATCAACAAAGGGCTGGGAATGTGGCTCGGTGGTTGAGTGCCCCTGGGTTAAATGCCTGGTACAAAGGAGGAAAAAGAATAAACTGAGGATGGTGGGGGCAGTGTGGGAGTCAAGGGTAGGAGCAGAGAGACCAGATAAGAGACCCCTCTAGTGCTTCTGTGACAGGTGTCAGTCCAGGGCTGGCCCTGCAGGGACGGGATGGTGGAACCTCATGCAGCTTGAGCACCTTGGATGCTTGGACTGGGGCAGTGCTAAGCTCTCTTGTGGCCATGTCAATGTGGAGCTGTCTGATCTGCAGTCGTGCATGTCTGTTGACACGGCGAGGCGGGAGACCAGAGCACAGAAGGAATTTTGGGGTTGAGATAAAAGTCTGGGGAGTCTTCAGCACATAGATTGCATTTAAAGCCACGAGGCTTGCTGTATGATGAGTGCTTGTATTCCCCTCAAAACTCCAGGTTGAAGGTCGAATCTCCAACCTGATAATAGTTGGAGCTGGGACCTTTGAGAAGTGACAATTGTATAAGAGGTCACAGGGGCAAGGCCCCATGATGGGATTGGTGCATCTCTCTTTCTCCTTCCTCTCTCCACCTTCTGTCTCTGTCCCTCTCCCTCTGTTTCTCGTTCTCTCTCCCATCCCCACCTCTTGCACGTGTGGATGTGTGAAGGAAATATCACATGAGGACATACCTAGGAAGAGGGCCCCATGAGGGATCCATGATCTTGGGCTCCCAACCTTTAGATCCCTGAGACATGAGTGCTGTCCGTGATAATTTGTCACAACCTCTGTGCTCAGACAAGACTGGAGAAGAGTATGGAGGGAATGAGTTAAGAGAGAACCCAAGGGGACCAAGGCCCACACCCCGGACTCCTCAAAGGTCAGACAATGAGAGGAACTGGGGCATCCACAGAAGAGGCTGAGAAGAGCAACAGAGAGGTAGGGGGACACGTGTGAAAGTGAGAGTTCTAGAAGCCAGGAGGAGAAAATGACCAAGAGAGTGGGAGAAGGGGAACGGCCGGCAGTGTCAATTGCTGCTGGAGGACAAAGGAGAGGAGGACTGAGCACTGACACGGATGTGCCAAACCAGAGATCCCCAGTGAGTTGACAACGACAGTCTCAGCATGGGAACAAAGTTAAGAGGGATTGGCAGAAGTGCACGCGGAGTTCACGACTCTCCAAAAACCAGCACTGCAAGGAAACGATTGAGACGTGGGCAGAGGAGCCAGGGAAAGGCTTTGTCATGGTTTGTTTTCCAAGACGGGAGGAAGGTGCTTGTATGTGAATGTAAAAATGCTGAAGGGGAATTTATTGGAATGATGCTCTTGACCAGACCTGGCGGACGGCATCTGGTGCAGAAGTGGAGGGCGTGGGATCAGAGGAGCCACCATGTTCTTTTAGAATGAAAGGATCTTAGGCCAGATCTGGGGCATGGGCCAAAAAGTGTCCTTTCCAAGGTAGACAGTCACTAGGTTAGGCTTTGGGGCCATGTGCTTCCTGTGGCAAGGACTCAGTTCTGCTGAAGTGGCTCTCAAGGAGCCGTAGGTGGTATCTAAGTGGTAGGTGTGGTCGAGTTCCAGGCCAGCTTGATCTAGAAGCAGTGGTTTGGTTTGAGCCATAGGTTCGTGAGATGGTGCGCTCATACCTGTTGTCTACATCAAGTTGAGACACAAGTGAATGGGCAGATGCAGCGTCAGGGTTGAAAGAACCAAGAATTCACTTCTACAGAGATTCAGGGAAGTACAGCATGAACGGAGCTGCAGGCCCCTCCATCAGGGAATGATACCTATTCCCCCCTATGGCTCCGCCACCCAGCCCAGACCAGCACATGGCAGAGCAGGTGCTTGGTGTAGGAGGGACAGTTCACAGAAAGAGCAGATGAACAAACTCCACCCTCCCAATCTCACTTCACCCCGGATTCTTGGATAGCCATCTCTGCTGTCCCTTGAAAGGGACCAATGAGAAGAAATGAAACTAAAGGAAATGACGCTAATCATTGTCTATTCTGCATAATTGCCTTTCATTGTAGAATAAAATTATTGATTAGTAAGTGGATGAGCACTTTATTGTTGTGTTTGGCTTTCAGTGAATTCAGGCAAATGCAGTTCCACTGGAGATGAAACCCAGGGGAGAGATGTTACTTAGGGTTGAGCAGCGAGATTATCTTTAGATGAAAAAGGAGATGATGGTGCAGAAGGTGACGGTGGTGCTGATGGGGAAGGTGGAAGAGGAGTGGTCACCACCCCAGGCAGCTCTGAGGGTCCCACATGCTTCCCACTGATGGGCAGCAGCATGTCATACACTAGAATCAGGTTTGGGTTTGAATATCTGCTTTGAAACAGATTAGCTGCTCATCCCTGAACTAATCACTTAGGCCTTCCTGAAAGATCTCAGCTTCCTCATCAGCAGAGTAGGAATGAATAAACTCTTGCATACTTAACAGATTCGTGGTGAGGGGCAAATTGGTTCAGGGATATAAATGAACATCACTGCCTGCGCCAGGCTCATAGTTAAGATCGTTCGTCTCTTCTCAGACTTTCACTACTGTGTTCTTGGTAGGATCTCATTCTTCCTTTGGACCTTCCACTCTGAAGAGAAGAAGCTGAGCAAAGAGTTATTTAAAAATAGCAGGAACGATCATCCATTCAGGAATCACTCTATAGAAGCAAATTATATATTTTCTCAATCCCAGTCCCTCCTCATAACCAGGAAGAGCACCTGCCTTCCAGCTTTGGGAGACTTCCCCAAGACCCTCTCAAGTGAGTTCTAGAAGTGGTCCGTGGCCTCTCTCACTGCTGTTCACTGGGGTGAATTTTATCACCAAGGCACCTACACTGACCTAAGACCACAACCTCCCTCTCGCCCCCCTGAGGTACATACCTAGTCTCCCTTCCTGCCTGGCCTTCTAACCAGGTGACCACTCTTACCTGTTCCAACTGCATCCCAACTCTGAGCCCACGTTGGTCAGCAGGGACACTCGCCTACGATCAGCACATTTTTCAGAGCTCTCGTGGGGACTGATGGATCTCCCTGATCTGTTTGACACAGAAATCTTCAGATATTGCTGAAAACAGCTGATATCAAAAACTCCCACACATAAATGGATGGAGTTGGAAAATATCTTGCTCAGTGAAATAAACCAATCCCGAAACACCAAAGGTTGAATTTTTTTCCCTGATAAGTGGATGATGATCCATAATGGGGGGTGGGGGTAAGAGAGGAATGGAGGAACTTTGGATTGCATAGACAGAAGTGATAGAGGGGAGGTGGCAGGGGTATGAAAGCTGGAGAAATGAGACAGACACCATTACCCTATGTACAAGTATGATTACACGAATGGTGTGACTCTACATTGTGTACAGCCATAGAAATGAAAAGTTGTACACCATTTGTGTTCAGTGAATCAAAATGCAGTCTATAGGGGCTGGGGATATAGCTCAGTTGGTAGAGTGCTTGCCTCGTATGCCTGAGGCTCTGGATTCAATCCCTAGCATCAAAAAAAAATATGTTGTCTGTAAAAATAAAAAAATTAAATTAAATTAAAAAATAAACTCCCACACATTGCCCAAACCATTGGTCCTGCCATAGGCTACGGTTCTCAGTTTCTTGGCAGAGACTATAAACTTCTTGCTGAGGAGGCCAACCCTGCTCCCTGGGCTACTCCATCCAGGCACCTGTATCTCACAGCCACATCCTGACCCTAAGCCACAGCTCAAAGCTAAAACACCATCTCTGTTGTTCCCTAGAGCAGAGGCAGTTTCTGCTCAGCAGAGGGTTGATGTGCTCTTCTACATTTTCCATCTTCCCTGTGATTAGCATGGAGCCATGTTAATAGTTCAGATCAGAGTGCGTAGAAGAACTTTCATCATTTTGGGCAGAAGCTACTATGGGCTCATGTACCTCTCCCACCACTTTCTTCCCAATTTATAAAAATCGTAGATGCAAAAATTCCCACAGCATGACCAGAAGAGGGGATAAAGATGCTCACACTCTCAAAAAGCTAGGAATGTAACCACAATTTGACCCAGTTATCATCCCACTCCTTGGTATATGTCCAAAGGAGTTAAAATCAGCATACTCTAGTGACACAGCCACATAATGTTTATAGCAGCACAATTCAGAATAGCTAAGCTATGGAACCACCAGGTGCCCCTCAACAGATGAATGGATAAAGGGAATGTGGTATATATACACAATGGAATATTACTCAGCCATAAAGAATGACTTCATGACATTTGCTGGTAAAAGGATGAATATGAAGATTATCATGTTAAATGAAATAAGCCAGTCCCAAAAAACCAAAGGTTGATATGTAGATGCTCACACACAACAAGGGATGGTGGGGAGAAGAGAAGTTCTGGATTAGACAAAGGGGAATGAAGGGAAGGGAGGGTGAAGAGGAATAGGAAAGACAGTGGAATGAATCTGACATAACTTTCCTACGTACCTGTGTGAGCCCGCCACAGTGAATTCCAGCACTGTGTAAGTCCACAAGACTAGGATCCTAATTAGAATCAAATATACTCCATGTTTGTATAATATGGCAAAATAGATTCTGTCATGTATAACTAAAAAGAACAAATAATTTTTTAAAAAATGCCCACCCTCAACCAATATCACAAGTAACAAGGAACTCTTACTGTGTTCACATTACCATTTCTAGATGTGATTTTGGAGTCAGCTGATGGTAAGTACCTGGACTGATCCGTCCTGCCACTTATGCTCAGCAAGGAACATGTCTTCAAAATTCCCCTTCCAGCCAAGTGGGTGAATATTTGAAGGAAATGCTGCTTTGTGGAAAAATTTTAGGATGCAGCCCTGCCTTTGGCTGTGAACAAAAAAATCCCCAAAGAATCCTTGCACATCTTTTATAAATCAAAGTTTCATGCTCTTGGCCGGCAACTCGACCACCAAATGTCACAAATATATTTGATTTATTGATCTCACAGCACTAAACAAACACAGTGGCAAAATCTTCCTAAGTCACTTTTGTCCTGCTAAGACACCAGTGGCCCAAATTCAAATATAAATATTTTCTGTTGTCATACTCCACGTGGAAAACATGATATTGTTTATTCATTTCATTTTAATGCCTTATCTCCTCTGCCCTGGAAGGCATTCTTTTATGCTGCTTCTGTGATGGACTTCTCCGGCATCTTTGCTGTAAGAAGTACCAAGCCTTCTCCAGACCTGCCATCCTAACGTGGATGGCAACAGGCTTCTTCAGTGCGAGCCCTAAATAAAACTGGATCAGGAAGAGGTGATCTGGAAGCCCCTGGCTGGAAACGGCATTGAGACAGACCACATCTCCCCGAAGCAGCGTGGGGAACGGCGGCAACTATGCAGCGCCCACCTTGTGTCAGGGACCTTTTTCCGAGCCCCCACAGCAGTCCACAAATTGGGCAAGCTATCGCTGATGTGAGAGAGGACACTGAGTCTCAGAGAGGCTTAGAACACAGACCTGTCACGCTCCAAAGCCATGCTTTTTCCATGACATCATGGGCCTTCCATTCAGATGCTTTTGCCACCAGCCAGATGCCTTCGAGACATTTGGCTGCTGGCCAGTCTAGAAGGGAGCCGGGCAGGGACACTGAGCAGCAGTTTACGCACCTACTAAGTGCAAAGCCCTGTGCTACGTGGGGCCTTTCTGGGCTCATCCTGCGGCCTGACCTTGGACCTGGTGATGGGCTGACTCGGGGCCGCCTTCCAGGTCACACGCGCCTCCTTTCTCAAAGTGATATCTGCCAGGATTCCTTCTTTTTAATGAAATATTTTGGGCCACTCAATCAGTTGTTTGGGTTCAATGAGAAATTGATGCCTCTTTATTCAGAGCTCTGTCAGGAGCCTGGAAAACATCTTGCTACTTTGAAAAATGAGGGTTTTTTTTTTTTTAAAATAAAAAAAAAAAAAAACCCCGAATGATTTGAGAACTTCTCTGGGTGCCAGTTGGCCTCGCTCCTTCTCTGGGAGCCAATCGGGAGCCACCATCGTAATAAAAGCGCCCCTCTCCCCCTTCCTGGCTGCTTTCAGGAGTGATTAGCCGAAGGGGGGAGTCGCAGGCCTTGGTTTTGTGCTGTTTTGTTTTGGGGAGGGTGCTTTCTTTCTTGCACTTGGAGAATAAGTTAATTATGATTGGTTAAAATTTGTGTGTTTTTGCTTTTATCCCTGAACCACAATTAGAGCCCCTGACAGCCTCCTGGCCCGCAGAAATTCCAGCTGGTATAATAATTGATAACCGTGGTTATGAATAGATTGGAAACAAGACTGTGAAAGAATGCTCAGCCACTTCAGAGGGTCATTTATAGCGGCTGGAGGGAAAGGAGAATTTCAGGCCTGGAAAGCTTAGAAACAGAACGAGTTTTTATCGGTTTCCTTGATACTGGCAGATCAAAGCCCGGGGAGCGCTCTCTAAGGGCTGCAGATAATGGGGTGGCCGCTCATTCATTCTGCTGCTGGAGCGGAGGCCTATTCAGAAGGGTGAACCAGGGACTTTTCAGAGCGACGCTTTGTAGTCTTTATCATAGTACCAACGCGAGAATCACCTTTTTATTTTAATGAGACATTTGAAAAGTATTTGATTCCCTCTGGCTAGGGGCTCTTTCTCCCGGCCGAGACAGTAAGAAAGGGTCGCCCATGGAGCCTCATTTTCTGAAAGCAATAGTATCTGCATTCCACCCCCCACCCCCCTCGTCAGTTTAATAATTTCAGTGCGAGCAAAAGCCGGGCAAGTGGGAAAGGAACCGAATGAGCTTGCCATTAAATCTGAATTATTGTCCCTCTTCTTCTTTTTTTTTTTTTTTTTTTTTCTCTTCTGAGAATGAGGTTGGCAGCAAAGATGCAAGTTCAAATCCCTTCTTGACCATGCTCTGGGTGTGTAACTTCGGGAGTGACTTTGAGATCCCCTTCCCTGAGCAAGCTCCCTTCCTCTGTGAAATGGAAATAATAACAGCTACCACGTCAATGCCGTCCAGTACCCAAGTCGCTCCCTGTGTCTGCAATGGAGGAATTCAGAAGCACGTTGTGATGGAATAAAAAATGAATGACCCCCACCAAACTGCCTTGCCTGTGTGCAGTAGATATTTTTAATATTGTTAAGTATTAGGTAAGCATTCTTTTTTTTTTTAAACTTTTTAGAAATTGGTTCTAATTGATTACGCATGAACGCAGAACACATTTTGACACATTGTACACAAATGGAGAATAACTTCTCATTCCTCTTGCTGTGCATGGTGCTGAGTCATACATACCTGTATAGTAATCATACATGTTTATAGGGTAACAATGCCTGTCTCATTCTACTGTCCTTCCCTTCCCCACTGCCCCATCCCCCTTACTCCCCTCTGCATAATCCAAAATTCCTTCATTCTTCCCCACCCATCCCCCACTATGGATTAGAGAAAACATTCCACTTTTGGTTATTTGAATTGGCTTATTTCACTCAGCATGATATTCTCCAGTTCCATCTATTTACCTGTGGATGCCATAATTTCGTTCTTCTTAAAGGTTGAATAATATTCCATTGTGTATGTGTACCACATTTTCTTTATCCATTCATCTGTTGAAGGGCACCTAGGTTGGTTCCACAATTTAAGTATTGTGAATTGAGCTGCTCTAAACACGCGGATGTGGCTGCATCACTGTAGTGTGCTGATTTTTAAGTCCTTTGGGTATAATGGTAAACATTCTTTTTTTTTTTTTTTAACCATTCTCTGATTTTTTTTTAATTTTTATTTTGGCTCATTGTACACAAATGGAGTACAACTGTCATTTTTCTGGTTGTACACAAAGTAGAATCATACAATTTGCGTATTCATACATATACATAGGGTAATGATGTTTGTCTCATTCTATTATCATTCCTTCCCCACCTCCTCCCCACCCCTCATTTTCCTCTATACAATCCATCCTTCCTCCATTCTTCCCTTATCTCCCCAACCCCCGTTATATGTCGTAATGGTAAATATTCTTGAGGGCTAAATTTTATTTCCCTCAAATGCACATCAGTCCTAACCTTCAGCCCCCCAGAATGTGACTGTGCTTGGAAATAGGGCCTTCAAGAAGGCAATGAAGCTGAAATGAAGTCTTTTGTGGGGGCCCAAATCCAATGTGACTGGTGTTCTTATGAGGGGAGGAGATGAGGACACACACAGCAAAGACCACGTGAAGGCGTGGGGCTCAGACAGCCCTCTACAGCCAAGGAGAGAAGTCACCCAAGAAACCAAAGGCACTCACCAGGAGAGTGAGGAAGAGATTCCGTTATTAAGCCCCCAGCCTGTGGTGTTCGGTTACAGCCATCTACGATAATGATTCTCAGGATTTTGGCAGAATTGGGGCTAGCGCGTGGACAGTGAGGACCGAGATCCTCTTGTGCACTGTGGGCTTTGGCACTAGTGCAGTTTCCTCTCAGAGCTTCAGGCCTCTCATTTAGGAAATTGGGAGCATTAACTGAAAAATGTCTCATACCAGGGATGCTGCTCAAAGCTCCCACTCATACCCTGCATTTCCCCTGGTGGGGTGCAGAGGAGCCAGCGGTTCATTTACGCAGCTTCTCGTGTCCCAGCCTGCAGTTTCTCTCCTCAGCACTCAGGATGTGACACTTGTTACTTCTTGGAGCAGCCTCAAAGCCCTGAGGAAGCCACCTAGCACTTCTGCCTGAGCAAGTTCCAGGAAAGGACAAAGGCCCAGGGGGGTTGCAAAGCCCCTGGGAACCTGGCCACTGATTGTTACTCCTGGACAAGCCAGGGACAGGAGCCTCTCTGCTCTGGCTGGGCCTGAGCAGCTGGCCACACCCAGGGTGACTCCTTCTGCTTCCAGAGAGGGATACAATCTAGTGCTGGTGACAGCATCCCTTCTGGAGCTGGGATCCAGTCAGGCCTGGGCATGGTACATCTCTGCCCCACTCCTCCCAGACCTTTCTAGAACTCTTCCCCGGAGATGCCACTCCCAGCAGAGCATCAGAACAGCAGTGCTGGGCCCCTGAGAGTCTCACTTGGGGATGAATCCAAGACTAGTAAGGAGCTCATCGCTATGGCCCCTGCTCCTGGAAGCCCCTTTCCTCTTCCAATCTCCACCTTAGACCCGACTACAACCTGCCTACTGGCCAAGGACCCTGTCAATTCATCTCAGAGCCCAGCAGGAAGGAAAGGCCTCCTTGATGTGGATAAACCACAGTTTTTCTCCCATCTCTAAGAAGGAAACTAAAGAGAAAAAAAACCCACATCTTTTACCTTTTCTTCATCATCCATGAAGAGTCTGGCAGCATGTACTGTGCAGAATCTGTGCTCAGTAAATATTTGTGAGCTGAGTTTAATTTCTCATAAGTTTGGGTACACAGCTTACTGGCATTTTCAGTTTGATTGGCAGAAATGATTAAACAAATCAAAACACACTACATAGTTTAGGAGAGTAGACATATTCATAATGATTCGGGAGAAAATCTGACCTCATATATAAGAAGCATCACAGCGTCCCTGGGAACTGTCACTGTGCCTCACAGACTGAAAACTGATTATCCTGGGCTAGAGCAAACGTCTCCTCATGGTGCTCCCTCATGCTCTGATCCGTCCTCCTCAGTATTTTTGGAGTGAAAAATCCTATCCCAGCATTCTCCCTGCTCAACACCTCTGCCCCCAGGAGAAAAGCCACACTCCTCAGCAGCGTCTGGGTTGGATCCCCTCAGTACTGGGTCGATGCATGTTTCCCTCCGCATCGGCTAACATCCTTACCTCCTTCACCTTCCCACTCGCGTTTCTCTGAATGTGCCTTGCCCTTGACCCCGATGTGTTGTTCACGTGCTCCTCTCATCCTGGAACACACTTACCTACAGCCCCTATCTATCAAAATTATGCTCACTGTGAAGGCTGTGCTCACACTCCATTTCTGTCTTCAGTTCTCTCCGATCTAGTTGATAGTTTTCACTTCCATCTCCATTTGTCTGAATGTTCCCGTGCACCCTCACATCTGCTGTGTTTTGGTGGCGGGGAGGAAGAAGGGGCATGGGATGGAGATGGAGATGAGGCTGCAGAGCAAGGCAAATGCCTTCTAGATGGCTCAGCGGGTTCCACACGGGACTCTTCCAGGCCAACACCGTGGTTAAAGTATCTTTGCTTCAGAGTTTTGACCATGATATCTTGAGATTCTCAGAGGAATCTCCATGCCAGACTCAAATTAATTAAAAATACAGAAGATTATAAATAAATCGTGTGAACACATTTATTGGTAACTAGGGGAACTATGTGCAGCCACTGAAGTACTTGAGACTTCTGAGGAAACCCCTGTTTTCTGCCTCATCCTGGAATTCTGGTACCTCAGAATTAAAATTATTCCCACACACGTTGCTTGGTTGACATAAGTAGAATGATTTAGGGAGGATACCACACTGAACTCAAGGAGGTAAGGAGTGCTATTCCTCAAGAGGTCAGCCCCCAGATTCATCACATGGACAGTGTGGGGGATGCTGCTATTTGTACTTCCAGTCCTACTTTTCCATGTCCCTGAAACTTCTGTTGGTATCTTGTTTAGAAAATGTATTAATGCCACATCAAATTATAACCAACAGGACTTGCTGATCTGAAAACACTCTGTTTCCTACTAGGCAATGAATATTTATTTAATCACACCAAAAATTGGAGGTGGCCTTTGGTATTAGAATTGTTTGTTAATAAATGATGTCTTCCAACCTTGACTGAAAGCCAGAAGAAGAAAGGAATTGTGTTCTGTCATCTCTGTTCCATCAGTGTTAGCTCGGTGCCTGGCACAAAACACGTGGTCAATAGGTTTTTAGTGAATAGAGGACATAATGGATGGACGTATCTGTGGAGGGACGTTTGGATGGGTGAGTGGATAAATAAAGAGATGGATGAGGAAATAAATGTTACTGGAACCCTGATTCTAGCCTGGCTTTAGAAGGAAACTCAGTAAGAAAACAAATAAACAAAAAGCATTGGCAGGTGACCATGATGGATGCTGTAGAATTTCCCACGGTGATAAAGCAGATGGCTTAGAAAAATTCAGCTAATGCTTTTGGCCACAGAACACCTAAAATCGCCATGATATTACAAAATATCTGCTCTCTAGTTGGACCAGAGGATGGTGCTACTTATTGACCTGTTACTGAGCTGCACTGGAAGCCAGGGTCCTCAGTGTCCATATACAAAAACCACATAGCACAGGGATTACATGAAGCTCAACTGAACCTGTCTCTGCAAATTCAGACCTTTCAGCCTCTTTTGATATGAAATTAGAATCTGGAAAAAAGAATTTGACTTCTGACTCAGCCACTTATTAGCTGTGTGACCTCTGACCTGGTTTCTCCTCTTAGACATTGATTTTCTCATCTGTGTAATGGGGATAATAATTTCTGTCTTGCAAAGCTAATTAAGTTACCATGAATCGGGTGACACCTATAGAAATTCTCTGTATGTGATGAAGTATGACCCGAATGACTGTGCACAGTGGGTGTGCGTTGATTGCCCATGAAAGCTCCCTCCTTCTGGGAAGGGTTGCACCCCGTTCTGAGAGAGTCAAAGGTCTGCAGACAGCTCCATCTTCTCACAGAGCCAGCCTCTCTATGCATCCTTGGCAGATGCAGGTTGGGTCACATGATCAGTTAGGGTCTTCAGTGCCATTTTTTCCTCCTGGGTTGTTCTAACTGAGACCACAGAGAGAGACTCAGTCCCTCTCTGGCAATGACATTGAGGTGGGGGGAGGTTAGAACCAATACACATGATTCAGGGCAAAATGCAAAAGGCAACCTGAGCAGTGAAGCCCATTCCCCAGGAGAGGGGGAGACCAGAAGCAGAGGAGGTGCAGGTGACCTGTGGCTGAGGACCTGACTTCAAAGGCCCCAAGATCAGCTGAGTGGCTACATTCACCTGTGCATGAGAGGTGACACCTGTCACTGCCCAGAAGAAGCCAAGCTGTACTCTCTTACCTGCAAGCCAAATGCATTTTGAGAAGCAGGGCATTTGACAACTCATCACCTGCCGCCTCATTGTAAGCTGCAGGAAGAGGGGCATTTGTAAATCACTTCAGGTGTTCCCTGTGCAGAGCAGGTACACAGTAAACACCATTCCATAGATCATTATATGATTATGATTATAATAAACACTAGTTTATAAGGAGCTCTAATTATCAGCAAGTAGAATCAGGCACTAAGAGAATAGCAATACCTTCTCAGAGTCTTCCTCTCTCCACACAAAATGCACATTTTCATAATTTGATAGAATGTCAATTAGAAGCAAATAATTCAGAACAGGATCAGCAGGAATGTGGCAATTGTCCATAATTTTAAACTCAATGTGTTCATAATGAATGTGGCATATTCACTACAGTGGTAGGAACAGGGGGTGTGGGAATTGGAAGACTCAGGTCTTTGCACTTCAATCCCAAATCCTCAGTTCCCACATCTGCAGAATGGATTTGCTATGGTATCAGAATTCTTGCAAGGATTCAGTTAAATAACAGATACTGAAGTGTTTAGAACATAACAGGTACTCAAGACAAACTCTGAAGTTTATGTATTGTGTCTACATATCTGTGAATACACATCTATACAAACACATGTGCTGTTATTTTAAGTACTGACAGCCCGAAAGTCCCTCAAAGTCATTTTTGAGAAATACGTTACACCCCACCCATAATTCCACACCTGTCATTCCAAACCAAAAGTGAACTTTGTAAAATTTCCTAAAGCCACCTGAACCAGGCTTTCTTCAGTGTGATTTGCTTCCAGAAAAGCAAATCACTGCACACTTGAGTCCTCCCAGCTCTCTGCTGCTGCCCTCTGATGTCCCCAGCAGAGGTGTCGCTCTGAAGTGCCTTGTTATCCCCCGCAAGCACTGCATTCATTAAGTCTCAGGGCCCCCAGCCCTAGCCACTGCCCCCAGCTCCAAAGTGATAAGCCCAGCGGCTCCCCAAACCTCCTCCCTTGTAAGTGCCAGGAAAATGTGTGCAATTGTCAGGGGTCCTGAGCTTTGAAGAACAGTGCTTATCTTTATGGCTCCTCCAGGCCCTGCAGAATATAAGAAAGGTCCTGACCCCCTCTTCCAGTCTCCCCTAGGAGAGGAGAAAAGGAAATGGCCAGGAATTACAGAAAGAGAGATTTCAACCTGATAAACAAGCAACTTCCCAGTCACACTGTGCAGATGGCCAGCTTCTTGTTCGGGGTTGTCTGATGGGCTCCCGCGATCCATACCCTCGGGGTTCGGGGTTCCAGGCCCTGGTCATGTTCCGACAAACCAAGGCCCACTGGGACCATTACCTGAGATACCATTTAGGCCTCTCACCCCAGGACTCCAGTCGATTTGGTTTCTGGGAACATCACTGGCCCTAGGTGCCCTCAGGAGTGCCTGCCCCCCAGCAGGTGGAATGCAGGAATGGTAGTTCAGTGTGTTTCCCACTGTACTTTCCTGAGACACAGGCATCTGAAAATAATGTGCCACCTGGAATAAGCATGTATTAATTTTTATAATCACATGTAATCTACATATTATGTGATATTTACTAATGTCTTTACATAAGATTTTATATTATATCAAATCCAATTGGCACTGGGTGATAAATTGGCATATAAAGTAAATGAGTATATCTTGAACTGTTAGATAAGTATATTCAAGTATCTATGGTTTATGAGGTCATTGTATTTATAGATACATGTATATTATGTACAACTCAAATAAATCCTGCTCCTCTGTTCATAAACCCAGACCCATAAACTTATGTCTACTTAGAATCTGAAAAGTTGCTTCTAGTATAAACTTTGAGATCTTGATCTAATTGGTGTATTTATAACAAAAATGATGTAAAAGACCATGATAATGTGACTTTAAAACATACCAAGAAATAATAAAATTGGTGAATCAAACTGAGATAGAATGGATAGAATAGCTCCTCCTTTCTTAGTATGATATTTACATATTTTGTAAATCCTGGGAACCAATGTTAAATGAATTTCTAAGACACACTCTTC
Organism: Glaucomys volans; assembly: GCA_020662805.1. Taxonomy (NCBI): domain Eukaryota; kingdom Metazoa; phylum Chordata; class Mammalia; order Rodentia; family Sciuridae; genus Glaucomys; species Glaucomys volans. The sequence continues at coordinate 288,697 of JAJEJO010003728.1, read as the reverse complement.
AGCCAAAGGTAACGATGACGTTGATGGTAGAGGCTACTTTCCCACCTCTGCTACATGCCAGACACGAGGCTGGGTACATTAGGACACTATATTCTTAAACCTCTGGTTACTTGGTCTCAGTGAGACACCAGAATCCCCATTTGCAGGTGATGAGGAATTTCAAAGACGTACACGGTGGTCCAGCCTGTGGCCAAGATTTGAGGTCTAACACCAGAGCTCCAGTCCTTCCTCTGCACAGTGCTGCCCACTGCTCCACCCCATCACGACCTGATATGGCCACAGGCTGGCCACTGCTGCTGTGTGGCTCGTGACTACCTAACATACAGCCTGTGGACGCCTGTCAGACCAGAAGAGGACAGCAGCCACTGGGCAAAGGCTCTAGGACTGGTACAGGGTGAATCAGACTCGACTTGCTAAGCACTTAACATAAATGTGTGCACCGCATTCAAGGAATTCTGAGAATGACCATTTGGTGAATAACCCCCATATTTCCAGGAAAGCATAAAAATGAGGTAGGAAAAAATATATATTAATAATTCAGGCTTCTTACTAGTAATACATTATTATTTAGAAAGATGGCCTTTTATTTGAAAACAAAAAAATCAGGATACATTTTCTAAGAAATAAGATTTGATTGTGAGACTGAACATTATTTTTACTATCTGCCTCAACTCTTGCCAAAATAAGAGTATTGTACCCCCTTGTGATTAATGGTAGGCACATCTGGATATGAAAGATTTCTTTCCAAACCATGTTTCCTGAACCTACTTCAGCTTAGAAGCCTCATCTTCCTGTCCAGAAAATGCTTGGTTTAGAAGTTAGGTTGGTATCTGACACCAATCGCTGTCCCTCTAGAGACCTCTGAGCCACCAGCCTCCAGAAAGCTCACTGAGTCCTGTGTCCTCTTTCAATCTTTCAAAACATACCTTTAGGAGACCACCTGTTTACTGTATCCTCATCTGGGCAGGGATAAAGATGAGTGGATGGATGGCCACTGGAGCTCACCATCTAGGGAGAAAAACAGATACTTCAGCAAATGGTCAGTGGTACAGAGTCCTGCAGGCTGTCAGGAGGCCATGTGCACAGGGCAGTGTGGGCTTCTGAGAAGCAGGTACCCACTCAAGTTAAGGATCCAATGTCCACAGAGGAAGAAGTCGCCAGTCCATCTTAAACTAGATCTATTTGCCAAGGGCAAACCAATGAGCCCAAGCAAATCTAGGAGGGCAGCCTACACAACATCTCGCAAGGAAATTATTGGTCCCATGGTCAAAAACAAGAGTAGCCATAGTCTCCCACATTGGATGACAGAAAGCAACACACCCAGCCAACATGAGTGGTGCATCCAAGGGCATGTTCTTCCAGAAGACATCTTTGCATCTCAGAGGAGGTATGACTTCTCTGCTTTGGAACTCCATAATCCTCTCTGTGCATCTCTCCTGTGACACAGTGTGAATGCTAATTTTCTTGTGGAACTTCCTTTGTTCAAAGAATTTCCAGACAGGGTCAGGACCAGAAAACACAACCGAGTTACAAACTTTGACCTTTACAACACACACACTCTGAGCCAAGAGTTGGGGATTACAGTGCTCAGGATCTAGGAGGGAAACATTCACAAATATGTGTGTCAATTGGGATTTGTACTATTTACACTCTTTCAGAGGGAACTGGGGCATAATGGGGGCACCAAAGACACTGGGAGTGTCGAGCAGGCCTTCACATGGAAGGAGGTAATTGACTTGAGTTTTGAAGGAACTGATAGAATTTCTAGACACATTTATTTTTTTCCAACAGAGGTCTTAGCTACCTAAAATGTACCAATATGGGACAGGCAGTCAGTATCCCTCGACAAAGCAGGCTTGGGGAGGAGAGCAGGGGCGCTGTCCTGTGAGTGAAAATTCAGCATGAGGAAACGGTCACCTCTCTGTCCACTAGCACTACCGCCAGTGCTGACCCTGAAGGCAGTCAGGCCCTACCCAAGCCTGCCTCCAACTGCGTGCTCTCTTCCTTCTCCAATCCTTCTCACTCCCTCACTCAGAGACTCCAGAGAATCTGGATATAGATTGTCCTGAAAACACTGTTGGAAAAAGTCAGGGCACAGAAGAGAAAAGGAGAGCAGAGTACTGGACTTGGAGTCCTGGAGCCCTGGAGCTCAAGCCGGATACTCCCTGAAGTGGCCCCCAAGGAACCACAGAGATAGCAAGGCTCTCGGCTTCCATGCTGGCAAGCACCCTGTGCCTGGCTTCCTTCACCACTATTCACAGCCGCTCTGTTTTACAGATGGGCTTGGGACAGGGACGCTCATGAGCAGAGTCAGCATGAGCCTGAGCCGAGCACTGCATTTCTACAGTGCCTGACCCTTCCTCGCTGTCCAGTCCCAGTGTCTTTCCACTTCCCAGGAGGGATGGACAGATGTCCCCCTTGGCCTGTAAGCCATTCTGTTCCAGAGTCTGGAGAACTCCCACCGCACATACCACCTTCCTTCCCTGCTGGACATGGTGGGCACAGACCAGACTCTTTTCTCCTCAGGGTCTGCACTGCTCCAAAAACATCTCCCTCTCCACAAGCCAGCTCGGGGCCCCCTGGGAGTCTCCACTTTGGATGCACACAAATGGGGACGAGTGATGTGTCTGTTCAGAGGCTGAGTGCTTACCCACGCATCCATGGAGGATGTTTGATGGTGTTTTCTCTTTTTGCAATGGGGGGGCACATGTGTACAGACATTCCTATGTTGCATGTGGGGTGTGTCAGTGAATGTCTCTGAAACATGTGTAGATGCTTTGGGGTGGGTGTATGGGCGTGTAGATTTCCTTGTATTTTTCTATCATGCGTGAGGAGTGTGTGTGTGTGTGTGTGTGTGTGTGTGTGTGGTCTGCTCCTGCGTGGATACCTGCGGACCTGGCTTTTCCATGGGCACCGAGCACACAGCTGACACAGCACAACCCTGAGAGAAGCCTCAGGGCAGGGGCCAGCCCTGCTCTCGTGCTGGAGGAGGAGCCTGCAGCTGCTGGTGTCTTCCAGGCAGCCGTAGCTCCCCAACCCAGAGAGCCCCCTGGAGAAGCAGGGCCAGGGACCATTCAGGCCACCCACGGAGGGCACTGTTGTCATTCTGAGGGATCCGTGTTGAGGGCAGGGGCTGGTCTGAGAGAGCTGGAAGAGCATGGTGTCCTGAAGAGGAGGAAAGCAAAGTGCTCAGGGGTCACAGCTGGGGTGGAGGGGATGATGGCAGAGGCCCCTGGGAGGCACAGGTGGTGAGGGTGCACATGCGTGTGGCTGTGTGATGGGTCCACACGTGTGCATACACTTGTTTGTGTGTGTGTTGACCCTCACGGTCCGCACACTTCCACTTCTTTCTCAATCTACTTCCGACTCACCAAGCAGAGTAAATCCCACCTTCCCGCAGGGCAGGGGTTGCTCAGCCCTGCGCCTTCTCCCACTGCCCCTCTGCAGAGGGTCACACCCTGCTATTTTGCAGCCACTGGGGGCTCCACAGTCCCTTCGCGGAAGGCCTAGGCTAGGGGACACCATTTCTCCGGAAGGCAGGCCTGGATTCCAGACACCTCATTTCTAGGTGTGCCTTGGACAAAACCCTGTTCAAAAGGTACAACCTCCAATGACAGTCTAAACTCCACTGCCAAACCAGCTGGGAGAAAGGCGGGATTCCTGGGCGCTCCAGAAAACCTCTCTGAATAATCCCTTGAGCCTCCCTACAGGGCTCTCGTCCCCTAATGGATGCTTTGATGACAGCAGATAAAGGCCAAAGGTACTTTTATTCTCTCAGAAATTGCTCCAAATAAACAACCTTGATGATTAAAGCAATAGAAATCCCCGGAAGATTGATGGCTTGGAAAACGCTGCTGAGTGAATGAATAACTTCCCTCTTTATTTCCAAGAGCTAATATTTGTCCACATTTGCTGCCTTTTAGAGAAAAGTGCAACCTTTTTTTGTGCCGAGTGTTGGTCCGAGACAAATAGTCACCAGCCAGTTATTACTTGAACTTTAAACCAAGCTCCATTTGTGAGGGACAGGCCTCTTGTCAGCATCCACCCATTGATCTGGCCCCTTTTCGGATCTGCCCCGGACACGCTGTACCTGTGGATGGACTTCTGGGGTGGGGCCAGACACCGAAGTGCCTTTGGAGGACTTAACAGGCCCCATCTCCTCTGCAGCTGCCCCTGTGTCTCATTTTTCAATGGCCACTTTCATTCTGTGTCTAAACAAAATCTGCCTTTGAATGCCAAACAGTAGATGTCAGTCACTCTGTCCTCTCCAACAAGGGATTATGGAACCCATGTGACTGGGACCCTGCTCAAGGTGCCATTGGTGGACAAATTGCCACTTTCAGTGGGTGTCTCTGCATAGCAGGTGACAGGCAGGCCCAGCACTGCAACAGGTCAGGGACTCTGGAAGAATCTGACTGCACAGCAGTGGAAGGAACTTCCTGGGGACGAGGCATTGCAAACCAGCATGGCATGACTCCTACAACCCATGACTCCCCGCACCCCGAGCAGGCAGAATCTCAGCTGCACATGATCTCCAGTCCCTCATCCACTCAGCTCCTGTCGCCTTTCCTTCCATCCCAGTTCAGCCTCCCATTCCCTTGACTTCGCCTCAGAACCAACCCTTCCTTGCCTGGAGTCGCTCCAGCTCTGCCACCTGGAATGAAACCTGTCTGTTTATTTGGGATGATGCCTCCCAAGCCCTTCAGCTTTCTCTGGGTTCATCCCACTACTTCACCAGTCCACTCACCTGGCTTTGCTGAGGCCTCTTATCTCAGACCCTTCTTTCTGGCCACCCCCATCCTTCAGCTTGTCCTGCTTCTGTTGATTTTCCTTATACTAATGTAGAAACATGGAAAGCCATGCTTCTTCCCTGCATCCATACCCCAACATGTGGCATGTTTGCAGAAAATAATGGGTGTACTTGTTACAGTCCCCCCAAACTGATATTCTCTCTCTCCATCTGGATCTATGATATTTCCTGACATCCCCCCTACTTCCTGAGACTGGCTCACACCCATCTGCCACAGCCATATTAACTGAACTCCTTGCTGTCTTAGAATCCGCCACCTCCTAAACTTGTCCTGACCATGAGCTGGTGTCACTCATGATGTCACTCACAAATTAGAAGCCACCAGGAAGAAAATTCCACCATGTCTTGCCAATTGCTTGCACACTCACCTGCAGCTCTGTGCCTGCCAGTCTTTCTCAGGCCTCCTTTGAAGAGGCAGGAGTTATGTTGTCCAAAGCCAGACTTCCTGGCCTCGCCACCCCTTTGAAACTGCTTCTGCCAAGAGTTCTGGGAACTTGTTCACTGCTAAGCTATCCAAGGTGCTTCTCCCTCTGTCTTCTTCCTGGAAGTCTGTGGGGTTCAAAACTTCCAGCCCTCTCCTGGCTCTTGGTTACTGCATTTCCACTCTCTTCAGTTGTTGCTCCTGCCTATGGGGTAACCCCATCATGGGACCCCTCTTCCCTTGCCCTTCTTTAGATGGCAATCTTTTAAAATATACTCCTTCTGAGCTTTACCCTCCATTCTGAGCTCACTGACGTGCCTACACTGGGGACTCCAAGCATGTGCTTGCAGAGCTGCTGCTGGTGTGCAGACACATGTGCATCCGTGTTAGACCAGGCAGTTCTACACACGGCCTCCCCACAGGCATCTCAAACCCCGTATGGTCAGGACTGAGTTAATATGCCCCCCAGTCTATGCCTGGCTCTTTTCCTCTGTTCTTTCTCCCTGTGAATTATATCCTCATCTTCCTGTTTTGGAAGCTAGAACCCTGGGTGAAACCCTTCCCCACTCCCACCCAGGGACACCAGCACCTCTTTCCTGGACATGTGCCTGTGCCCCTTTGGTTCTCGGAGGTTCTCCGGGGTAAGGCAGTGGCTGAGCCTCGGGCAGTTCAGTACCTCCCTTGGTGCCAGGGCCTTACTAGTGTCTCAATAAGTGTCAAATAGATGAGTGACGAATTCCTTGACTCTAGTACCATGTCCCTGTTACAGATGCCTGAGGCTCAGAAGAGTTAAGTAAGTTAACCAAAGTCATGCAGTTAGTAACAAGAGCCAAGCTCTGAACCTAGATCTGTCTAAATCCAGAATCTGAACACTTATATTTTTGTCCCGTGTCAGGTTTAGGGATGTGGCATTTTCGTGTGCCAACAGTTCTACCCATATTTATGGAAAGTTGAGAGCTAAGCATGTAAGAAATTAGCATTGTGAATTGAACTTGGAAACCAACTTTCATTTTAGTCTCTCAGGCTTTAAAATTCCATTTTTTCTCTGCCATGGTTTCTTCTAGATAGGGTCCAAGATCCTCCATATCATTGTGACAGGCATTTCAATCACCTCTGCCTGGCGGGCCCAGGCTCCTCCTCCGCTAACCTCTCCTCCATTCTTTCCCTTTTCTCTAGGTGGCAATGTGCCATCTGGCAGTGGTGCCCAAGGCCCCACGTTGCCAAATGCGCTTATTCTCCTACAGAAGGCAGCAGAGCCCAGAGCTGCCACACTCACACACAGACACACACGTGTGCACATTCATGTGCATGCACAAGCTTGCACTTAGAGGTGCACATGCACACACACACACGTATGCACACACATCGGGCTGACCTGATCAAGACAAGGTCACTGTGCCCAGGCTTTACTGCAGCATAAGAACACTGGCCAGACTCTAGAGAGGCCAGCCACAGTGTCCACGAGGCTTGGCCTGGGGTTCCCACAGCTCCTGTGTGCTCAGTCTGTGCCCAGGAAATGTCCAGTAGCCTGGACAGATGCCAGTGTCAAGCCTGATAAGGAGGAAAGAGCTGAAATACATGGGCCTGTAGATGACCAGTGCAGGTAGGGGGGGCAGGAATTAACCCAGGGACAGCAAGAAGAGGAGGATGGGAAAGGCCCAAAGATGACATCTGAGAACACCAGGGGACCAAGGTCATGGGCATTGTGAACAGAAGAGAGTGAGAAGCACTGGACAGTAGCTATCGTGAAACTCTAGAGCTTCCCAAAAGACAGGAATGGATGATGGTGTCAGGGGCAGCCAGAAGGCCCCGAAAGAAGGACAACAGCAGCAACAATAACAGTAAGAATAGACAGAAGAAGGAAAATAAAACCATTCATTAAATGCTTATTCCATCTCGGCCCTGCACCAAGGAGGCCCCCAGTATCTGTGCACTCACTCTTAAAACATCCTGTAAGTATTCATACGTCTAATCCACAGATAAAGGAGGACTGAAAAATATCCTTTGGACTTGGCCCAAAGCAGATCATTTGGTGACCTTAGAAACTGAATTTTGCTGAAGGAGAGAGACTGACTGAAGAGGCTGAGTGTTGAACAGGAGGTGAGAATGGAGAGGCGAGAGCACGCTCTGGAGAAGTCTGCGTGAGTGAACAGGGAGGGAGAGAGATTTCGGAGCGACTAGACCAGACCATGGTATCAAAGGAGGCTGTGTTTTAGTTGAAGAAGTTTAAACTTGCTTCTCATCTGAGAAGAGCAATAGAAAGATGATTTAGGACACAAGAAGCTGGGTGGGGGGACTTGGGAGAAATGAGTGAACCTGCAAGGTGGAAAATCTCAAGTCTCCCAAAGATGATCAGGAGCAGAGAAGCATTTAAGAGAGAGGAAAAGGGCTTCATCGTCAGGACTAGAGAAAGGGGTTTGAGAGGAGATGGAGGAGGTAAATGTGTGACTGATGGATGTGAAGCTGAGGGAGTTTGTGGCAATTTTCTTAATGAGGAAAGATTGGAAATCTTTGAGAGCGGAAGAGTTGCTGTGAGGTAAGGGGCTTGAAGAGAGAGGCGAATGTCAAATCACTCCTCAAGGGAGGAGAGAGGAAGCAATTCCCAAGTGAACTGGTTGCCAGGTGGCTCTGCAGTCCCCTCTGACGAGGGAGCACATGAATGTGCAGTTAGAGGGTCGTTTCTCTGTCCCTGCAGCTCCCCAGGTGGTGGGGCTTCCTAAGGCGGCGGAGGAGTAAGTGAGTGCTTTCAGTGGAAGGAAGGAAAAGTGACTGCCAGCTCTCTATTTGACACTCACTGTGGGCACGGGGAACACCAACGTCCAGTTTTCTCAGAAGCAGAATGGGGAAGTTGTATCGGGCTTCTCGCTCTGATAATACGAGTTCACACAGCCATTTCCAAGAAGTCTAAATTCAGTCTTCTCAAAGTGCCGCTGTGGGGTCCACTTCCAACTAGGGAGTTTCTAGAAATTCTTATTTTGAGCTGCTGCCTGCAGGAGTGAGAGTCTATGGGGAGCTGCTGAGGAGCCCTGCACAGAGTCGAGCTGAAATCCACTTCTCCTGTGGTTACGCACACTGCCCTGCCTGGCCTGTCGGGGACATGGTGCAAGTGGTGGCTATGCATTAGTGGTGAACTTGTGACAAGAAATGCCAAGACTAGGTAGAGCAATGTTGATGGGCAGTGACTGAATCCTATATGAGTGAGGCTTCCAGGGCAGGGATTGACATGAGCTCTTCCCCCAGGACCTTCCTGGCAAAGTAGTGGAGCAGGATGCTTGTTTCAGTCCACAGAGTCCTGGCTTAGCCCACATGGCTGCTGTGCCTTGGATGTGGACATTTGTCAGTATGCCCTTGGGTTCACCTTTGGCCCTGGGTGCATTTGTGTATAAACAGCACATCTTATTTACATTCCTCCCCTTCTCACTCCATGCCAGGAGGAAGGACTCTTACAGGAAGATCAGCAAACTCTCCTTTACAACAACCCTGCACTCTCAACACAGCCCTGGAAGTGTGCAGAGCAGCACCACATATTATTCTCAGATCCCATAATTCTGTGATTGGCATAAAGATTATAATCTTCGTTCAGAATGGCAATAACTGAAGTCCCAAGTGGTTAGGCAGTGTGTGCATTGTCACAAGCTAAGATGGTAGTCACGGAGTCCTCACCAGAGTTTTGTACCGTCAGCTCTAAAATCCTCCTCAGAAATTAATTAACTAATTAATTAAAATCAGAGCAAGACCTTCTGATGGTCCTTTTCCTGTCTTCAGACTCTGGAGCTCCTACCTTCTCTGAAGCTCCCAAGGTCACCAGCCCCGACCTCTGTCTGAAAGGGATGGTGGTCAGACTATTCTGACAAACTGGCTCTGGCCTGGATGGGTTTTCAGAGAAGCTTCTGGGCGCAGTGGCTGCCAGGGCTCTGTGCCTGGCATCTGCATCCGTGGGCTTTGCTGGGGCCCCCCACCCTGCTCCTTAGCCCCCTGGACATGGCACCTGATGCTGCAATGTGGGGTGCTGGAGACACCTACAAGAACACTGCGGGGAAGAAAAGACGGGCAGAACCCCCACGGAGGCGCCTGTCCTGGGCCCAAGTTCTGTGTCACACAGCGGTTGGTTAAAAGGTGTGGGACTATTTAAATGGTTGCTAACTTCATGGCTAAACTTCCAAACCAATTTTTGGAAACTTCAGAAAATACATGTGAAAAGCTATTTAAATGGAAACTTTTTTTTTTCTGTCAAATTCCACCATAGCACACATTTTTACAGCCCTTATAATTCCTTGAAAAAACTCAATGCATAATAGAAGTGCTGACAGATGCTGGGCCATAGCAGCTAGCCGAACAGCTCAGCTGTATTTATTTTTCATTACACTTGACTCTAATTGGTGCCAGTTTAACTGTGGCTCATACCAGCCAGAACCTTTTAACTCCAACATCAACCCAGGGAAACTGGCCTTTTCCCCCAATCTTGGCTCTTCATATTAGCAACTTCCCATATTTCTTTCCCATCAAACTATCTTTGTGTTTGTTGAGAGACAGATTCACTTTGTCAAGAAGCACAAGATTTAAAATAAAATGGACCTATACTATAATCCAGGCTTCTCCATTCAATGGCCTTTAGAAAGTCATTGGTCCTCTGTGAACCTCATTTCTTTCATCTATGCTTGGAAACCATAATTCCTATTTCTCAGGGTGGTGGTGAGGATTATATATAAGGTAGGTAAAGTATCTAGCAGTGTGTCTGGAGCACAAGGGTAGTTTGACACAATATTATTTTATATGTATAGTATATCATCAATATTATAACAAATGATGATAATGTCGTAGTCAAAGAACTCCCTCTCCAATTAGTCTCTAGGGTGTCCTTTGCTGCTTTGATGATTGCAAAATCATAAGCTCCCACCAGGAGAACCCTGTGACAATCCCACACAGAGCGAACCCCTTTCCATTCAGCAGCTCATGTTCTAGGGCAAGACACAGATGCCCAGGCCATCCTAGCTGCTCTGAGATGTGCCTGGGTGTGGGAATCCTTCAAGTGACTTTCAAGTGGCCTCCTTAGAGATGCTGACAGGTCCAATCAGACTCTTCTCCTGGGCCCTGAGATCAAAGACCGTGGCAGAGGTGTCTGAGAAATTAAAAAGGTGCCCTGGATAATCACAGGGAAAGTCCCTTGGAAAAAGGCAACGTGCATCCCAGGTTCTTCTCCTCCAAGGGGGCAGGGTGAACGAGAGCGTCTGCCCACCTGCTGAATCCACAGGAAGCCCCTCAGTTGTAGCAAAGACCCCTCCCCACTGGCTGGAACCCAAAGTGAACTAATTCTGCCAATCTGGATCTGTATGGGAGGGACGAGATGAGTTTTTCATTTAGCTGCTATGCACAAGGGACTTTACCCAGTTGACCTTGACTGAGCCTCATGTCAACCCTTCAAAGCCAGTATGATCATGCTAATAATGTGAGATTCAGAGATGCCACACCAAGACCACACTGTGGCCAACGGTCAGCGTTTGAACCTCAGTCTCTTGGAACAAGGATTCTTGACCATAGTTCCAACTGTGAAGAAATCAAAAGAATTAAAGGACTCATAAAAACATTGTAGTAGTCAAACTCAAAACTTTAAAATTAAAAAAGAGAATCAGCAGAATCCTATCATCTTATCAAACCACGTTGTACTTCCTTCGTCCTGGGCAGAGGCAGACAAGTAATTGGGCAGATGAGGACGGTTTCAAGAAAGGTGCATTAAGCACCTACTTGGGGGCAGCTGCTGCATCCATGTGGTGTGCACCATGGTTGGAGCACATGCACTCTGTCACACAGGGGTCGAGGTGACACCTGTAGGCACCTGGTCCCTTAGGAAGGTAGAGCATGATCTTCTGACCACCTGCACACACATGCAGGAAGTGTTAAGAAGATGCCATCATAAGCTGGGACGTTCTGAGGAGCCTGAGTGCCATCCCATCACCCGGCAGCAACATTTGTCTGAAGGTCCCTAGATCTGGTCTCCATGTGGTGAGGGGACGGCTGCTTTTGCCATGCCGCACTTTCCTGTGCATCAACGACATGGATGTTCATTACTGCAATCGTAAATTATCCAAGTATTTATTTAGCAATTTAACCACTCTTAGCAACACCAGGAAGAGAACAGTAGGCATTATTTTATATTAGTTCCTTCTTGTCTGCTTATATGTGAGTAGGCAGTTTGCACTATTTTTACTTAGTTGGTACTATACTACATGTAGAGTTGAAAAGCCTTATTTTTCCAGTTAATATTATAACACTTGAATTTTCAAATGCCTTTAAAATTACATAAAAATTTTTAAAAGGCTGCATAAAATTCCATACTATGAAAATACTGTAATGTTGCTAACCATTCCCTCATGCTTGATCTTTAGGTTGTTTCTAAAATTTTACTATTAAAATTGATGCTGGGTTTAAGTCAAAATAGAACTATGAGGTCCCAAACAGACCACCTCACCCCATCCTTGCATTCCAACCACAAATCAATTAGATACAGGACTAAAAATACATCAAAAGACAGTCAAGCTTAAAAATAATACTATCAAATTTTAAAACATAAATCATACAAACAGATATCTTATTGGGCTCCAGAACCAGAAACAGGCCAAGTAAACCAAGAACCAGACATGCCCAGGGTAAACATGGAAGACTGAGCAATCATGATCACCATGTGCGGCTGGGTGAGTAGTATACTGTACAACTCCAAGAACTCCTTTTCACAATGTAGTCTAAGTGAATAGTTCTCACCAACATTACCACTCTCACTGCTATTCTAAGAAGTTTTAATCAGTGTAATTCCAATAAAAAAATGTATCAGTAATTTTTGTGGAACTTGGCAAATTCCTATGTTCCGATCCAACAGTAACTAAGATACTCAGTTCTCAAACTGTGCACTGAGGCATTTAGGACACTGTAATTGACCCACAAGGGTACTGAGAGAGATTTTTTAAATTTCAAGGGAAACTCAGCAAGGTCTTTTGAACATTTCATGAACTACTAACTCAAAAAGTGCAGTTTCAAGATCTGTACTCTTAGCAATGATGTGATATTTGAAAAATTGGGTTTCCATCAGTTGCTATACTGAAAAAGAAGTATCTCACAAAAACAAATGAAGAAATGGGGGTGATGGTGTCAATTTCTGTCCCAAGGTTTGAGAAGCTGTGCAGTGGTCAGCATGATGCACATTCTGTTAGGAAGTAAATGTGGTATTTGAAGATGAAACAGAACACTGTGTTTTCTCTCCATGTCGGTGCATTCTTTATTTGAATGGTTGCCTAGCTATTAGGACACAAGACCTGATTAAGCTATTTGGAATTTAACTATGCCAAAGACCCGGTTGTCCCCAATTGTGACACAATTGCATCATGATTCATGAAATTCTGGGAAACTCTGATCAAGAGGATTAGGACAAGGATGGTAAAGAGGGATTTTGTCCTACCTGATATCAAGATGAATGATACAGTAATGGATGGTAATTAAGGCTGCATTGTTAATGAAGGCAGACAGATCACTGGAACAAAATGAGAGTCCCCAGGCAGATGCAACCATAAGCAGGAATCGGGAAGATTGCAGCTGTGTCTATCAGTGGTTAAAAAAGATAGACCTCACAAAAATGGTGTGAGAATCACCAGCTTCGCTTTTAAGGGGAAAAAGAGGTTTTTACATGAAACCAAACACAAATACTAATCTTGGATGGTTTCCTGTCCATTTGAGTGGATGATAGAGAAACTTAAGACTAAAACCTCTGAACTCACCACTGTCCGCCCCAGCTCACTGATGGCCACTCTATTCATCCAGTTTAATGGCTAAACTGTATCAGATTGAATCCACTCTATCTTTCACATGTATCCCCAGTCCTGTCAGATCTCCTCACCCCTACTGTCACCACCGTGGCCCGACCCCACGATCCCTTCCTGCATCCTTGCAGTGCTTTCTCTGCCTCCACAACTTGATCTCTACATGCCATTGTCAACAAAGCTGCCAACATGGTTCTTTAAAAATTTGTCTGATCAAATCACACATCAGCTCGAAACTTCCTTCCCTGGCTTCCTGTTTAACCCCTTTAATGAGCCCTTCATGATCAGGCTCCTGTAAGGTTTCAAACTCTCCCTCAGCTCAAACCCCACTGGCCTCCAGGCTCTTTGTTTTAGTCAGTTTTTTCTTCCTGTGACCACAAGACCTGACAATAATAAACAACACAGAGAAGGAATAGTCTAGTCTGGCTCACGGATTCAGAGGTTCCGAAGACTTCATGGCTCTGTCTCTCGGCTGGGGCAGAACATCATGGCAGAAGAAAGCAGCTCAGGACGCGACGTCCAGAAAGCAGAGAGAGCTCAGATCACCAGGAACAAACTGAATCACAGAGGTGCTCACTCTCCCCTCCCTGTGACCTGCTTCCCCCAGCCACACCCTGCCTGCGTGCACTTGCCACGGATCAGGCTACACTTCTCCAATGCAATCTAACCATTTCACCTCTGGACATTCTTGCATTGTTTTCTACATGAGCTTTTGGGGGACACCTATATCAATATCTAAACCAGAGCGCTGTTCCTTAAACACATCTCCCGCCTCTCCAGTTAGGGCCTTTGCCCTGTTGCTCCCTATCCTTGGAACAGTCTGGGCTCAAGTCTCATGATTTCAATGAGGTCTACCCTGAGCTTCCTATCATAAAGTTTAACCTGATCATTTCAAAACTCCAGCTCTCTCAGCTCCTTCTATTCACCTCTGCTTTTCCTTTTTTTCATACTTTCCTTTTTTTCATACTTACCTTCTAAGTAATAGTCAATGTTCTTATTTAAAATTTCTTGTATGACCTATGGTCTATCTCCTTCCATCAGAATGTAAGTACCATGAGGACAAAGATCTGTTTCTTTAACGGATGCAACCCAAGTATCCAGAACAGTGCCCACATATTACAAATATTTGAACAGATATTGAATAAATATTTGTTAAATAAATGAACTAAAAACAGTATAAAAACCAAAACTTTGGCCGGGTGTGGTGGCGCATGCCTGTAATCCCAGTGACTCTGGAGGCTGAGGCAGGAGGGTCACTAGTTCAAAGCCAGCCTCAGCAACTTAGCAAGGCCCTAAGCAACTCAGTGAGACCCTGTCTCTAAATAAAATACAAAATAGGGCTGGGGATGTGGCTCAGTGGCTGAGTGCCCCTGAGTTCAATCCCTGGTTCAAAAAAAAAAAAACCTTTGAAACAGTTAAAAAAACTATAATGATTTATCCAATTATGCAGGTATTTCAAATGCAAAAAATATTACATGTAACTGATACAGATATGGAGTAACTATAGGTTTCTAAAGATGAAGAAAACTAGAAGGACATATACCAAAGTCACTGCCTTCTGGGGTAGAGCAGAAACAGTCTCAGGATGAGAACAAAGGAGACACAAACTTTATATAAAAATTTTGTATTTTTAAAAACATGAAGAAATATGAGAAAATATGAATTTTCTTTAAATTCTGAGTAATAAATATATTATTGTTTCTCATATTATTCCTTGTATTTTGCTACATTAAAAAGTAAGTATTGGTAAATACAAAGAAAAAATTCTGTAGCAAACATTCTGGTCAATAACTCTTTATTGCCCTAAGATAAATAACTGAAAATGAAATTACAGTACTGACTCAATGAATATTAATTGAATATTTTAAACTTCATTCTAAATTTTCTTCCAGAGAGGTTTTTACCAATTTTAATTCCTGATAATAGTGAGTATGTATTAAGAGGCATCTCATTGTACCTTTGCCAATTTAAGCACTGTTATCATTTTTCATCTTTACCAAACTATTGTGTGAAAGCATCAATACCACTTTATTTCCAAGATCAAATTTTTATATGCTTTTTCATATTTATTGAAAATGCTTAAATATATTTTCAAACATTTATTGACCATTTATTTTATTTTGCCCATTAATCATTTTGTCCATACCATTTGCCCATCTTGGCACTATGCTGACTGAGCCAATATTGAATCTATTATATAGTTAAGTTAAAAACTTTCTGAAGCTTTTGATATCTTTGCTATAATTATTTTTCTCATTTACACATCATTTTTGAGTATTAATTAGTTTTTTTATTAAGTGAAGCCTATCAGTTACTTATCACATATGTATTGTCATTACTATTAAGTTGAGGAAGTATTTCTCCATTGGAAGATTCTAACAGAATATTCTTAATGTTTGTGGGTTTTTGCTTTAATTCATTTTCATGTGTGATGTAGTATGCAATTCTCTTCCTGATCTACAGGAAGTCATGAATAATGTAGTCATTACTCTTTTCCTATCATATTTTCCTGCTGTATATAATAGTGACCCAAAACCAGTTAAATTCAAGTGTTGACCTCAGGGATTTACCTGAAGTGAGAGAATATAAACACTCTCCTACGATTATTAATAATCTAAATGTCACATCAGTAGTCAAAAAGCATTATCAATCTTTTTACTAATTTTGGCAGTAAGAGTGCTGTGTTCAGAAAGACAGCAGTGAATCTCATTGTTGGGAGGTTGTATAAGGGAGGTAAGGTTGAGCTGAGTTTTTAAGGTTGAGTGACATTGGTTAGGCTGAAGGATAAGGGTACATAGATCATGCCATGTGGTGGGAAGTGTGGACAAAGGGCAGAGATGTGCAGTGCATGGTGAGTTCAAGGAGTACGACAACCTTCCTAGCAAGAGTGTGGGGCCAGGCAGGCCAGTGAGGGTCTCCTTCCACTCAACACCCCTGCATCCTTGGGCCCAAGGAAATGGGAAATGATAGAGACTTTTGAGCAGGAAAGTGGCTACCTAAAAACAACATCGAAGGAAGATCAATTCAGCAGCAGAAAATGGTGGACTGCGATAGAGAGAAGCCAGATGGTTAGGATCAAGAGTATTGCTGTCCAATAGAACTAAGTGTGAGCACAAGTATAGATTGTGATTTCCTAGTGCCCATATTTCTATGAATTAAAAATCAAGTGGAGTAATTTTAATAATGTATTTTATTCAACCTGTGTTAGTCAGCTTTCTATTGTTGTGACAAAACACCTAAGAAAAAATAACTAAAAAGAGGCAAATTTCATTTTGGCTCATGGTTTCAGAGGTTTTAGTCTATGGTCATTTAGATCTGTTGATTCTGGGCCTGTGGTGAGTCAGAACATCTGGCAGAAGGGTATGGTGGAGGGAAGCTGCTCACCTGGTGGGAGCCAGGAAGAGGATAAAGAGAGAGAAACAGAGAGAAAGGGACCAGGGAAAAGACACAGTCCCCAAGGGCATGCCCTCAAGGACCCATTCCCTTTGAACAGGTCCCGCCTCCTACAGAATCCACCACCTCCCAATCGTCATTCAGCTATGGGTCCATTGATGAATGGGTTAACCCATTGATTAGATGGGTTAACTAGTGGGTTAACCCACTGATTAGATCAGAGCCCTCATGATCAAATCACATCCCAAAATCACTACCTCTGAACACTGTTGCATTGGGAACTAAGCCTTCAACATATCAACCTTTGGGGGACATTCTAGATCTAAACCACAATAAAAACCTATTTGTTTAACCATTTAATAAGCTTTATTTAATCAACAGAGAAAATTGCCCATAAGATATTTCACTTGTTCATACTAAGTCCTCAGTGTGTATTTCACATTTATAGTTTATCTTGGTTGGACTGGCCACACTTTAAGTGCTCAATAGCTACATATGGCTAGTGGCAAACTACCGTACACTTTGGAATGAGCAAGTAGTAGTAAGACTGGAAAAGAACAAACAAGAAGAGAGAAATTTCAAATGCAGGTCTATCAGCTTTGCTGCTGTCATGGAGAGTGATAGAGAAGGAAGCACTAAGATCCTCCACGTGAAGAAGGAAAGGGCAAAGTCACTGGCATCATGGGAGCATGCAATGTGGCCAGGGGACTGTTTCAGTTGAAGCAAAGATTTGTGTTCATATTCTCAACAAACTTCTTACCACCACTTCCATCGGATACTGTCATGAACAGAAAATGCGTTTTCACAAAGCAGAGGGAGCCCAGGGCATTCATGCAGCCAAGTGAGCAACTGCTATTTAAACATCATGTGTGACAATAGTGCATATAAACAGCATAAATAAAAATAGCAAATCTTTTTTAACACCTTTTGTTGAGTGTTACATCTCTAGCACATTACATAGTTTAACTGATTTTATAGTCATGAAAACCCTCTGGCTCATGGTAGCATAATTTCTGTTTTATAGATAAAGAAATGAGTCAGAGACCTTAAGTAACTTTATTGATATCACACAAGTTGGCAGGACTAGGATTCACCATCATTTTCTTGTTCAATCTTTGCAAATAATTAGGTAAGCATTATTATCCCCACTGTACAAAATCAAGGTTCCTAGAGTTTATCTTCTAGACAAGCAAAATTTAAACTCTAGACTATCCAATTATTTTTTTCATTAATTTTTTATTTGTTCTAATTAGTTGTACATGACAGTAGAATGCATTTATACATTTTTGATAGATCATACATAAATGGAGTATAATCTCTCATTTTTCTGATTATACATATTGCAGGATCATATTGGTCATGCACTCATAGTGTACTTGAGGTAATAGTGTCTGTTTCACTCTACTATCATTCCTGACCCCACACCCTTCCTTTCCATTCACTCCCCTCTACCTAATATAAAGTGACTCTATTCTTCCCTATCCCCACACCTTATTGTGAATTAGCATCCACATATCAGAGAAAATTTTTGGCCTTTGGTTTTCTGGGATTGGCTAATTTCACTTATCATGACATTCTCTACATTCTCTAACTTCATTCATTTACCTCCAAAGGCCATAATTTCATTATTATTTCCATTGTATATATATAGAACATTTTCTTTATCCATTCATCTGTTGAAGGGCATCTAGGGGTTCCACATTTTAGCTATGGTGGATTGAGTTTAGACTGCCAATTCTTTTCTCTTCTCCAGCACCATTTCGAGATAATGCAAGGTACCCCTAACCCATAAATAATGAGATTTTAGGTGAGATTGTGTGGGCCACAACTAAAGTGAGATTTGCTTTTAGGTAGGCTGTTTTCTCCTTCGTGGGAAAGAACTAAGATGCTGTGAAGTCTGATATCTCCAGTGTGGATCAGTGTTCTCTCTATCAGAACCCCAACACTGTCAGACAGTGGGATTGATGATACCTTTAAGTAACAAGGAGTCTGGAACAGCTATTTGAACTATCACAAGTCACCAACAGAAATAACTTTTCACTTTTCTTTTGTAAGAAAGGGAAAAGGAATTGCATCTTCCCAATATTGACTAGCAGAGTGGAATGTTTGCAGAGCATAGCTGAGGACTAGGACATCTGCCTGCTCCTCCGCATGTGTTGAGGAGTGCAAGACATCTTCACCCTATAAAACCTGCAGTCTTGGGGTGCTCATGAGCAAGTATCACCAGGCTTTGCTCTTTGATGTCCCATGACTATTTGGCTTAGGTACTATTATCAGCCCCGCTTGTGTTTAATTTTTAGTTATTTGAATTTAATTTATCAATCATGTCTTCTCTCTTCACTAATAAGACATCCTAAAACTTGGCATCTAAGAGTAAGTTTCAAATTACAAAATGCAAGGAGTTGCTTTCATGTTTCTTCACATTGATGTTGCACATGGTCATATCTTTCCAGTGTATTATGGAACATTAATTCCGGGTTATTCCTTGCTCATCACAGTATTTCTTTAGTGGTTGGTAATGCTCTGCATGTCACAGGCTCCGTAAAGCATTGACCAATGCATGATAAATTTGAGATGATGAAAAGACCACGAGATTTGGAGTTACAAGGCTGGAGTCTTAGTCTCAGCTGCCATAATGGAGGAGCATAAGCCTAATTCTTCTAGAAAGAAGTGCCCGAGGCAAGAATGAAGGTGCTTTATTTGGAATCATGAGACCAGAGCAGTGAGAATAAGAGAAAGGACAGAAGCAAAGTGAGGAAAAGGAGGAATGTGATGTGACACCCAGGGCTTCACTGCAGGTAGACAGCCACTCACTCAGGTGTGCTTGCCTCCCTTGCTGATGCTTTTGGTGAAGATCTGGGTTCTGCACTCAATTGTGTTACCCCAAAATTCATGCACTGAAGGCCTCACCAATCCCCAAGACCTTTCAGAGATAGGGTCTTCAAAGAGACGATTAACTTAAAATGAAACTTTTGTGATAGGCCTAATCCAAACAGACTGGTGTCCTTATAGGAAAAGGAAATTTGGATACAAAAACAGGCACCAGGAATGTGAGGGTTCAAAGAAAGAACATTTGAGGACACAGTGAAAAGGCAGCCGCTTATAAGCCAAGGACGGAGGCCTAGAAGAGCCAACCCTGCTGATTCCTTGATCACAGACTTCCAGACTGCAGAACCGTGAAGGAATGAGTTTCTGTTGTTCAAACATTGCATTCTGTGGTATTTTGTTACAGTGGATCTAGAAAACTAGAGTTTGGTAGAAACTCTGAGGGGAGTAAGGATAGACAATGTATGTGTATATTTCTTCCCAGTTTCCATCTCTTGGGTTAAAGGTCATTCCCCAGGGAGCAAGTGCCTGGGTGTTCTCTGACTTCTAGGCGGCTGTTAACAAAGTCACATCGCAGCTTCCTTGTGTGCTATTTCATCCAAGTCTGGAAGTAGAAGGAAACTTGTAAATATGCAAAAAATTAAATAATTTTAAATATTTATATATGTGTACACCTGACATCCCAGTACCAATGAATACACCCAGAACAAAAATCTTGGTCTCTAAATACAATTTTTTTCCAGTAAAAAGAATCATGGGTACAGCCGGGCGTGGTGGCGCACGCCTGTAATCCAAGCGACTTGGGAGGCTGAGTCAGGAGGATCGCGAGTTCAAAGCCAGCCTCAGCAACTTAGCAAGGCCCTAAGCAACTCAGTGAGACCCTGTCTCTAAATAAAATACAAAATAGGGCTGGGGATGTGGCTCAGTGGCTAGGTGTCCCTGAGTTCAATCCCTGGTTCCAAAAAAAAAAAAAAAAAAAAAAAAAAAGAATCATGGGTACTTGGGGGAAATATCTGAGTCTCCAATTCCATCTATCTCTACTCTTAAATTCCATCTATCCCATTCCATCTATCTCTACTCTTAAATATAAGATAAGCCTGGAGCAGCCTATAGTACCAGCAAGCAAGGAAGTGCTCAAAAGATAAAAAGATGAGGGTTTATCAAAGGGATACCAACCTGGCAGAGTTCCCCTTGGAAAAGCTGAAATAATCAGCAACAGAATAAATGATGCAGCATTGATTTTAACCCAACTTTACCCAAAGAAAAAAATAAACATATAGATTATATCATGCTGACATAAATGGTTAAGAAATACATAAATGAGGGAAGGGAGACAAAATTTGTCACAGAAGAATTCCACATAATTTTTTCAGATGCTCAAGGAAGAAGAGTTTAGCTCTCTCCCCTTGAGAGAGTGGGCTAAACTTACTGATTCACTTACAAAGAATAAACTAGAGAAAGGGGAAAAGAGCACATCTATACAGGAGAAACCTGGCAAACAGTACCTTAGCCAAGTGATGGATGCTCACATCTCCAGCCATGGACAGCACTGTCCTGCGGACCCCACTACCTACCAATAAGGTGTGATGGGAAGGGCATTTCACTCTGTGACGTACTTCCCAAAACCACATGGACAACAGTAAGGCCAAGGGATGTTCCACAGGCCGCCTGGCCAGGATCCTTAAAGACTACCAAAGTAAAAACAAGTAAAGGTTGAAAATTGTATGGATCAGAGAGAGTAAAGAGACATGACAAATAAATTCAGTGTGATATTTTGAACTGAATCCTGAAATGGAAAAGCACATTAATGGAAACACCAGATAAATCCAAATAATCTGGAGCTTAATTAACAGTGATGTCCCAATGTTGGCTTCTTAGTTGTGACTGTTGTATTTGGATGGTGTAAGAGGTTAATAATAGTGGAAAGTAAGTGAGGAGTGTACAGAAACCAACTTTGCTAATTTTGTAATGCCCTGAAGTACCAAATAATTCCCTTAAAAGAGATCTATCTTTTAAAAAGTAGAACACAAAAAGAGAAATTACAGTCTGGTTTTATATATGAACAAAATAGAGGTAGGGAACCCACTAGTTGGTGTGTTAGCTTCTCATCACTGTGATCCAAATGTCTGAGAAGAACTACTTAACAGAGGAAAGATTTATTTTGGCAGATGGTTTCAAAGGATTCAGCCCATGGTCGTCTGGGTGGCAGAAACACCATGGTGGAAGGGTGTGGCACGTCAAGCTGCTCGGCTCCTGGCAGCTGGGAAGCAGAGAGACAGGGAGGGACCAGGGACAGAGATAGTGCCCGAGGTCACTTTCTGTGACTCCATCTTCCACCTCTGCTCCAAATGCCCATCACTTCCACCAGCATCCAGTAAGTCTGTTCAAAATATTAACCCACCAAATGAATCAATGCACTGAGGAAGTCAGGACCTCACGATCCAGTCTCTTCACCTCTGGACACTGCTGCATTGCCTAAAATAGGAGCTTTGGAAGGACCTTCCAGATACAAACCATGACATTAGGTGACGCAGAAAAAGAATACAACAAAGAATAGGCAATCACAGAACAAGTACGCACATGAGCACGCATGCACACACACAATCATGGACAAGGGGGTTTTCTTGGGGACATAGGCTGATTTTAAAAGACAGAAGCATTAATGTGACCATGGGTAATCTTTTGATTATCTCAACAATTGCAGAAAAAGATTTTTTTAATTCAGTACCATTAAAAACAAAAACATTAAAAACAATAGCCACCTAGCGCACTACAACAGACAAATCTCTTTCCACTTCATAAAAGGGTTTTCTCAAATACTTATAGTAAATACCATACTTATTGATAAATTATGAAAAACAGAAAAAAATGTTTTTCTGTTCAGTATCAACACTTTAATTTTATATTACAAGTCTTAGCTCAATAAAGCAAAAAAAAATAAATTGTATAATATTTGAAAACAAGAAAACAAAACTATGATTACTAATAGGCAACTTTTTTGTTCATGTAGAAAATTCAAAGAATTTATAGTTAAATTATGAGACCTAATTACATAGTTTAGTGAGCAAATAAGGTCATTACCCAAAAGCTGATTTCATTTTTATATGCTAGTGAGAAAACTTAGAAAATGCAATTTTAAATATAATTTTGAAATAGCAGCAAACTAATGTCCAAAAGATAAATTTAAAATCTGCTAAAGACTTACATGAATAAAAACATAAACATATAGAGAGGGATGATAAAGAAAAGTAAACAAATCACAGACTTATCAGAGCTGCAGTTGGAGGAGTAACTAATGTCATAAAGGTGTCAAATGAGAGACTCATAACAATTCTGACCAAAACTTCAACAAAAAATTTCACAGAACTTCACTTATTCAAAAATTAAAATGTATAACAACAGGCAAAGAATGGCCAGAACACGCCTGAAGTAGAAGATCAAATTGGAAGGGCTGTCCCTGCTTGGTGTCAAGAATTAAGATACAGGCTCCGGGAGTGGTGGCGCACGCCTGTAATCCAAGCGACTTGGGAGGCTGAGTCAGGAGGATCGCGAGTTCAAAGCCAGCCTCAGCAACTTAGCGAGGTCCTAAGCAACTCAGTGAGACCCTGTCTCTAAATAAAATACAAAATAGGGCTGGGGATGTGGCTCAGTGGCCGAGTGTCCCTGAGTTCAATTCCTTGTTCAAAAAAAAAAAAAAAGAATTAAGATACAGCTACAATGATTCAGATAGGTTTGGTTTTGGTGTCCACTCAGAAATGAACAAATAGATGTAAGCAATAGAGCAGAGAGGCCAAAAGTAGCTCCTCTTCCTCATGTTGCAGTTCAATGGGGAAGAGGTCAGCGGCTAACTATACCAAAAAAAAAAAAAAAAAAGAATGTGAATTTTTGTATCAGGCCACTTATAAAAATCAACTTGATGAGAATTAAAGATTCTATTTCAAGAAGACAAAACTAGACAATGTGCAGAAGACAGAGTAAGGTATTATTATAATGTCGGGTTTATATACAAATCTAATGCCCAGGGAATTGGTAATATACTGACATGAATAACACACGCCCATCATTTGACCAATATCAGACTGATAAAGCTTACTTCCCTAAAAATGTTACTAAATATTATATGTAATATATATATGTATATATATGCATACACACACACACACAGCATGGTAAAAGCATATATCAGTATGATAATAAACAAAGTTAGAATAAAATGAATACCTGAGTCCCCAGTTTTTAGGTTCATAAAACCTAAAGCTGGTACATTCTCCCATCCAGGCCTCTCTGTGAACAGTAGATCTATTGGGACACCATTATAGGTATACATTTTATAAACCTAAATTACCCTAAAACACTATTAATTCTGTAGTGGTTAAATAAAGCCGGCAAAGATGCTGCCTTCTATCATAGGAATTCTTATTCTAGGGATGACCTCCTCACCACGAGCAGGATGTGGGCACCTGTCACATGCTCCGTTCCTCCACAGGCCTATGCGTTCTCCACTCTGGGTCAGCTTCACCAAGGTGACCGTAAGTCTCATTTTCCCAGGACAGTCCAGCATATGCCCAGCACCCCAGCTTAATCATTGATGGCGTCCTCTCTGACTCTAGAAGAATCCTGGCCACCCTGATTGTGGCCCACTCACCTCTGTGCTTATTCATGTGCTTCATTGATCCTCAGTCCTGCACAAGACCTGGCCTCAGAGCCAGAGCTCGGGAAGAACGTACTACCTTTTATTAAAATAACCGCATCTTGCCTCTCTGTCACCCCGAGTCCTTTGTCCCCTTCCTTTTACACAAGGCCCTCTTTCCTTGGGTCTTCTCACAGGACTAGTAAGGCGCGGCAGCTTTCCTGTTCTCCATGTGTTCCAGCTTCACAAGTGCAATGTCACAATGACATACCCTGAAATGGAGAGGCAGAGGGAGCTGCGGGCAGACTGGCCACCACGCACTCCCTGATGGAGGAAGGGTCTCCTTATCCCCAGGGACTCGCAGTAGGGTTTGGACTTTTTTTCTCCAAACCATAAATACAGTCTCTCTTCTCTGCCTATAAAGCCATTGGAACGAGCCACGCTTTGCAATGACCTACAGACACCGTCCACGCAGGGGAAGGAGGGTGGCCAGTAGAGCAGGTTCTGCAGAGAGGTCAAGGCTGGACTCGCCTGCCCTCAGCTCTGGTTTCAGCTCCTTGTCCTTTCGCGCCCTTCTCTCCCCTATGAACATGCACCATAATTTAATTTGAAAATGAAAAGTCTTCTGCACAAGACAAAGGATAAGTGATTAACATACACGGTAAATGTCTCTCCCTTTCATAGCCAGCTCCTTGACCCACTGTTCAGCTGAGAAACATGGTTGTCAATAGCTTCCTTCCAATTCAGAGTCAGTGGTTTTATACACATAATTCAAAGCTACTGTTGCTTCCCTGGAGTTGCTGAGGCCTTTATGTTTCTTTTTTCTTTTTTCTCTTTTCTTTTCTTTTTTTTTTTTTTTGGTCTGTACACTGATCAGGGAAGTTACTGAGGAATTACATACTAACTGCAAATCTTCTAAATACAATTGGATGATTCTGTTTCTGATCATAGTATTGCTGGGGACACCAAACAGGGGCTCCTTTATTAACTGAATGGAGACTTGCATTTTTCTCCTTGCTAACAATTCTTTTCCAAGTCTAACTTACACCGACTCTAGGTGTACTTACAATCAAGGGTGATGGGTCTCATGAAAAGACGTTTTTATGATATATACAAGGGCATGTTTTATTTGCAAATTATTTTAAAAACATAAAGGTTATAACCCATTTCTAACCTTCCATTTAATAAGCCTGTAGGTGCAATCAGATAAATCTTAGAATTTCAGGAGCATTTCTTTTTTATGAAAAATTGTATACTGTCACAATATAGTATAACATTGTTCAATTCACATTTGGATTTTACCGCATCAGAATAATGATTATGCTTTTAGAAAAAAAAATCAAAAAACAATTGCTTCATTAATTTCTCCAAGGACTTTGATGTTTAAATTAATTTTTGACAGATACCCAGTCATCAACCTTTCTAATTTTCTGTTTCAGCTGGACAATCACTGCCAGTTACTGATTTGCCAACAACTTGTGTCTGATCCAAGCAGGCCTGTAATGGAACTTTCATTAACTTCATGAAATCTGACACCTTGTACAGAATGACTAATCTCACTTTGCAGTGGATTTGGGTGGTGTGGGTGGAAGTTTATAATGAATGGTTAATATCTAAAATATAGCAAAAACTGATAGCAATTGAAGCAATGGGTAAGGACGAATGTTAGTGTTAAAAAGTGAATATTTAGGGATTAATTTTATAAATTACCATTTTAAGGGCTACAACATCCCTTTGAGATCTCATAACTGTGAGACTCTGATCATCTGTTCTGGTCTAACAGAGACAAACTCCTACTTACATGATACACAGAGATAGTATACATGGAAATTCCACTTGATTCTGTGTATATGCATTCATTAATTAAATTGTAAATTTCACTTGTAAGTGAAATTATCATCTACATATTTCTGACATTTGATTCCTGCCATTGAGCATTTCATAGACCCTGTGCTTGACACTTCAGATACATTTTCAATACTGTTCACATCACCAAATGTACAAGCAAGGTTGCCCCAAACTTCTCTGTAACGGCAGTAACAGTGGTATTTGAGCCATTTGGTTGGAAACTCCCTCCCAGAGGCATGAGGATGTGAAACCACATACACCTTGAACTTAAGTCTGGGAGCTTCCAGGCTGTTTTTTCTTTCTTTTCTTGAGAGTAAATTTCTCAGGCCCCATTTTGTTAGTGTAATGTCAGCTCCTTTTCATCAGAGCAAATAATGCCCTGGGCAAGTGCCTTCAGCCAGGCCTATGCCACCTCAGTCCCCCAATTCCTCATCTGGAAGAAGGGATCAAAGAGAGTACCTACCTCACAGCACTGGTGTGAAGACTGAGTTAGAACTTGGATGGCACATCGTAAGAGCTCTGCAGATATTAGCATTAATACTTGGGGCATGTAGTTGCTAGTTCATAGCTTTGGGATATTTTAATAACAGTTTTAGTTGGACCTAAAATAAAAAGGAGAATCCAAACAGCAAACAAGTAACTATAGCTGGTTCTTACTGGAAAGTGATTCTCAAGTTTGGGGTAGGAGGGGTCAGTGAAGGAATGTCGTAAGAGTGGGCTGGGCTGGTCTATCTCACTTTGCTGTGGGCCCCAGCTGGCTTCCTTATCTTCTCTGGGTCTTCTCCCTCCACACAATCAGTAGGGCCTAGCTAGCTACCCTGGAGGTCCTTCTTCATTCTAACTTCATTATAGCTTAACTGCCTCTGAAATAAGGAAGACCTAAAGACAGCAGTAAATGTAATACAGTCAAGGACTCATGTTAAGTAGCTGCCATGTTCTCCTGTCCTGCAAGGGATGGCTTCTTGTTTGAGGACAATCCGGGAAGAACGTTGATGTAGGTCATCTTATTTTGTAGTGAGAGAGATAAAGCCTGTGTTTAGTGATCTGGGTTCTCAGAAGAGCAAAAGTCCTCACTGGCAAAACAAATATCCCTACAGGGAAGAATATTTGGGGGGAAGGAGCTAGAGGAGCAGTCTGGGTAGTCTGCTCTCATCTCAGTCACTTGGAAAGGGAAGAAAAGAGCTGTTTTCTACTAATTGCCTAATGTGTGCCAACCACTGTGCTAGACACTCAATAGATGTTTCCGGTTTGACAACAGCCATCCAAGGTGGCATCTATTTTCCCGATTTTACAAATGTAGAAGTTAAAGCTCAGAGAAGGAAAGTGATTTTCCGGGATAAGTAATGGAAGAGCTAGAATTTGAATTGCAATCTTTCCGGTTTCTGCTCTTTTCACTCCAGCTTGTTGCCACGGGCTCCACCTTACCGTCTCCTGCAACCAATGAGAACAGGACCTGATGGTATGTGACTACCCAACCCCACCAGCTGGTAGGTGGCAGAATGAGCTGTGGCCCGAAGCCCATTCTCTGAATGCCAAGGACAGGCCTGCAGATGCTTGCATATTTCATCTTCACTCTGTGTTCCAAAGTCTGTCTTATAAGAAATGCCTAAATTAAATTATAGAATTATTCTTACATTGATCTTACTCCAGTTCCAATTCTTCAAGATGTGAATTAATTCAATTTGGATGATTTAGGAAAACAATATAGTATAGTAGATAGAACACAGAATTTGGATTCGCATCCTGGCCTCCACCACTTACAAACTAGATGAAATGAGGCAAGTCACACGATCTCCCCGAGCTTTGGTTTCTTCAAATGTGAAGTATGAATAATGAAGGATAAATTAGAGGAGGGTGCCAGGCCTGAAATGCATGGAGGTTGCTCGATACAATACTCGATCGACTCTTCATAACCGTCAGCACCCCTTTGGTGACCAATTATCATCATTTCATCATCCTGACTTTCTTACATGGAAAATGAGGTCCATACGGGAGCAAAACTGAGAACAGAAGAAGATCCAATCATATAAGGAATTTTCACATATGGCAAAGGAGGCGGGAAGAACAGAGTGAAAAGGAGGGGAAATTGGTCAAAAACCATTTTTTTGCATGGACTGGTGAAACGGAATTGCAACTTCGTACTACACAATGTCAGCTTTTTGAACCCCAATGTCAAAAACGAAATTATAAAATTTTTGGAAGAAAATATAAGAGCAAACACGTTTGGCTTTAGTGTAAATAAGAATTTCTCCAACAAGATATAATTTTAACTTTAACATACGATGGATGGATTTGGCTACATTCAAACATGAAATTCTGTTCATAGAAATCCTCTCTTAAAAATTGTTTTAAAAAATCAACAAACTAGACAAAGATACTTGTCATGTCATATCAGACAAAAATGTCTTTGAAGAACTTTTTTAAAAATTTTATTCATTTATTTATATGTGGTGCTGAGAATTCAACCCAGTGCTGCACACACATGAGGCAAGCACTCTACCACTGAGCCACAACACCAGCCCTTTGAAGAACTAAAAATCAAAGTGAAAAAAGATATTTCAATAGAAAAATGAGGATCCATGAGCAGATAATTCAAATAAAAGGAAAAGTATATAGTCAATAAAAATGTGAAGATATGTTCAAGGTCATTCTTAATCCAGGGAATACAGATCAGGTCCACAATGGTATATGGGTTTTAACCTTTCTGATTGAAACTGGAAAGTAATGGAGAGGATATGAAACAATGGACTTTCTCATAATGCCAATAATGGTAAGAATTGGGGTGCTTTTTGAAGTTTAACTTGTTGCATACTTTATGGTTGTGCAGTATAACAAAGAAAAAAATTGACACATTCACAAGGAATGCATACAATAATGTTCAGAGAAGCACAGCATATAATAACAAAAACAGTAGAAATGAACTACATCAGCCAGGGTCTATCAGGAAAGAGAAAACACATGATCATTTGGACAGGGATGTTGAACACTAATAAAATATGATAGCATGTGACTGGAGTAACAGGTAATTGGTTATTAAGAAGAAAAGAGGTATCAAAAGAATACAAGATCACGGGCACACCCCCTACTCCTAAAGCAGGGTGAAGGCGCCAAGGACAGGGACAGCTCAGGAAGAGGATCCTCCTCAAAGAGAGGGAAGAGCACAGCTGTCATGCTCTGGATGGTGGAGATGTCCACTGGGGTCTTGATGGGGATCTACTTTGGGGGATGCTAGTGGAAACTGTCCCCAGGGAGGCAAGGTGTCTTGGTACTCACTTCTAAGTCACTTAAAGGGTACCATGGGAAGCTTCCCTCAGGGACATTCCACATCCTGCTGGACCCCTGGGTCTTGCAGCGTACTACAAGAGCCAGCACTGGATAAGCCATACATGCAGCAAAGGTCTTCCAAGAAGAGCTTACCAGAACTGGGGAAGAGTCCTGTGCTCCCTCAGCACCCATTACTGACAAAGGTGGAATGTTTCCAAGGTCCATCCTCATGATCATAAGCAGACAAAGGAGGGTGAATCTGGAGCTGAGTGGTAATGAATTTGTGGCTGATACACAACCCAGATACCCATTAAGGAGAAAATGCAAATATTCATATTATGAATCATTATGACCTCATGAAAACAAATGAATAATTCCAAACAACAGCATCCATAGCTAGAACATGGAAGATTCTTAGTGACAATGTTGAGGAAGGGGAGAGGGAAGCAGATAGAATCATGAGGAATGCTTAGGTAGTCCTAAGTTAGCAGAATCGGCCTGATTCCTCGGTGGTGATTCGTGAGTGTTTGCTATATTAATACATCCTATAATTGCAATGCGTGAAATGAAAGAAGGTCACGAATGCTGCTGAGACTACACTATGAACAATTTTGAATTGTACCATGAGACTACAACTCAGTCCTATGTACATGATACACTAAAACTGTTTTAAAAATGAAAATAAAAATAATTAAAAATAGAATTTGGGGAAATTTCCACTATTACATTCTTCTCTTAGTATCTTTCAGCTTATCCTGTAATGGCCCTGCCTGCCCGGCTGTACCCCACTCCACGGTGTGCTGATACTTTAGGATCTGTCATCTCTTATGGCAATGAGTGAGTTGGTGGTGGACTTGTAAGGGCAAGGTCAAATTGCCGTATAGCCTCTAGATGTTTTTTCTCTGGTTCTACGCCCACCTAGTGCAGATCAATAACTCCCAGCCCAGGACCAGTCCTGTTCCTAATGGTTAAAATCAGACCTCCGACTCAGATCATCTTAGCTCTGATCTCCTCACTACCTGCTTAGATGGACAAGCTAGTATAACTTTCTGAGACTTTGTTGTGAAGACACCTAAATGATGAGAAGAAGAATATTTGATTGAATGACTGAAAGGCAGGACTGGGCTAGCCTAAGTCAAGCACCCACTAAGCTTTTTGTGGGCAGGTCCCACAAGCACAGGGTCAGCAGTTGAGAGTGGAGGATCGGGGTCTCACGCTCCGTCCCTCATCTCGTCTGTGAGGATAATGATATGAAATAAGGCCAATGGGGTGTAAACAGGCCAGCTCTGGGTAAGGTCTTCAGGAACAGTATTCATGACTCCGACTTGGACTTGGTCTTCATGTTCTGTGTGACTATTTTGTCGTGTTATTGCTGCTGCCTACCTGATGTAATATCTCAGCTCTCCGTTTCTATTACTACACTGAAAATATAGGGAAAACCCTTTGGTGGGAAAGTGTTCCCGGGGAAAAAAGCAAGCAATTCAACTTCAGCATTCTCTCATCCATGTACTCACTTGGCAACAGTTTGTAGAGTGCCTCTTCCATGCCAGAACCATGGCGTTGACTGGAGAGAGAATAAATAGGGGACAGTCTGCATTCTCAGAGAGCTCACAGCCTGAGATCCGTTCAGGAGTGGTGGCAAAGGGCAACTGCCCTTCTAGAGGGATGAGTTGGGGCTGAGATGGTGCCCAGGAGGAAGAGCCTATGTTTGAAGAGATCAAAGGAAACTTCCAGAAGGTACTGACCATGATGGACTTGAGTCATGACACTTTACAAGTCTTCCAAAATGTAAGAGGTTTGTTTTCCCAGCCTATTCATCCATATGGTGAAAGTGATTGACACGAAGAGAAAAAAATGCCACATCTCAGAGATGAAACAGACTGCAGAGATCACAGGTGCCCAACAAGAGGAAGTACCACCTGGAAGGGGTGTTCTGAGTTGTCATAATCACTGTGGTTGGGTTACTAAGCATTTTGTGGGCAGGGAGCTCAAAATGGTAAAAATCCTACAATACACAGTGCTGTCCAACACAGGAAGAATTGCATCTGCAAAATACCTAGAGTGTACTCTTTGGGAAACAGTGAGGACAATTCATTGTTTATAGATGTATGTGAGGTCAGAAAAGGGGAGACAAAAATGCCAGAGCCATTCAGGCAGTTCTATGTACACTGTCATGGCCCCGGCCTTCCTGAAGCTTCAACCTCCCCTACATGAGCATGACCCTCCACCACTCTACCCATCACACAGGACCCTCCACACCATGTTGACTGGCAATCTTAAATACAACTTAGAAAAACGTCCTATGGTTTCTCAGTTAAATGGCCCTGATACTTTTCTTTCTAGCATAGCTGTCTTTCTTTCTAGTACTTGAAGACATGTAATGTTTTTTCCTTCAAACCATATCCCATTCCTCTTCAAAGATCCACATTTACAATGCTCTATTATCTAAATTGGAAATTCTTACAATTTTATTTTTATCTTACCAAAATGCATAAATTAAATGATTTATTCAGCCAGGAAGGACTGTTTTCGCATTTGCTTTTAACATGTTATACTGCACAAAGGGTCAATCTTCACTTGGTTAAGGCCCCCAACTTACCAGGAAACTGTGAAGGACTGAGGAATTTTGCCTACACTGAAGCAGGAACATAGGCAGAGTTTTGTTTTGTTTTGTTTTGTTTTGTTTTGTTTTTGGAACCAGGGATTGAACTCAGGGACATTCGGCCACTGAGCCACATCCCCAGCCCTATTTTGTATTTTATTTAGAGACAGGGTCTCACTGAGTTGCTAAGGGCCTCGCTAAGTTGCTGAGGCTGGCTTTGAACTCTCGATCCTCCTGACTCAGCCTCCCAAATCGCTTGGATTACAGGCGTGCGCCACCACGCCCGGCTTCATAGGCAGAGTTTTGACCTAGAAATTATGAAAACTTCAGAAGGCAGGGTTGAGCAGTGTTTCCCATGGTTTTCTACAAAGCAATGCTAATCTTCACGACTGCAAAAAAATTTTTTACGATGAAAGGTCTGAATTATAAAAACTCACTCCTGATGGAAATTCAACATGCTCAATATGATCTGTGTTTTATTTTAGGAATAAAATACATGAATGAAAACATTTTTAAAATTTTTTGGTCACCATAGGATAGGCCTGTAAAATTTTAACAGTGCACACTAAAGTGTTTATATATTGTACCAGTTGCTTCGCTTGCTGAAGTGACACACACTGTTATGATGTATAAAAACCATCAGAGTTAGTATACAACCAGCAGGCAATCAGATGTTATTGTGTTTTATATCTGATTCTAAAGCCTCAATTACACTGTGATTGCAGCAAGATCTTGGCTGACACCGCTTGAAGAAGAAAAGTCAAGTCCTTGCAGAACCAGCCTATAAAACTGGGAGGGAGAGAGTAATTACACTAACTTTAAGAATGGAATTAAGTTGCTTAGTAGCTTGTTGCAAACACTTCTGAAAAACCGTAGTATTATAGAGCTGTAAGGGACTCAGCTTCCTTCAAATTGGGAAAATTTGTTTCCAGAGAGAAAAGGGACAATAGTTTTTGGGGGGTTTTTGTTTGTTTTTGTTTGTTTGTTTGTTTAAGGTGAACCTCCTGTATAGATGGGGAGCAGAGACCCAGTGAAGATAATTATTTTGTACAGATTCATACAATAGGATAATAGAAGAGACAAAGTTGGAGTCAAATTGGTTCCACAGAATTATAAAATCAGCATTAGAAAAGCCCTATGGGTTACACAGTAACCAACACCATCACCCCTGACCCAGCTGGCCTTTGCCTTCTGACTCCTAATCGAAGGCTGTATCAATATCCCAAGATTTGCCAAAGACCCACACTTAAAGTAATGTGTAAATGTAAATTGAAGGGATTTAAAATTCATTTTTCTTTATAGACATATACAAATTATTTATTTGTCATATCTAAAACAAGCAAAAAATCACTAAATCCATGCTCATCATTCATTGGACATGTCAGTGCCCTACAAAGAACCTGTCGATACCTTCTTTATGCACAATTTTACTAAATAGATTGCCAAGGAGAGGCAGAACAGTCTAAGCCAAAGCTAACAGTTGGTAAACTGGCCACGAGCTGAGACAAGACAATGAAAAAGGTATAAAAAGTATAAAAAGTCTAAGCATTGCCACTTGGAGGTAGAAGCACTCACATCCTGATAGCTGTTTACCAGGAAGTAGGAAAAGTCTCCATTTATCTGGACTTCAGTTCATCAGCACAGGTACCATGGAGGAGAGCTCATCTCCGTTTTTCTGATCACACCTAGAAAAGTACGTTACCCAGTAGCCACTGGGTAAAACTATCAAAAATGAATTTTTAAATATGTAATGAAGATAAATTTCTCATAATCATAAAAAGATGAAAGACTTCAAATAGAAAGAGGAAAGATGGGGGTGCAGATTATATTTGGACCTATTTTAATAATAATAATAATAATAATACCAAAGAGAAATCTCTAAAACTTCTGAAGGAAAAGTATAACTCATATATGAGGAAACAAGAACCAGATGACCCTTGATTTTTCAAGAGCAATACTGATTTGAGAATGTAATGAAATGGCATTTATAAAGAGTTGAAAAAGAATAGAATTTAGAATTCGAAATTTAATTTCTAGCAACCTGGAATTCAAATATAAAGGCATATTAAAAATATAATCTATTTTATAAGTTTTTTTTTCTTTCAAAAGCTCACATAGGAAAGGGATCAAATACTGTGATAAAACTTTTCATTATCAAAAAAATAGTGAGGAATAAAGGAAAAAGAAATGTAATTATAATAATCCATGGTTTATCTTGAGTTTAACATGCAGACAATGTCAATATGGTAGGTGTGGATGAGGAGTCTAAGGGATTTGAGAGACTTCATAGTTCTTATTTTATGTAGGTTGATACAGATGTCAACTTTTAAAAATATAATAAAAGATTTTTTTTTATTTATTTAATTTTGATTCAATAAAGGATTTTTTTTAATCATAACAGGTGGGGAGCACTGAAATAATCTGCTAAAATGGGAAAAACAAGTTCCAGTATATCAAATATTCAAGTAAAAGTAAATGAATAAAATTCACTTAAAGAAAGACAAAATTAAATTTCATTTTATAAATCCATGCATACGTGTTTGCAAGACACACTAGGACATAAGGTTGAGCATAAAATGATGGAGAAAATATAGGTAAATGCTAACTAAAAGAAGCCATGTTAGCTAAGCCCTCCCACTCCCTCCTTTACCTGTATTGACAAAGTAAAATAGATTTTAAGATGTAAAACATGATTAAGGATGGAGTTGACCACTATGTAGTGATTAAACCATCCATTCTTGCATTCTTGCATACCTAGGACATTAATTTCAATTAATTTAGAAGCTACAACAACTTTCATATTTTTGAATTAATAAAGTGGGCTCAACATATATGAAAGCAAGGTATTAAAAAAAAGTTGACAAATTCCTTACACATTTGAAGATTTCAACACATTTGTCTTGAATTCAGTTTCTGCTTTATCAGAAAACACTGTACATGTTCTTCATTATTAGATAACACTTTCTAATTACAAAAAGATAAACTTTGCACAAGAATTTTACACTCCCCACTTTGCCAGCAAGGATTTTTGGAAGAGATTTATAAAAGTTTTGAGAAGGATTAATGTCAAACCAATCTGGACCAGGTAACATAATTTGTGAATGACCACATAGTGGAACCAAGTAGAACCAGCTAACTTCTTCCCTGAACCCCACATGCTGTGTCCTTGCCCTGTCAATCTCTGGTCTCCAAGTCACAAGAAAAGTATGGCATCTTCGGACTAAGGTTTGGCATTTTGAGAGCCCTTCTCAATTTTACTGTAGTAAAATATGCATAAGATAATTTTTTCAATCTTAGCCATTTTTAAGGGTGTAATCCAATGGCATTAAGCATATTCATATTGTGGTGCATCTATCCCCACCCTCCATCTCCAGAATTTTTTCTTGGTCTCAACACAGTATTCATGAAACAACTCTCTATCCAGCTTCTAGTAACCACCCATCTACTTGCTTTCTCTACACATTTCTCTAGGTATCTCATCAGAAGAGTATCATACAATATTGGTCCTTTGGGGCTTGGCTTCTTTCATTCATCCTGATGTTTCCAAGGTTGATTGAAACTACAGCATGTACCAGAATTTCAATTCTGAATAACAGTCATGGTATGCATACACCACACTGTGTTTATGTTTTTATCTATCAATCTGCATGCATGTTATTTGTATCTTTTGACTGTTGTGAATAATGATGATATGAATGAGTATGTACAAATATCTGTTGAAGTGCCTACTTTCAATTCTTTGGGGTATATATGCAGATTGGGACTACCAAATGCTAATTCTGTTTTGTTTTGTTTTGTTCCTTGAGGAACTGCTAGACTATTTTCCATAGTGCTGCACCATTTTGAATTCCCACCAGCAAGGCAAAATGGTCCCATTTTGTCCACTCATGACATCTTGAAAGTCTTTGTAAAAAGCACATATTACCTGGCAACTCCTCAGAAAAGAGATAATGTCTTGCTTATGTCCATCATTTTAGCAATGAGCACAGGGCCTAATACAGGTGAAGTGTCAAGTCAAAGTTTTGGGGGTAAACATGGATGGATGAGTGGATGGATAAAAATACCCATTAAATAACTCTTCCATGAAATTTCTAAAATGATTCAGCAGTGGTCCTTCTCCATTCTTTGTGTTCCCATAGGAATTTGAAATTCTCTTACCATACATTTTCTAGTCAATGTCTTTTTCCCTAAAGATTGTGAGTTTCTTAAATGGAGAATCTATGGGTAGCCTCTTCTTGATCTATTCATATCTTTCCCGGTCTTTTAGACCTAACTCCCCCAAATAACTTTCTTAACTATTGTAGGACTTTCACCCCAATGGTATTAGTTCCTCTTTGATTGGTCTGATCATTGACATCCTCAATGATTACTCAATAATTCAATTAATCAAAAACCAAAGGAATGAATGAGCAAATAATAACCCACTTAGCATAAATTATTCTCTAATTTGATTCAGGTTGCTGACCAGCCTCTATGTGACAGATACTTAGGGATATGAGAGTAAGACACAATACCTGTCCTTGAGAAAAACATGTAATATTTATTTATTTCAACAATAGAAGACTGCACTGGTAACCATGAGAATGCAATAAAAGTGGCTGGTGTCCAAGGTAAAGGGATAATATGCAAGGTGTATAATAGGTTTCATACAGAATGTATTTTTTTAGTTGAATCATAAAAAATAGAGTTTTTTGAATACACAAAGCAGAAGCTTTGTGTTCCCAGCAATAGAAATAGCAGGAGCAAATGAAATCATAAAATAGGCTGACCCATCTAAAAACCTACACGTGGAGCTGTCTTGTTGAAGTAAAGAGGAAGCCGACTTTGATTCACCCCATCAGATGCATCTCATGTGGCCCACACACACACCTGTATTCCTGTCACATGAGTCACAGTGTCCACCAAGCATTCCGTGTTTGCCCTGACTTTGTTTTCACTGATCCCCACTTTTCTACTTAGAATGTCTGTCACCCCTTTCCTTTTCTGGATCCATGAATATCTAGTTTTGTTCCCAAGTGACCTAGATACAGCTGGACAAGTCAATTAATCACTCAGGATAGCAAGTGATTGGTGAGGAAAAGGGGAGGACAAGTCCAAAGAAATTCTATACCGAATAGAGCCTGCTCCGGTATGCCCCAGATTTTAGTTATCCGTGTTACCACTAGACACTCATCCTATCCTGGTGAGAAGAAATGAAGATCAAAGATGGCGGACTGAGTATACACACTACCTTCATTCAAAAATCTCAGTACTATGCCAATAACTGATACCTTTTTTGCAAAGACAAAGAAAATTGGTATAAAAGATAATTGCAACAAAATTTTGGAAGCTGGAAAGCAGAAAGACCAGTGGTTTATTAACCTGTCCAACTCAAGAAAGTTATATACTAAACCAGTGAGGGTGAAAGCTTCCAGTAACAAGAAATCTCAAAGGCTCTAGAATTTGTGGCTTCATGTACCTCTAGATGGGTGAAATTAAAAGCAGGATGATGCACTGAAATTTTATTCAATGCTGTAAAACCTTCAATTTCTTCCCTTACCCCAGCAGAAGAATTAAAACTTATTCTCCGATGATTGCAAAGCAGAGAGTCTCTTGGCACATGAAGAGAGGCATAGTTGAGAGCACATGAAAGCTGAACTCCCACTCCCAGCCCTACCACCACCCAGCCTTCCTCCCCCTCTCCACTTCAGAAGGTGAAGCCAAGCTTACAAAGCTCAGCACTAATTTAGAAGAGCCTCCTCTGGACTGACCTGGAGGCACTGACAAGGAATTCTACAACCCGGAGCACTACGGGATCACCCTGAGAGCAGCTCAAGTCCACAAGCTTCACATTCCCATAAGCATTTTTGCAGCTGTCAATCCACCTTCTAGTGCCCAATTCTTAGCCAGGAATGGAGAGTCAAGAGTCACCATTGTCCTGAACATCTCAGTTTTCACAAACTCCCCATATCGTGATCAGCTGTCGCCTCTCCTGCTAGCCTAACCAGAATTATGAAGCACAGAGACATTTAAGCCATCAACTAGCCAGTGTGTCAATGTGGTGACGTCAGCAGATAGGAGCCACCTTGCCACTTGAAGTCATAATTAACACCCTCTGCATCTTGATGAAAACAATGGGCTAAGAGGTCACAGAACTTTAGTCTAGAAGTTGTGCCTTTGTGCAATCCTAAAACAATACTGAGTCTTTGAGGATGTACCTAATTAACTTGTAAAGCAACTGCTAACTATTGGAAAGACAGCAGGTGGAGACAAGGGCTCCCATCACAGTCAGTGCCTACGAGGGGCCTCTGCTAATTCATTTGAGCCTATTGATGACAAGTTCTTGAGTGCCTGTGTCTCCATCTGAGGAACACAGTCAGCTCTCTCCTGGTGTGACTATGCCTGTCACCCCTGGGTCCTGTTCGTAGCTTCATGGCAAGGTGAGGGATTTCCAGGAAGGGCAGGGAGGGCAGGCAGGAGAACAGGTAAGGGCACTGCCACTCTTAGCCCCTCCACTCCTATTTGCTAGTGAGTGTGCACAGGGCTTTCTCCTCTTCCCTCCTGTTGTGCTTTTCTCAAATAACCAACAAGATCAGGGTCATCAATATTCAAAATCAAGGAAGAGGTTGAGACAAATGTCATCTCTGGCTGCGGATCTTTTTGAGAGAGATTTAGTGTGATAGTCAAGAATAGAGGGTGTGGCATAAGCCAGAGATACTGTATCCTGAGCTCCAAAAGATCCAAGTTTCAGGATGTGTGCTGCGACACTAGAGCAGGCTTATGGGCAAAATGAGATTCTCTTGCTTGGCTTCTTGAAACCCTCAAGCAATGTGGGCTAGCAGGTAGGAAGCCTGATCCTGCTGGATGCCAGATAATCGAGGGGACTTGGGCAAGTCCCATCCCCTTTACATTCCCGTTTCCTCATCTATGGCACGGGGCATCTCTAAGCCTCTCATCCTTCAGCACTCTGTGATTCTAAGAAAAGTCCTTGAGAAAACTGAGAGCCACGTGTCAAATGGCCACCAGGAAGGCAGGCCAGAAGGTGTTTGCCTGATGACCCTTTGGTAATTAGCAACAATGCATTTCTCCTTTTATACTTTCCAAGAATTCTAATGGACCATCAAGTACCAAATCAGGACCATTGGAACATTCTTAAATGAGTTATCTTTAATCTTCCTCCATTCTTAAGTCCTGCTTGTTTCAGCTCAGCTGAAATTGCATCCTACCCTGTGGTTTGCCGAAAATGTCCACAGTGGTTTTGTCTCCTGGTTTCAATTTAGGGTCTTCTCTCCTCTAATCACCAGATGCCAGTATGTTTTCTAATAATTCCTGTTTTGCCAGTTTCTGAGTTAACAAACTTCCTCCGCCGCTGGGTCTGCTGCTCCAGCCTGGCACTGGCAGCTGAGGAGTTTTGATTTTACTCGTGCGCCATCTTTCTAAGCCACCAATAAAGCCAAAATAGCAATTAGCTTCATGTAAATACAGAGCTGCAGCACTTCCTTCTCCTGTTCTGGAGGCATCCTGAGCTCATCCCGGCGATATGTCCGGGTGTGTGGCAGGTTTAATTTCGTGTAGATTGTTGCACCAAGTATCCCAACTAGGACTCCTTGAAGAGGGTCCCTGTGAATCCTGTGGGAAAGGCAGAGTTACCACTGGCACTGGTAGTTCTGTGGCGCTGTGGTCTTCTCGGTCTCAGCACATCATCACCGCCTGCCTTCATGCTGGAGACGTCTGCGCAGCTTTGGCATGAGAGCCTCTGTCTGCCTGTGAGGGCAGCTTGCTGCCGGGGGTCATCAGACTCAGTTCCAGCTGTGGGGTCTGCTGCCCTCAGAGGGAAGCACATTTTTTGTTTGCTTATTTATTTGTTTGTTGTTTGCTTTAGGAAATGCAAATACCCAGGCTATTTTTTAGTCCTGCATTGACCTTTGGCCTTAATTCAATACACTCAGAAACAACTGCCCTGGCTATCTAGATTAATCTGATTGTGTCCCCAGAGGCTTCTACTCTGATCAATCTGCTTAGCTCCTGAGGGTTAGGAGTTAACTCCTAACACTGCTTACAGTCTGTCTCTGCTCTCTGCTACCACAGGGGACAGCCACACAAAGCACTGGTCCTTATTGCTGAAGAGATCCTGAGTCATCCAGTGCTAGAGCTCCCAGCCCACCATCAAGTCCCCATGGCCTTCAACTCATGCCAATATCCATAAAAACTAGTGCAAGCCTCAGGTGAGGTGGTGCACACCTGTAAACCCAGCAACTTGGGAGGCTGAGGCAGGAGGATTGCAAGTTCAAATCCAGCCTCAGCAACTAGCAAGGCCCTAAGCAGCTCAGTGGGACCCTGTCTCTAATGAAATATAAAAAGGGCTGGGGATGTGGCCCAAGGGTTAAGTGCCCCTGGGTTCAACCCCTGGTACCAAAAATAAAGAATAAATTTAAAAAAATAATAATAATAATACAAAGCTTTCTTTATTTTATAGGATACTATTTTCAGTCCTTAGAGAAAAAAGATGGGGCAAGAGAAGTAGGAAATGCAGCATCCCAGTTGGGGACTCTGGAAGCAGATGCTGAGAGGGAGTTTGGAGGGCAAGATATTTATTAAAGCACAACTCTAAAGCAACAGAGGAGGCAGCAGAGGGAGAAGGTGATGCAGGCCCACCACACAGCAGGACTCTCTGGGGACAGTGTTCCTCCGAGCATCCTGCATTGGGATGAAATGGCTGGGTCCCCACATCCCTCTTACCTTGCATAGGGACTGGATCCAGGCTGTCCCAGAAGTGTGTGACCTTGTCCAAGGCCGTTCTCTGCAACCACAACAGCCCTGTGAAGTGGTAGGACGTTGTCCGTTGGCCTCACTTGTAAATCCTGGGGCAGCAAGTCCTTTCCTGAAGGACCTGAGTGGCACATCCACATGTCTACCCCTGCTAGGGATGTGAAAAAGTTAGCAAACGGCACGATGATAGTCCTTGGCCCTGACCTTGATACACTAACGTCTGTGCTGGATGGAGTGCAGCAAATCTCCCCTCACCCTCAGACTCAGTCATCAAGACCTGATGGAGGAAGCAGGCCTAAAGAAGGTACCCACACCAGATTGTGCCTTCATGGGCATCCTGCATCTGCAAGCCTGGTACCTGGAGGCTGCTCAGCCAGTCCCCCTGGGCCTCTGGCCAGTAGCAGGATGGGGAGCTTGCAGCCTTTATTCCCAACACAGTGCGGGGTGAATCTCTAAGTTCAGCTCGGATCTCTTTGTATCTAAGTCAATATGGGGTGGTAGGATACAGAGGCAAACTTCTCCACTTTCATTAGATGTGACTCTTTTAAAATGCAGTTGGAAATGAGCACGTTTTCAACATCGACAAGTAGGCATTGTGCGATAGGAAATGGATGACATTTGCTTTCCTTAGACTTCTGCGAAAGTGTTTATTTTTACAGAGTCCGTCAAACTGCAAATTAGCATGCACGCAGGCTTTCCTGTTCCCTCCTCCCATCTGGCTTACCCGCAGAAATTACGCTTCTTCTCAGCTTGCCCAAACTGTTAGCACACAATTCAGCTCCCATTTGCTTGGTGTCAATTTAATATTGCATTAATTAGACAATTAGAGAGGGGCCAAAGAAGATTCTAGTTAGAGTACCTTAAGTGGGAGTCAAGTTGATTAGAAATGGCTCTTTTTCATTTCAAAATAGTTTGTTTGGTTTTGCCTTAGCACAGAAATTTTAGTTGATTAAAGTCTTAGAAGATACTGATGAACTGACTCGATGAGATTAAAGTATTTCCATGGAATCAGAACTCAGGAAAAGCATCTGACCCCTCCCCGCCATTTCCGTGCGCCCCCTCGAAGTAAAGAATCACTCATAGCTTTGTTTATAACAAGCCAACAATGGAGGGAAAGTGAAAAATTCAGTCTGATGGCTGAAGCGGCAGCTCTCAGCTCCCACCTGACAACGGAGGATTCCGGAGGCTCTGGCAGCAGGGGACAGCGCTCAGGACACCAGTCGCCAGACCTCGCGTTCTATGTCTGTGAGACGGAGAACAATCAGTTTTCTCTCAGTCTGAATTTCCTCAAGTAGGGAAGGAAATGTCACAGGATCATCGCTGGAATGGAACCTGGAATATTCAGATGAAATCGAGCAATCGGAAAATGACATGGAACTTTATGAAAACAGGCGTAAGCAAAAGAGCCTTGTCTCCCTGTTTCTATTCAAATACTTGGCAACCTGGGGACCATTATATTTAGTAATGATAATTAAACTATTCCATGTGTTCTGGTGCTCACACAATATCATGAAACATTCACTCTGGAACAGATCTTAAAGCTAATCTACTCTAATAGCTTCATTTTAAAAATGCTCAAAGGTTTTAAGGGACTTAGAAGCACACGTGTGGAATGCGAGGACACCAGCCCAGGCCCCTGGCTCCCCGGCCAGTGCTCTGGCCCCTGGGCCAGACCTTTCCCCAGCAATTTCTTTAAAAAACACTTTGTCCTGGGAATTTATTCCTAAAGCTGCCATGGGATTACCTAAGGTGAATACATATCAGATCAAAGCATTTCTTGGGCTAGCCTGGGGCCTGTTCACTGGTCAGGCCACTGCTGCCTGCCTCAGTCTCTCTCCCAGTGGATTCTTGGCCTTCTCTGGCTTGTTCTCCAGCCCTTTAGTATATTAAGATCTTAAAAACAAATGTTACAGAATCTAAGGGAGCTCACAGCCCTGGTTTCTAAGTGAGCAGAAACAAGGGCTTTCCTGGTGAGGGCTGATCTCAGTATTCTATCTTAATACCAACCATCGCCCTGCCTTAGTCTGGAATGCAGTCAGACACACATGCTCCATAGCCAGGGAGCGGACCCCTGAGGCCTGGGGCAGAGGTAGTGTCTGAAATGGAAACTACGATCATTCATGTAGTCAGGAAAGCATGACCAGCTCTTATCCAAAGGTCACTGGTGGGGACAAGATCCCTGCTTTCCCACTTGTAATTCTCAGACTAAAACAGAGAACATCAGCTCTTCCCTTTTCCTGTTCTGGAAATGCTAATGATATAAAACACATGGTATATGAGATATTATATTTAGTCCAAGAACAGGAGTGTGATGAATCTTGGAATAAATGAAATAGTGAATGAATTCTCTAAAAGCACAGTAAACCAACCATAATTACATTTATAAATTGAAAGAGGTGAACTCAGGACCGAGAATGCATTGCATCAAACTATGTTGTTTTGGTTTCTAATATTCTGAGTTTTAATCTAGAATTTTGAAGAAGGGCTCGCCAGAGCCCAGCATCTACTCTGACACTGCAGAACGTCAAAGAGAGGTTGGGAAATTGCACATATTACTCATTGGCTGCCTTCTGCTACCTTGCAGGGGACCTTGTGAGGATCCTCAAGAGCCCTGTGAGCTGTGCATTTTGCTGCTCTCAGCTAGAATCTCACTGTCGTCATCAGACCAATCTGCAGGATCAGGAGCGCTGGCATGCCGGCCACACCTGGCCAGGCAGCCCCTCTCTGCATGTCTTGCATCCCAAACATGGGGAAGGAGTGCTGGAGCACAGGATGCTAGTCTGAGAGTCCAGAAAGTCCTGGGGGTCAGTGACCCCCAATGTCAACAGCCTTGCAGGTGGTGAGCTGCTCACCGCCCCCACCTGCCATCTCCTGTGTCCTGAAGAAAGGTGCTGCTTTCACTCTCCGGCCCCTTGTGCACCCTACGCTGTGCCACCTGTGCTCTGCCCCTTATCTGCCCTGCCCCACCCCTTGCTTCCCAGTGGCCGATTGCTAGCAGCAGCCTGTCTGAGGACATCTCCACCCCAGGCATCCCCTGCCTCCTTCTGCTCTCTCTTCTCTGCCTCCCATGCACTCTTCTTTCCTCCTCTTCTTTCTTTCTGATGTAAGCTTGAGGGCTCAAACTGTGCCCTCTCCCCAGAACCGGAGTCATTCTATGCCTTTGCACCCTTGGGTGCCTCTGCCCCTGGAATGACTTCATTGCGCCTGTTGCCCCCACTCTAGGTAAGTGTCATTATAA
Organism: Glaucomys volans; assembly: GCA_020662805.1. NCBI lineage: Eukaryota > Metazoa > Chordata > Mammalia > Rodentia > Sciuridae > Glaucomys > Glaucomys volans. The sequence continues at coordinate 245,112 of JAJEJO010003728.1, read as the reverse complement.
ATAACATATATAAATCCCATTTCTCAAGGCACACTGCTCACATTGTGGCTCTTTGCCTACAGAGATGTGCTGAGCGATATGCCGAATCTCCCCTGAGGGTCGGGAACCTTGGCTTATGGGCCCGACTCTGCCCCTTGCTCCCTGAAGGACACTGGCAAGTCACTTTCCCTTTCTGGGCTTCCAAGGCACAAGCTATAAAATGAAGAGGCGAGACTAAAGGGTTACAGTCTGGGATGCTGAGATGGGGGAGCAACCCACATTCCTGGGGAGTGACACAATCCCAACAGGGAGATCAAGGGCTCCACCAGGGGGGGCCCCAACCAGGAGCTCGCAGGCCCCCACCGAGCTGAGGGTCGGTAATTAGCTCCCGCCCACCGCCACCTTCCTCTCCCGTGGGCAAGCACTGTGGACCCAGGAACCCGGGGGGTGCTCCCAGGACCAGAGGGAGGCCAGGGAGGGAAGGGAGAGAGCCCACCAGGAACTGTGACATCTGGGCTGAACTTTCTGTTAGACAGATGCAAAGTTTAAACATTTTAACAAAAAGCAGTCCACTCCGCGCTCCCCGGCACCAGTGTGAGAACTGCTCTGTGTGGATACCTCTTAAAGTATTTGATGAGAGACTAAAAGGCTGACAGCCTAACACTTCACTTCCTTCCAATTAGGGGCCTTTAACATCAAAGGCCCAGGCCCCACTCAGCCCGGCTTACTTGAATGAATTAGGGAAGAGAATGCGTCCAGGGGTTGCTGGTTCTCTCCTTCACGGAGACTGGGGCTCCAGGGGCTTTAATAAGACGTTTGAGGTCAGAAGGGTCAGGTCTCTGACTGGGAGCACCGGGAAACTGCCAGAGTGTTTCAATATGTGTGGTGTTTGTCATGCAATCAGGCCAGCCAAAGCCTCCCCTTGTGGGGCCCGTCTTGTGGGGACCCTTCCGGAGACAGAGTACTCAGACTGGCAGGGGGCCTGTGGGTCCCACCCTGGTGGGTGTTTGAGGCCTGGGTGCACAGGGAGTCAGGCCCGTCAGTTTACCCTGAGAGCTGAGGGTCGGCGCAGAGGTCAGCTTCCGAGGTGTATCATGGAGACACCATGGCTGTGAGAACAGAAAGGCAAGAGGGATTCTCAGCCACTGAGCTGGCTCTCGGCATCCATCAGAGAGAGAATGCACCTCTGCAAGCGGAGCCAGAAGAGAGAAGTGTTCCTTTTGATTTCACTGAAGTTTGGGAGTACAAGAGACCCAAATCTCCTCTGCAGCAGTCCCTGATGCTGACTTCTCAACTCCTACTTGTGTCAATTCAGAAGGCGACATGTCCACGGTGAGCGACTCTCATTGTCAGGAAAAGCACCCTCCCTTGAGCCAAGAGACACCTTCCCGTGATGTCCACCGACCAAACTTGGGTCTGTTTTATGCAACTAAACCAAGAGGAGACCTCAGGGGCGAGAAGGCTCAGGGTTCAGACCAACTCCATCGTGTCCACCATTGCACATGTGAGCGTCTGCTTCCTCTTTGGCAAAATGGGGTGTGAGCATGGAATATTGAGAGTAAGAACTAATATTTATAAGGTCCCTGTCAGAGAATTGAGCTCAATGTAGGTGCTTAATGAAAGGCACGAACTCTATCACCAGTCAGGCCTGGGAGGCTGCCCTTGGACTTGGTGTTCCCCAGTCGGACACCTTCTTCACAGCAGAGTGAGGCAGAGGACCTTGCAGGGTTAGGGGGTGGCAGGCGTCCCCACAAAGGAGAACTCTGGCCTCTGGCATCAGAGTAAGGAAGGAGACTTCTGCAGTGAGGATAGACGAGGCTAATTCTAAGAAGTTCCAGTGAAGCCGAATAAAATGGAGAAGCACGGGCAGGGAGAGGAGTAACAGCAACAGAGCAGAAGTCTGAATGGATGGTGGGAAAAATTCCTCTCCATCACTGATAAGGGAAGGAGGCCATCGAGCTGGGGCAGGACTCAGGAAGAGCTCCAAGCGGTCAACTAAGGCCCCACAGGAGCCGCTACTGTACCCATGCGGGGCCATGAACACAAAAGAATCTACAGCAAAGGAAGAAGCGGGTCCTGTTTTCCCCACTGGATGGAGGTGGATACAGAGACAAGAGAGTTTCAGTGCCTCGTCCCAGTCACAGTGAAGAGCAGAACTCCGGCGTAGATCCTACCTTTTCTAACACTGGGTTTAGATTTGTGAAATGGTTCATGGTCTTGCCAAAAAGCAATGCAGATGGATGGAATGGAGAGGGGAGAGTGCAGGCTGGGACTGGGCTGGGCAAGGGATGCTTCCCAGAAAGGCAGGCCTTACTTAAGTCTGCTCCTTGCAGGATGCCTTCGATTCCTTAAAATCCTGTGACTAAGGCACCAACCTACCACTTCTAAGGAGAAATGGCCAGTGCCCACATGTGCGCCCAGAGCTGGCACTTAGGAGTATTTAAGAGGTCCACAGAGCCAGGAAGTAACCGGAAGTGAGTGTCAAGTGATGGAGGTGGCTGTGGGGTATGGACCACCTATACCCCACTGAGCTACCAGCTCTTCCAGAAGTTCTCTGCATTTGTCTTCAGCCAACCCTGGACAGCTTGTGTTTTTATCTCCACTACCCAGAAGAGAATGCTGAGCTGTCAAAGACTACAAGTAACCTGTCTAGTCACACCTTTAGTCTAAGTTGTGGGTGCCTCTGGCTCCAGATGTGAGCTCTTGCCATCCATTTGTTTTATTTCTGAACCTAGGAGTGGTGCCCTATCTGGGGTCACGTGGAGGATCCTGGGTCCCATGACTGCACAGCCTCAGAGTCAGAAAGAGGAGACGGTAGCTATCACGTCCCTACCTCCTGGAGCCGAGTTGAGGGCCAGGCACCAGCCTACTCAGCCACTCCCACTTCTTACTCATTGTCTAATTGAAAAGGTCCTGAGGACTTTTCCAGAAACCCTGTTTTAATTCACCATTAATTAACCAGTCATTATTTTTAAGACCCTATCAATAGTTCCCTGTGGCACAGTCAGCTTTAACCCACAACATTTGCATACAGATTGCAGTGTGTCCCTCTACCTTAGTCACTTCCACTAGGAAGAGCCTCCAGGACCACTTTGCTCCTTCCCTTCACAGCAGCAATGAAAGAGAAGTCCAGCTGGAGTGTGTGGGGGTGTACTATTTCCAGGACCCCAGGGTCCATGGGAGTCAGGAGATGAGACACTCTGAAGATTGACGTTCTAGCCCCAAAAAGAACTGTAGGTCTAATGGAACGTGCAATGATCAGAACAAGAGCAGAACACAGAAGAGTACCCAGAAGAGTTTTTCTACATCAAATACACAGGTACTGGCCATTTTTCAGTGTTGCACAATACTGCCCCTATTCCAAAAAGTAGAGCTTTCACCTCTGGGAAATCATTAGAGTGGAGCAATCAGACACCAACGGTAGGCTGATTCCATTAGTTTTTATCAGTTAACAGGAAGCGCTGCAATGATGTCATCATATCACCAAGCTCCAAGATGTGGTTGAGTCTCCTTTTCTTTTTCCTGACCTCCTCAGTAACATCCACCAATTGAGATCTGGTGTTCTCTCCAACATGGGATTTGCATAGTAGAGACTGCAAATTCAGTAGATAAGAGTGTGAAGTCAGAAGAGGAAGAAGCAGTTTATGCATAAATTATATGTTGTATATAAATTGTTATGCAGTGTATAGTTATTATGAGCCTCAGTACCTATTAGAGCTGCTTCTTTGGCTGTTGTTACATCAAGGGATTCAGAGAGCAGGCAGTCCAGATGGGATTCCTGGAGGTGCTGGGTCTTCAACTAGGCCCTGAAGGCGAGGCAGATTCTCCAGGACCTGAGAAATGAGAGGGGTAAGAGGGAAAGGCACATCAGGAGTAGGTGATGGGTGGGGAGGTGAGAGCTGGCCACAGGCCTCAGCAAGGGCCTGGCTGGAGGGAGAAGCTGTGGTCAAATGGCGGCCCATCCTTAGTGTCAGGTTGTAGTGGAGCCACCTGACTTCTGAGATTCATCGAGGAGCGCCCTCGAAAGGTGACTGTTTGCGAACCTGCAATGCTGTGTGGAGAGCCCTGGCCACAGAAGCTTGCTCCTCAAGAATGACTATGACTCTCGGCTCCAGCCAAATTCTGCCATGCAGGCCCTCAGGACACCTTTGGTGCCAGCTGCTGGGCCTGTGCTCACTGCTGTCCTTGCCAGGGATGCCCCCACTCCTTTCAGCTGACCCAAAGCCCAATTTCTTTCAAGGAAAGTTCAATACTTCTGTCTTGACTCTCTAAGCCTCAACCTGTGCATCTGTAAGAGGAATGGCTTTCCTCCCCTCTTCATGGAAGGACATCTCTACCCACAGCAGGAAATGACTCTGGCACCAAATGGTGCTGCCAGCAGGGAGCACAGAACTGAGAAAAGACCCAAAAAGGTCTGTCCTGAAGTCTCAACCCCGAGGCTTCTCAGGGTGGCCCTGGAAAATGCTAGGAGCCCTTGGAGCCTCACCATCATCATCAGGCAAAGGGGATCTGGTGCCCACTTCCAAGAGCTCCTGGGATGTTCAGCGAGATAGAATAGGTGCCCTGACCGCACCTTCCAGGGTCAGAGTGCCATGCTCCCTGTGGCTGCCATTAGCTCTTCTTCTCCTGTCTTCCTTCACTCTGAGAACTGAGCATGGCCTCTCTCCATCACCCCTGGCCCAGATGGTCATCATGCTGTCTGACAATTTATAGAGCTAATCCTTGGAAAGCCACAGCTCCCGGTTCTTCCCAAACTGTGGGTGCTGACGAATGATTCACTGGGACATTGGGCTAATGACAAGACATTGCCGAGTCCCTCTGCTCACCTCCCCCTGCATGGATGCGCTGGCCTCTATGGCAACCATCAAACAGCAGCCCCATAAAGCCAGCTCATCTTCCAGGGCGCAGGCGGCTCCAGGGGCCATACTGCAAATGTTTGACCCCCAGGTACCTCCAGGTCACGGGGATTTATTAGTTGGAATCTGCAGTTCAGCAGATGACATTTTAAAAGGCATTTTATTGCTTCGTGACCTGTGTGCATTGTAGGGTGATTCTGAGGCTTTGTGTCCACAGTGACTGTCTGAGCTGCAATGTTGCCAGAACGCCACAGCCCTGCCTGCCCAGAGCAGGAAACCTAGGTGTGATAGCCCCTGTTCTAAACCTCACTGCCCGCAGCCAAGATTTCAGGCTCCTCTCCCACTCCATGCTGGGGCTTGACGCCAGCCCAGTGAGCACGAGCAGGTTTTCCAGAAGGAAACCTGGCAACAGGGAGATTCTTACCAAATCTCCCCCAAAGGCCTCAGAAGTCAGAATATGCTCTGAATATGGGGAAATTGAGGCTCATAGAAGTAAGGAAGCTTGAAGTCAGTTCGTATAAGAGAAGGCTAACCCTGGAACTCCATGGCACCCCACTCATTCCAGGTCTCCAGCCATACCTACAGATGTTACCATTGTGCGCCTTGCTTTAAGAGCAATGAGTCACAGGCATGCCTTGAAGGGTGAGTCCTGAATTATTAGCATTAGCAATGACCCTGCTGCAGAACGAGGCTATTAGGAAAACTGCTAGGAAATGAAGCAAGACCCCCTCTCTCTCTGAGTGCCGGGTGCGGAGCAGCCTGGACTGACCGTGGTGTCTCCAAGCAGCCTGGCAAGGTAGACAGCAGCACAGCGTGTCTGCCCGCCCAGATGCAGCTCCTTCTGCCCGTTCCCCTGGCTGTGTCTAGCAGTCCTTGGAAAATGAACTGGGAGGTCCCTCCTTCATCCCACTCGACCTGACTCAGAGGCAACCCTGCAGTCCCTCAGGTTTCCCTGGATGGTAGCACCATCCCCATGTATTACTGTTATCTATGACATCTTCTGATCCTGCATTCTTCTGTGGGCAGAGACTGGGGATGGTGATTCACTCCTGTCTCTCTGGGACCTTCCCCCTTACATGGCTAGTGGCCACTTATGGCACATAGTGGATGCTCATTCTATGGTGGTTCTACTGAGTTTAACTCCAAATCTGCCACCCTAAGGCAAAGACATCTAGTGCTTAGCATATTCCTTTGGAAAGTAAAGGAAATGTTGAAGAAGATGCTTCTAATCCTGAGACATGTATCAAGGCATGTGATCCAGATCTCACACCACACAGCCCATTCTTGTTTTGAGGTCAAGATGATAAAACACATGCATGTAAAGCATAAACACACTTCTCTTTTGTCCTCCTTAGGACCAGAGATATGTGATTTTTTATTCAAGATCAATGAAACACATAGGTGAGCCCAAAGTGGTAAAGACCTTGTTCCCCCACTGCTGACTGTTCCTTTCTCTCTGAGCCAGCTCACTCTTGGCTTAGTTCACCAAACTTTTATTGAATATCTATCTCTTCTGCGCCAATAACTAAGTGAGACATCAGAATGACAAAAATGAATAAGTCTGAGGGCCTACTCAGAATCCATCAAGCCTAACAGAAGAGAAAAATGAGAAATCAGATTATCTGGGTGTAAAATATTGTGTGCTATGTAGAAAGAGCCCCCACCCACCACCCAGTGCAGAGAAGCACAGAAGTAGGACCATGAACTTGGATGACCATGAAGTCATCACCCACTGAAGGCAATGCCTGAGCTATGTATCAGGGAGTAAATAGAAGTGGTCTTGTGGAGAAGAACCTGGAAGGGCATCCTGGGCTGAGCAGACCACAACAACAGAGGTGCAGAGGTGTAGAAGGGCATGCGGACCATAGGGAACTTCACACTGCTCAGCCCTGCTGGGACAAAGAGCTTAAACTGGGAAGTGGAAGATTTAGAAAAATAGGCAGAGAAAGCATCAGAGAGAGTCTGACATGCCAGCCTAGGAAGACTTATGCTGTAGGGAACAGGGGTCGTTAAATGACTTTAAATATGGTAGCAAAGCCTTAAGTGCCCTGGAAGTTCCCTGTAGTGACTGTCATGGAATGAAGATAGAGATGGTAGAGCAAGGGAGACCATTCAGGAGACAATTATCACACCCCAGAAGGCAGATGATGAGGCCTTAATTAGGGACAGTGGAGATTGGTGGAGGGAAGGAAAAGGCACATGAGAGTGGGGTTGTAGGACAATCCAGCTTACAGAAGCAATTTAATGTGCAAAAGGAAGTCTTCCTCCTAGAGGACGGCCATGAGCTTGTCCCAACCTGTGGAGTCCTGAGGCCTATAGGTGGGCACACATGATTAGCAGACACCAATTGGAGCAAGCCAGGTGGAGCCTGGCCCTGTCCCTTAGACCAACAACAGGACCCAGGGCATCAGGATCCCAGGAGAAGCAGTCAGCATCTTGGGACGAGAACTGTGGGCTCATAAAGACCACATGTGCCAGCCTGTAGTTACTGGGGCTGGAACTCCCCGCCTCTCCAAAGGTGCACTGTGGTTACGGGCCCGGCAGGGTTCATTTAATTGGTAGCCTTTGAAATGTTTTTGGTCCCCAATCTTCATAAAAAGGAAATGAGGGCTGTGGTGGGTGGACGAGGTGTTGAGCTGTTCTGGCTACAAGGCAAAAGATCAGGCCTTTGATGGGACGGGTAAATAATCATTAGCACATGTCCATGTACACTGCTCGCTTCACACGGGACCCTAGGAATGCTGGGGGTGTGAAGAGAGGCAGGGGAGGGGTGGGCATGGCAGGTGGCTAACCGGATAGTCCTCCGGTATCAGTGATGGTCAGAAGAGCTGGTGGAGGGCAATGGCACAGGACAGCATTTGCCCTTGACTTTGGAGAGAGGTCAACGGAGTCCCTGTCCCTCTACTGACCAGCTGTTGGCACTGTGCTGACCACTGCCTTTCTCCCTGGCCTGTTCACTCCTCTACTTAAATGGAGGTCTGGTGTCTACTTCACAGGTTTTCGGTGACAACCCAGTGAGGGGCAGCAGAACACAGTGGTTAACAGAAGCAGGAACTTGGGGTGATGCCGTCAGATGTCTAGGTTCAAATCCCTGTCCCATTACTTGAGCACAGTGTCACCTTGGGACAGTCACCTTACCTCTTTGAATCTGCGTTGATGCTTCTGAAAACCAAGGTAACCACAGCTCCGCATTGCAGGGTGGCTGTCAGGCAGCACCCGTGGGTGCACCTAGAACACACTCACTCCACCGAACAGGCCTGGGAGTGGACACACCAAACACTGTATTCAGAGAGGGAGGAGCTCCTGAGGCTGACGGTTGACCCGCGACTCAGCATCAGACGAATTCTCAGTGTGGGCCCTTTGTCACTCATTCAGCCCCAGTTCACAGACAAGACGAAAAGTATGAAGAGGTCAGCTGACTTTCCCGGAATCACACTGACTGGGGTTGAACTCTAAAGGATCCTCCAGAGTCACTCTCCTAATGCCACAAGGTGGACCTGGTCCCAGCATCATGATGGCCACTGACCCCTTCACTGGGGAGCACTAGATTGTCCTTGCATGGTCTGTCATTTACTGACAGGCTGTTGAGTTCCAGGCCAGGTGCCAGGCATGTCACACAGTCTCATTGTGTCTTCCTAACCATGCAAGCTGAATACACTGTCCCCATCTTACAGACCAGATAAGAGATCCAGGGAGGTTGTTCACCCACTGCCTTGGGCCTGGGTCTGCCAGAGGGTGAAGCCCAGGCTTTCTCTCAGCCCTCCCTGTCCTTGCCATCACCAAGGGATCAAGCTGAAGGCTGGTGGTGATGAGTGTCACCCTGGTTATACAGGAGAAAACTGAGGATGAAACATAGTAGGTGATTTCTTCAAGGTCACAGAGTAAGCCTATGGCACCTGCCTCCTTGTCTTTCACCAAGGGGCGTGGTGTGTGACTCAAAGACCTTTCCAAAATGAAGGGTTACATCCTGGACAACTAACTCCTGTTCAGAATTCAGGGAAGCCCCTAAAGAGGGAAGGTCACGCGCCCCTTACCACTGGGAGCTGCACATGCGCCCCTACCTAAGGGCTGGCAGCATCTGATGCTGCTTTAATTAGATCGCCATGGTAACGAGCTGCAGGAGAACAATAGACAGTTGTGTACTTTCGAGAATCATCAGCCTCAGACAGGCCCTGCTAACTGTAATTATGCTGGAGTGGAAGCGGATCCTCGTTTCTGGGAAAGAATAAACTGCCCTCCTGGCTTGCCTCGCTACCTTCCAGTGTTATTCGAACACCAGGGCTCAGGACTCCAGTTGGGTTTATTGTTTGCATTTATATTGTGAAACTGTTCCAACTCATGTAAAGATGATCATTTTTTCATCCTGGGTCTGGGTTGTAGGTTCCCAGAGGGGAGCCAAGGGCCAGGTAAAGAAGTGAAGGTAGTCCTACAGGTAGCATTTATTAAGCACACGTTGGGCCAGATGTTTTACACCGCTTCCCCCTGGCCATCACCATGCGCGTCTGCAGTGGGTATCTCTAGTCCTGCTTTACAAGGCAGGAAGCAACCTGAGGGTTGTGCCTCCGCCACAGTGAGGAGTTGAGAAGGTGCCAGCCTTGCTCGCTTGCCTTCAAGTGCTGGGAGCTGTGCCCTGAGCCTTCAAGGACAAAAGGAGACTGACGTTGCAAATCAGCGGCACTTCTAAACCACCCAGGGTTCTGCGTCCTCCTTTTGATGAAATGTGAGGGTTTCCCTTTAATCCAGTTAGTTTTGCTGCTCTGATAAGATGCCGTTCACTCCGGCCATCAGAGTCACCGAGACCCATAAATAACAGAAAGATCATTTAAAAATAAATTACCGCCTGAAAGCAGGGAAAGCGCATCCTTGGACTGCGGCTCTCCGGGCCTGCCATAAATCTGTTGTCTCCTCGGCTCTGCAGTGGCCAGGGTCACCCGCCATAAAGAGCTTCCTCAGAGAAATCTGAAAAATCCCGGCAAGACGGGGCATGCGGGAGTCACAGGGAAGGCGCTTCTCCCGCCACAAGCCCCGGGGGAGGCCGGAGAGGGTGGCCACAGACTCCGAGGAGCAGCTGCAGCCCCGCCCCTGGGATTCCAGGGTCACTGCGAAAAGACCCCAGCCCCTAAACGTTCTGGGGCCTGACCTACTTTCACCAAAAGGAACAAAATCTCAGGCTCCCTGCAGCTTGAAGCTACATTTCCCTTTGGAGATGGGACCCAGTGACCTCGATTCATGTGAATCGAGGATGAGATTGACTTCAGGTTTTATACTCTCGGAGAACATCACTGTGTCAGAAAAAAGGGGAGAGAGAAAGAGTCCTTAGAGAAGGCAGGAGCCAGGGTCCGGGTGGAGGAGCAGTGGGGGCGGGGCTGCGCAGGGGCGGGGACAGTGGGGGCGGGGCTGCGCCAGGGCAGGGCTGCAGCAGTGGCAGTTAAACATGACAGTGGGGGTGGGGGGGGGAGTCGGGTGGTATGGGTGCCTCAGGTGACCTTTGGACAGGTGAAAACAGTGTCACGCTGTCCCATCTGTGGCCTCACTAAGTCACCACGTTCCAATGTAGCCCCGGAATCATGTCGTCCCTGTGCGTGTGCGTGGAGCTGCTCCAGGAGGTCACCTTGCTCCAGAACAATGTCAGCATGCCCTCTCATCCTGGCTGATTTCTCAGTCAGCAGGAGCGTCCTGAGAATCCACTACTGTATTAGTCAGCTCTTAGTCACTGTGACCAAAATAGCTGACGTGAACAATTTGAAGGAAGAAAAGTTTATTTGGGGCTCATGTTTCAGAGGTTCAGTCCATGGTCATCGGACTGACCCATTGCTCTGGGTCTAAGGTGAGGAAGAGCATCATGGGGAAGGGTGTGGGGGAGGAAATGTGCTCAACCCAAGGCAGCTAGAAAGCAGAAAGCAAAAGACCAAATGTACGACCTCCAGCCACCTACAACTACCATCCAGTACAGTAGCCCTTTCAAACTATCAGCCCATCAACCCGATTAATCCACTGTTAGGTTATGATCTAATCTGAACATTCCTGCCTTGCCTCACATGAACTTTTCGGTGGGGAGTGGGGGCAGTGCACACCCAAACCCTAACAATCATTACCTGAAAAGGCCCAGGATTTCAAGTTAGAGACCATCTGAGGCTGCACCCGCCTGCTGAGGTGAAGAGGTTTAAAACACTGGCATTATTGTCCTCTCAGAACGAGGTAGAAGCCAAGAACCTTTTCCCTGTTGGACAAAGGTGTGTGTGGATCGAGCTCTAACCATTTATGCACAGTGTCACCAAGGACCACCCCACGGGAGACTCAGACCCCAGGAAGAACCTCAGCTCTGATCCAACTTCCTCATCTTCAGATGGTTCAACAGAAAGACAGGGTCTAACCCCAGGTCACAGAGTGAGCCTTTGCTCCTCAAGGCCGTCCTCCCACCTCTTATTCTGGATGAACTGCTAGATCCACTTCCTGACAGACCTCCAATTCCACCTAGCCTCTCTCCAACGTGTTCTCCACACAATGGACAAAAATCATTTTTCAAATAAAAATCATATTATGTACCTCTCCTGTTGAAATTATTTAATTATTTTCCAATGTCTCTTATGGGAGCTACAGGTTAAGGGCAGCGAAGACACACCTTTGGAGGCCACTAACCTGGTGGCGCTCCCTAGGGGAGTTAGGGCTCACTGCACACAGCCTGCCTGGCCAGCCTGCAAAGCCAGCTCAGCCCAGCTCTGCTCACTCCCCTCCAGCCTCACCAGCACCCTCTCCCCTCGCTCCGCTCCGCTCTGCCAGTCTTCTCTCCGTTCTGGGGGGTCTTGGAGTGTCTCACACTGCAGGGACTTGCACATTCTTTCCCTTCCCCCTGCCGCACTCTTCCCTCTTCTCTCTACCTGGACACCACCTGTTCATCCTCCTATTCTAGACTTAGTCCTTTTCCCAAGAAGGGCTCTCTCAGGTTGAGCTCACCTGACTCAGTCAGGGTGCAGTGAGGACCCAGGTTGTTCCACCCTGAAAGGATTTGGGACACAGGTGTGGAAATGCCACAAAGGTTTTAAAAACTGGTGTGGAGTTCACTCAGAGATCGGTAACTTCAGGAAGCCCTGGGGAGCCCAGGACTGGGGGAACAAAGGGAAGAGGTGCAGGTACCAGGATCAAGGTGTTCAGAGAAGGGGCACCTGGCGCTCATGCTCTGACCACCAAACACCCGTCACATTTGTGGCCAGGGCTCCACGTGGCCCGACACACTCAGTGCTTGAACATTTGCGTGTCCCTGGGGCATGTTCACAGGCAGCACTGGGACCTCAGATTCCTCCACGTGTCCCACGACTGGTGCCCAGGACACAGCTGTGTTCAGATGGCCACGGCTGCAAGCGCTGCAGCTCTCCACTACTCCTGTAGGAACTGGAAAAACAGGAAGTGAGTCCCCTTGATCCCTCTGGGGGCCAAGACTCACCCAATGGCAAGGAGTTTGGGGGACTGTTCTTCTCAGACTCCCAGCACCGCACTGCAGAGGACGAAATTGATTTGGCTGAGAGACAAAAGTAAATAACTGACACAAATACATGCCACTTATTGACTTTTGCAACTATTGACCTTTAATTTGACTGTGGCCTCTGTGCTGGCTAGCCAAAACCATCACGGATCTCTGCCCTATGCTCACAGCATCCAATAAATGTTGACTGACTAAATGAGCAGGAGCAATAAGATACTCTGAGCCTCAGTTTCCACAGCTGCGAAGCAGAGATGAATCCCTCTCCACAGGACTGCTGGGTGGATATCAGATAATGGACATGAATGTGCCATGTGCTTTTTGGACTTGGGCCATGATGGAACAGGAAAGCCCTCCATGGATAATGTCTGCCTTCACCAGGGGCCATGTTCAGAGCTTGTTTTTAACAGTGTGGGAGGCTGAGTGTGAAGCCCACTTACCACCTATCTTCCCCTAAAGAATTTCAAAAGCTCCTTCTGCCTATTTTTGTCCCGTGGTGCTTGAGTGACTACGTGGGTTATCACCCGTGACAAACATTTTTGTGTGAGTGCTGACATTTCTGGTGTTTCCTGACAGGACAACATCACCTAGGAGCCCTGTGAAGAGAAGTCAGCAAATGTTCTGACCTCAGGGTGTTGGGGGTGGAGACAGCAGGCGGAGAGGAAGATCAGGGTTCAGAATTCTTCACTGCTGTCCAGAAAATGATGGACATGGGGAATTCTTTCAACCCGTCTGCAAAGCCCGCTGGGCAGAGCATGTCCCAGAACATCTCAGAGATGAGAGCATTTGCATGCACCAAGACACCTGATCAAAGACCCGTCTTAACATGCCCTGTAGGTGTGGAATTCCTCAGGAGCCATTTTGGGAGACTGGGTGTCCTCTTGTCATCATCCGAGTGAGGAAAGGCCTTCTGACCAGGGAGTCAGCATCCTTGAGTTCTGGTCTATTCTTATGTGCTTCCTCTGTGAGCCTGGGCGAGTCCCTCCTTCCACATTTTTCTTGATTGGGTCTCAGCTAGGGTGGTACTCTTGTTGACACACCATGGGTAGCTTAACTTCACCCCCAGAGTTTCTGGGCTGCTGCTGAGGCACCACCTGGGACCACAGGAGAAGCCCTGATCTGATGTAGTAGTGCCCGATAGCAGGGTGAGTTTGCTCCCTGGGGACATTTGAAGGGTATCTGGACACGTTATTGGTTTTCAAGACTGGAGAGAGGGCTCTGCTGACATCTGATGGGTGGACTCTTAGGATGCTGCTAAACTTTCTGCAGTGCCCAGAGCAACCCGCCCATAAATAATCATTCAATTCAAATATCAATAGTGACAGTGTTTCTATACTACCTGAATCAGCTGGAGATTGAGTTAGATTGCAGATTCAGGATTTTGTATTTCTATGAACTTCCAGGTGATATGCAAAGTACAAATCTTGCATAACTCACGTTCCTTCAGCTCTAAAGACATCCTCCCAGAGCCTGGGATAACTGTCATTCCCTGTTTGATCCTCAGAGCCTACAACAGTGTAAACCCTGACACAGGAAGCAGTTGATACTATCATGAGTGCCTAAGACACAATGTATAAGGTGGGCTTCACCCACCTGCTATGCCTTAGACCAGAACCCCCTGAGAAGCAGGGTCTTACCTGGATCTTCTTACTCCTCCAAAGCTGAACAAAGAGCTTGGCACAGATCAGAAACTCCAAATGCATTGGTACAAAATTAGATGGCCACTGTAAGGGTTGGCATCCTCGTACCAGGCATGACCATTTTCCAAGTTCCTGCTATTTACCCTTCCTTCAGAACTGGTCCCCTTCCTGGTCACGTGCTTTTGCTTACAAAGTGCTTTCGCCCGCATGATCTCATTGGGCCAACTGCAACTTATGGAAGTGGAAACTGAGACACAGAAAGGTGCAGAACAAAAGCTCAGCAACCCCAGGTCATTCAGGTAGGCCTCTGCTCCTCTTCCAAGCCAAGTCCTGCCCATCTCTTCACTGTGGCCACCACGTGTCCCTTTCTTGTCCCATCTTTTCTGCCTTTCTTTTCTTTCCACTCTGCAAACCAGGGATCTGTTCTCTAACTGGTTTCTTTCTAAAGCTTTTCTGTCTGGACTCCCTTGCAGGGATGAGGGCTTTCACAAATACCACCTTGAGATAGGACCACTTTAGCTCCGGAATAAGCCAAGGTCCTCCCTTGTTTGCTGGGCTCCCCCACCCTGCTCCTCCCAGTCCACTGGGTGTCCCCATTGTATATGCTCCCCACTACCTAGTGCTACATCTGCCATAAAGTAAAAACGTGACTGGCATCTGCTCTGTGTCAGACCTTCTGATAGGCAGGGGGCAGGTAGAGATTTATAATTCACAGCTCTTTCTCTGAATTAGCTGCTGGGAAAGTAGTTTGGATTTACACAGATTGCCATCTAAATTCCAACTCTTGGTTCTCCACCATAGACAACTACTTCTCTCTTTGCCTGGTTTCTCTCTTTTTTTCCTGGCTGCTCAATGCTGGAGAGCCCAGGACTCCACCTGCTGACTTCTCTTTTCCATAAAAACTCACTCCCTTAATGATCTCACTAAGATCTCTGTCTTATCAATGACTCACCCACCAATTTACATCTGAAGCACAACTCTCTCTCTTCTGAACTCCGGACAGATAAATGCAACTACTTACTGAACATCACCACTTCGATGTCTAAAAAGCTAAATTTGTAAATGTTTTAGTAGGACATTATAGTTATATATAATAGTGGAGATCATTTTGACCTAATCATACATGCATGGAATACAATTTGCTCCATTTCAGTCCCCAGTGCTTCCTCTTTCTCCTCCCTCCTCCCTCCTCCCTGCTCCTATTTCCCTTCCTCTACTGTATTTATTTTGCATTTCCTCCCTTTTCCTGTCCCTTCTCCCTCCCCCTCTATCCTCTTCCTCTCCTTCACTGATGTCCACTCTCTTTTCATGGGATCAGCCCCCAGCTTCTTTTCCCT
Source organism: Glaucomys volans (assembly GCA_020662805.1). NCBI lineage: Eukaryota > Metazoa > Chordata > Mammalia > Rodentia > Sciuridae > Glaucomys > Glaucomys volans. Next base: position 229,823 of record JAJEJO010003728.1, on the reverse strand, counting down.
TACTTTGCTCTAGCTTCCACATATAACATTGAACCCTTCAATTTCTGAGTCTGGCTTATTTCACTTAGCATGATGTTCTCTGGTTCCATCCATTTACCAGCAACTGAGTAGAATCCATTGTGAATATGCACCACGTTTTCTATAGCCATTTATCTGTTGACAGGCACCTAGGCTGGTACCATGTTTTGACTATTGTGAATTGTGCTGCTCTAAACTTTTGATATGCTGTATTGTGATAGTACGCTGATTTTAGATCTTTGGAATAAATACTGAGGAGTGGGAGGGCTGAGTCCTGTGGTAGGTAGTTCTATTCCTGGTCTTTTTAGGAGTCTTTATACTGATTTCCAAAGTGGTTGTGCTAATTTTCAGTCCTACCAACAAAGTATGAATATACCTTTTGCCACATTCTCACCAGCATGTATGATTGTTTGTATTATTAATGATTGTCATTCTAATTGCAGAGAAATGAAATCTCCATGTAGTTTTGATTTGCATCTCCCTGATTGCTAGGGATATTGAACATTTTTTTTAACATATTTGGCCATTTAGATTTCTTTTTTCCTATTTTTTTTTTTGTTGTTTTTTGAGAAGCATCTGATTAATTCTTTTATCCATGTATTGATTGAGTTTTTTTGGGGGGTGGAGTTTTGGTATAAAGTATTTTGAATTCTTTATGTATTCTGACTATTAATCCCCTATCAAAGGAGTAGCTGGCAAAGATCTTCCATCCTGTAGGCTGTCTTCACACCCTTAGTCATTTCCTTTGCTTTGCAGAAGCTTTTCGATTTGATTCCATCCCACTTACAGATTCTTGATTTTATTTCTTGAATTTTAGGGTTCTTATTGAGGAAGTTGTTGCCTGTGCCAGTATTTTGGGGTGCTGATCCTATGTTTTTTTCTAGAAGTTACTAAGTTTCTGGTCTAATTCCTAGGTCTTTGATCCACTTTGATTTGACATTTGTGCAGGTGAGTTTCATTTTTCATTTGTCTACATATAGATATCTCCTTTTCCCAGAATCATTTGCTAAAAAGGCTATCTTTTTCCCAACATAAAATTTTAGCACTTTTGTCAAAGACTATATGACTGTAACCATGTGGGTTTGTCTCTGTGTCTTCTATCCCACTGGTCTTCATGTCTAGTTTGAAGAGAATGCTATGATGTTTCAGTTACCATAACTCTGTAATATAATTTGAGATCAGATTTTGCAATGCCTCCACTCTCCCTATTCTTGCTTAGAATGGCTTTGGGTATTCTGGGTATTTTATTCTTCCAGATGAATTTTAGGACTATTTTCCTCCAGTTCTGTAAAGAATGTCATTGGTATTTTGATGGAGATTGCATTGAATCATTATAATGCTTTTGGTAATATGACCATTTTGACAGTATTAATTCTGCCTACCCAAGGACATTAAGGTCTTTCTATCTTCTAAGGTCTTCCCATCTTCTAAGGCCTTTATCAATTTCTTTATTCAGGGCTCTATAAATTTAGTTGTAGCTCTTTTACCCCACTGGTTATATTTATTCCCAAGTATTTTTAAATTTTATTTTTCTTGATTTTATTTGATTGGGGTTGTTGTGAGCAGGATAGTTTTCCTGATTTTTTTCTTAGCAGATTCATTATTGGAGAGCTATTGATTTCTGAATTTTGATCATGTATCCTAATACTTTACTGAATTTGTTTATCAGCTCTAAAAGTCTTCTAGTGAAGTTTTTTGGATCACGTCATCAGTATACAGGTATAACATTTCACTTTTTCTTTTCTTGTTTTTATTCATTTAATTTCCTTCTCTTGACTGATTGCTTTGGCTAGAGTCTCAAGAACTATATTGTATAGCAGTGATAGAGTAGGTATCCTTGTCTTATTTCTGATTTTAGAGGAAATGTTTTCAGTTTTTTTTTTCCATTCAATATGATATTGACTTTGGGTCTGTCAAATATAAGCTTTATAATATTGAAGTAACTTCCTTTTATCCCTAGTTTTTCTAGTGTTTTTAATATGAAAGGGTGATGAATTTTGTTAAAGGCCTTTTCTACATCTATTGAGATTCTTGTCCTTAACTCTATTTCTGTGGAAGATTACAGTTATTGATCTGCATATGTTGAATCAACCCTGTATTCCTGGGATAAAACCCACTTGATCATAGTGTACTGTCTTCTTGATGTTTTTTAGTACTATTTGCTAATATTTTATTAAGGATTTTTGCATCTATATTCATCAAGGATATTAGTCTGTAGTTTTCTTAATGTCTGGTTTTGTTATGAGGATTATACTGACTTCATCTAATACCAAAATCAAATTTTTGATTCCCCACCATCCAACCAAACTTACTTCTCTCATAATTGTCCTCATTGCTGCAATGTTGACTTTGTTCCATCTTTGGGGAAATTCTTGTTACCTATCCTTCTCTGCAAGTCTCATTCAGGTTTGGCCTCATGTTTGGGATATGTAATCCTCTACTTCTCTGTCTAGTTCAAGTTATAGCATACCACTAACTGCATGAGCCTTCAAACTGATCTCCCTGCTTCTACCTTTACCTTTCTATGGACTATGTGTAATGGATTGCCTGGTCATCTCAAAATACTTCCCAGTGAACACTGAAGAAAAAAGGGTATTCTTTATGGATGTAATTGAAGACCTTGAGATGACATCATCCCAGATCATCTGAGTGGGCCCTAAATCCAAGGACAAGTGTCCTTAGAAGAGAAAAAAGAAAAGACAGACACAGAAGTTGGTGTGAAGTTAGAGAGAGATAGTGATTGTAAGAAACCACAGCCAAAGAATTCCTGGAGCCCCTGTGAGTTGGCTGAAGCAAGAAAGAATTCTCCCCATGAGCTTCTGGGAGAAACAGGGCTCTACTAACCCCTAAATTTTAGATATTTGGCCTCTGGAACTGGGAGAGAATAAAATTTTGTTGCTTGAGGTCACAAAATTTAGCAACCCAAGGAAACAAATATATGTTAAGTCAGATCACATTCATTCTCTTCTCTGAATTCTCTAGTGTTAACACATCATTTTCAGTAAAATTCAAATTCTTTGTTAGGACTCACAGCACCTTATGTGAGCTGTCCCTCTGACAGACTTTCCAACATGCTTCCTCTCATCCATCTGCTGTAGCAACTCTGGCCTGCTTGCCACATCTAGACAACTCCATCTACATCCCTCAACCAAGACTGTACAGTTCTTGTGTCCTCAAAATATTTTCTCTCAACTCTCCAAGGCTTAATCCCTCACTTTTCTCTGGTCTTCCTCAGAGATGCAGAGAAGCCCTCCCCCATCATCTGACATCTCACAGTCCCTCCCTGCCTATTGCTTTATCCTCTTTACTGGTTGTCCTTCATATAATGCACCACCACTTCCTATGATCAGTACTTATTAGTCTGGCTGCTTATCTATCTCTTCCCACTACCTTGATCATAATGTAGAACCATGAAAGTAAGAAATTTGAAAGAACCATGAAAGTAAGAAATTTGTTTTCTTAGCTATCATATCCCTATTGCACAAAAGTGCCTGATACATACTAGGTACTCAAAAAGTGTCTAAGATATGGATGTCTTTATCCATCTTCAAGAGCATATCACTGAACCTATCTCAACCTCAGTGTTAGAGTGTAAATCATAGCTTAGTCATTTTAATGACAAACAGCTAATGCACGTGGCAGCCTATTGCAATAGAATTCTCCAGTGTCACATCCAGTTACTCAGGCAGCTGGACTGGATCTCTTCGGTGTCCTGCTCTTGGCTTTTATGGAAGGACCCAACATTCCTGTGTGATTAGCTCCCATTCTTGCCCTTAGATGCCTCCCAGAACATCTTCTTTCAGTGTCACCACAGTGAAGTCAAACTGAAAAACAGAGAACTAAAAAATTCTTGCTGTGTCTGACAAATGTCTTTGTTTTTCTTTTGGGGACATAGAGGACCATGCAACTCATGGCTTTTGTCTCTACTGTGGCCTTCAATGTGCTCAATCTTAGCAACTGAGTAGAATCTTATAGATGAATACATGTGGGTCCCCTATCCCTGCTCCATCTCTAGGCTCTAATTTTTATGTTCTCTGTTATAGCTTGAATCCAGAATATTCCTCAAGGTCTTAGTCCCAAGTTGCTAGCACTATTGGGAGGTGGTGGAAACTTTAGGAGGTAGGACGTTATTGGAGGATGTAGGTCACTGGGGATATATCTTTGAAGGGACATAGCTTGTCTCTGGCCCCTTCCTCCCTCTTTGCTTCGTGGACATCATAAGGTGAGTTTCTTTGCTCTACATGCCCTTTGTCCGTAGTGTTCTGCCTTGCTACAGGCCCAAAGCAATGAAGCCAGCTGATCATGGATCAAAACCTCTGAAACCATGAGCCAAAATAAATCTTTCCTCATTTAAATTGATTTTCTTAGGTATTTTGTCACAGTGATGGAAAGCTAACTAGTACATTCTCTGACCTCAATGATTGACTTTTTATTTTACTACTTTATATAATTCCTGCAAGTAGATTGGGATTGGGTAAATAAATAAACAAAAAAACGACCAAATTTATAATCTACAGTAAAGGGAAGTCATTGATAAATCATTACAATATGAAGAGGTAGATCTGTAGCAAAATTCCAAAAATGGTGCCAAGGGAGTCACAGAGAAGAAAGCAAGTAATTGTTCCCTAGTGATTCAGAAGAGGCCTCAGACTGAGAGAGTATGTGTCTGAATCAGGTTATAGTGTAGGTCTGGTGTGTCCCCCAAAGTCTCATGTGTTGAAAGTGTGGTCACTAGCCTGTGGTGCTAATGATAGGCAATGGAACCTTTAGGGACCATGGTCTAATGGAAGAAAGTTAGGTCATTGGGGACATGACCTTGAAGGGTAAATTGGGATCCCAGATCCTGCCTGTTTTTGCTTCCCAGTTTCCATGAGGTGGGCAGCTTCTCTGCCACCATGCCCATCATGGTGGGCCACCTCACCACAGGCCCAGTGGTAAGAGAACCAAGTGACCGCGAACTGAAACCACAAGCCAAAATAAATATGTCCTTCTTTTTAAAAGTTGATCTTCTCAGGTTATTTTGTCACTGGGATGGAAAACAGACCAACACAGACTGGACTTGAAGAACCACCTGGACTTGTTAGGCAAAGATGGCGAGGAAAGGCATTCCAACAGGAGCACAGAAGAAAGCACAGAACCAGGGTTGGTGGTGTTGGGGAAATGGAACCAAGGCCCACATGCCTGAGGCACAGGGAGTAACTGGTTTGCAGAGGAAGACAGGAGACTTCAGCAGCTCCTGGGTGGAATTAGGTTTCATGCCAAGGACTTTAAATTCCCTCATTATCTTAGAAAAATATGTTTTTTAAAAAGTCACTTTACTTTAAAAAAATACAAGAAAATTGAAATAAAAAAAATATCAGTATAGCCCAAGATGATGAGAAAAGTTTTGATCATCTTGATTTTCACATCAACTCCTAATTTGGAGACTTGGATTTCAACCTGAGAGAAGAGAAGCAAGAACCATTAGGGTGTCAAGTGAAAAGTTCTTGAACTCCCAATGCCAGATTCTTCACTGAATAGAAAAAATATCAGACAGAAAAAACAAAAAGCATCTTCTGCTGCTGATACTTTCAGATCAAAGATAAGGTAGACCCCTCTAAAAGCCACATAGGTACCTTGACCTAGGATTTCAAGATCACAGATGGACCCTGGGTGGTAGGCTGACCTCTTCTTCCTCACTATGGTCCAGGGTAGGCACCTGCATTTCCATACACACCCATCTCCACCACCCTCATTCTTGCCTCTCCATTTTCACCTCCTATATTAAATATGATTATGTGTAATAAACCGCTAATGCACAATGTGTAAAATTCAATTATTTTTAGTGTTGAATGACTTTGGCTTTATACCTGCCATAACTGAGATGCTGTGATCAAATGCAGAATGTTTCCATTGCCTGCTCACAATTTCCTCTCCCTTCTTGGCAATGTATTCCTCCCTCATCTTCTAGTCCCAGAAAACCACTGGTTGACTTTATGTCACTATAGACAGATGCATATTTTTTGGAGTTTTATATAAATGGCATCAAATATTGAGTGCTCCCTTTTGCTTGAGTTCTTCAATCTGCATCATTATTTTCAGTTTGATCCAAGTTATTGTGCATACAATAGGTTATTCATTTTATTGCTGAGAAGTAATCTATTGTATGAATATGACAATTTGTTTCTCATGCACTACCTGATGGACATTTGCATTGTTTCAAATTCTCATCTCTTACAAAAAAAGCTACTGTGACTATTTGAATGAAATTCTTTGGTAGATATGTATTTTCCTTCCTCTTGGGTAAATCCCTAGGAGTAAACGTTATGGTGTATGCTTAATCTCATTTTAAAAACCTGGAGTGTTGGTGATGGCATCTCATTGCTTTTAATTTCCAATTTCCCAATAACTAGTGATGTTGAACACTTTGTTATTTGTATTTTTGGTGTGAAGAATCTTCTTTTTCAGTGTCTTTTTTTATGATGATCATAAATTTATACTTTTATTATAGTTACTAAATGAGACAGATTCACTTCTTCTTTTTTTTTTTTTTTTTTTTTTTGGAACTGGGGATTGAACTCAGGGGCACTTGGCCACTGAGCCACATCCCCAGCCTTATTTTGCATTTTTTTAGAGACAGGATCTCACTGAACTGCTTAGTGCCTTGCCCTTGCTGAGGCTGACTTTGAACTTGTGATCCTCCTGCCTCAGTCTCCTGAGCTGCTGGGATTATATGCATGCACCACCACGCCCGGCTCTTTTGTTGTTTTTTTAAAATTTTATTTGCTTTTAGAGACTGCATTTTGATTCATTGCATACAAATGAGGTACAACTTTTTATTTCTATGGTTGTACACAATGCAGATTCACACCATTCATGTAATCATACATGTACATAGGGTAAAGATGTCTGTCTTATTCCACTATCTTTCCTTCCTCTGCCTCCTGCCTCCCTCATTTCCCTCTACACAATCCAAAGTTCCTCCATTCTTCTCTTACCCCCCCACCCCTCCCCTGTTATGTATCTCATCCACTTATCAGAGAAAACATTCAGCCTTTGGTTTTTGGGTTTGGCTTATTTCGCTTAGCGTGATGTTCTCCACCTCCATCCATTTAACTGCAAATGCCATAATTTTATTCTTCTTTATGGCTGAATAATATTCCATTGTGTATGTATACCACAGTTTCTTTATTCATTCTTCTGTTGAAGGACATCTAGGTTGGTTCCACAATGTAGCTATTATGCATTGAGCTGCTATAAACATAGATGTGGCTTCATTATTGTAGTATGCTGATTTTAAGTCCTTTGGGTATAAAACAAGGAGTGGGATAGCTGGGTCAATGATGGGTCCATTCCAAGTTTTCCAAGGAATCTCCATACTGCTTTCCAGAGTGGTTGCACCAACTTGCAACTCCACCAGCAATGTATGAGTGTGCCTTTTTCCCCACATCCATGCCAACACTTATTATTGCTTGTGTTCTTGATAATTCCCATTCTAATTGGAGTGGGGTGAAATCTTAGGGAGGTTTTAATTTGCATTTCTCTAATTCCTAGAGATGTTGAACACTTTTTCATGTATTTACTGCTCGCTCATAGATTTTCTGTGAAGTGTCTGCCCAGTTCCTTAGCCCATTTATTGATTGGATCCTTTGTATTTTAGGTGTAAAGTTTTTTAAGTTCTTTATAAATTTTGGAGATTAGTGCTCTATCTGAAGTGTGTGTGGAAAAGATTTTCTCCCACTCTGTAGGCTCTCTTTTCACATTATTGATTGTTTCCTTTGATGAGAAAAAGTTTTTTGGTTTGAATCTATCCTGATTCTTGATTCCTGCTTTTATTTCTTGTGCTTTGGGAGTCATGTTAAGAAAGTCTGGTCCTAGGCCCACCTGATGAAGATTTGGACCTACTTTTTCTTCTATTAGGTACAGGAGCTTGGTCTAATTCCTAGGTCCTTGATCCATTTTGAGCTGAATTTTGTGCAGGGTGAGAGATAGGGGTTTAATTTCATTTTACTGCATATGGATTTCCAGTTTTTTAATTGGAGTTGCATTTAATCTGTATAGCACCTTTGGTAGTATGACCATTTTGACAATATTAATTCTGCCTATCCAAGAACATGGGAGATCTTTCCATTTTCTAAGGTTTTCTTTCATTTCTTTCGTTAGTGTCCATTGCATGGAGCACATTCAATAAAAGAATAAAAAGGTAAGAACTAAATAAATGACATAGCATTACATCTCAAAGCCCTAGAAAAAGAACAGAACAACACCAAAAGTAGTAGAAGACAAGAAATAATTAAAATCAGAGCTGAAATCAATGAAATTGAAACAAAAGAAACAATTCAAAAAATTGACAAAAAGTTGGTTCTTTGAAAAAGTAAACAAAATTAATAAACCCATAGCCACACTAACAAAGAGAAGGAGAGAGAAAACTCAAATTACTAAAATCCGTGATGAAAAGGAAATATCACAACAAACACCATTAAATACAAAACATAATTAGAAGCTACTTTGAAAATCTTTACTTCAACACAATAGAATATCTCAAAAACATCAACTAACTTTTAGAGACATATGATCTTCCCAAACTGAATCAGGAGGACATACACAATTTAAACAGATCAATTTCAAGCAATTAAATGGAAGAAGCCAACAAAAGCTTACCAACCAAGAAAAGCCCAGAACCAGATGGATTCTCAGTCAAGTTCTATAAGACCTTCAAAGAAGAACTAATTCCAATATTCCATTAAATAGAAAAGGAGAGAACCCTTCCAAACTCATTTTATGAAGATAGTATCACCCTGATCCCAAAACCAGACAAAGACGCATTCAAGGACAGAAAACTTTAGACCAATATCCCTGATGAACATAGATGCAAAAATCCTTAACAAAATTCTGGCAAATCACATACAAAAACATATTAAAAAGTTAGTGTACCATGATCAAGTGGGGTTCATCTGCAAGGATGCAAGGTTGGTTCAACATCAAGAAATCATAATTCATCACATCAACAGACTTAAAGTTAAGAATCATGATTATTTCAATAGATGCAGAAAAAGCATTTGATAAAATACAGCATCCCTTCATGCTTAAAACACCAAAAAAAAAAAAAAATAGGAATAGTAGGAACATACCTCAACCTTGCAAAGGCTATCTATGCTAAGCCCACAACCACCATCATTCTAAATAGGGAAAAACTGAAAGCATTCCCTCTAAAAACTGGAACAAGACAGGAATGTCCTCTTTCACCACTTCTATTCAACATCATCCTTGAAACACTAACCAGAGCAATTAGACAGACCAAAGAAATTAAAAGGATAGGAATATGAAAAGAACTCAAGTTATCACTATTTGCCAATGACATGATTCTACATTAGAGGATTCAACAACTCTACCAGAAAACTTCTAGAATTAATAAATGAATTCAGCAAAAGTAGCAGGATATAAAATCAACATGCCTAAATCTAATACATTTCTATTCATAAGTGATGAATCCTCTGAAAGACAAATTAGGAAAACTACTCCATTCATAATAGCCTCAAAAACAAAATCTTGGGAATCAATATCACAAAAGAGGTGAAACACCTCTACAGTGAGAACTACAGAACATCAAAGTGTCTTTTTAAACCTGCTATTTATTTTTTTCTTATCTGGTTTTCTTTGTATATTCTTGATTCAAGTTTTTCTTATGAAATGTAGGCTTCTAATGTTTTTCCTGTGGCTTGCATTTTATTTTAACCAATTTTTGAAGACAAAGTTTCGTTTTTAAAATTTTGATGGAATCAATTTATCATTTTTTGTGGTTTCTGTCTTTGATGATCTAAAACATAACTGCATATACCCCAAAGTCACAAAGAATTTCTCTTGTGTTTTCTTTCAGAAGTTTTGTACTTTTAACTCTTTCATGTAGGTAAATGAGCCATTTCATATAGTTAGAGTATAGCATGGGGTAAGGTTGATGTTAATTTTTTTTCTGTGAGAGTTGTTTCAACACCAATTTTGGTGAAGAATTTTCTTTCTCCATTGAATTGAAATCTTTGCTCCCCCCCAAAAAAAAAATTACCATATATGTGTGGGATAATTTCAACACTCTGTTTTGTCTTACTGACGTACATATCTATCCTTTACCAATACCATGTTCTCATGATAACTATAACTTTATATTAAGTCATGAAATCATTCAGTATAAGATTCTATATTTCTTTTTAAACATTGCTTTGTCTAAAATTGATTATTTGCATTTCCATATAAATTTCAGAATCAACTTGTCAAAGTTTATTTTTTAAAACCTGCTATAATTTTGATTAGAATTGCTTTGAGTTTTATCACAGTTTGAGAAAAATTTAAATTATAAAAAATATTTAATCTTCTGAACCATGAACATGTAATATTTTTCCATTTAATTTGGTACTCTTTAATTTTTCTCAGTAATGGTTTCCAGTTTCAATGCAGAGGGCTTGCATATCTTTGGTTATATTTATTTTTGGTTTTTTTGAAGGTTGGTTGGTTTTGCAAATGGAATATTCTTGAAGTTCATTTTATCATCATTTGTTACTTGTATATAAAATGCAAGAGATTATTGTAAATTCTGGTTGTTGTCTCTTAGATTCCATAGGTTAAAAAAGATTTTCTGTGTAAACAATTGTGTTATCTGTGGATAGGGACTCTTTCATATACTTATTTAATTGATTTTATTTATTTATTTATTTATTTTGGAGTACCAGGAATAAAAGCAGGGCCTTGTGCATGCTAGGTACTTGCTCTCCACTGAACTATATGTCCAGCCCTCTGTTCACTTATTTCTTTTTCTTTCAATATTGCAATAGCTAAGATTTCCATGACAATTGTGAATAGAATTGAAAGTGGGTATCTCTGGTTTATTCTCAAGCTTAATAAGCATTCAATATTTCACTACTAAATATGATTCTAGCCATAGTTTCTTCACAGATACTCTTTATCAGGTGGAGGGACTTCATGTCTAGTCTTTCCCTAACTATCTCCTTCACTCAAGGTTCCAAGAGAAAGTGGAGCTTCTAAGGGAAAGGATGACTTAACAACTGAACAATAAACTCTACAGCAACTTCCTACAGAAGGAGACTTTCCTCAAGAATTAAACCCTGAGCTTTCCAAAAGAGGGATAGAATCTTCCTATAAGCTACTTATTTAGCCCTTCATAACTTTAACTTAGGATTAAGGAAGTCTGTAACAGGTGGTAGTCCTTCGTGATGCTTTGATTTCAGGATCAAAAAGTTACGTGAAAATTAATTTTGTACCATTTCACATGTATCTATTAAGATGACTGTCTAAAAATGGAAAATGACAAGTATTGAAGACTTGGAGAAATTTAAATTCTTGTACATTTTTGGTGTGAATGTCAAAGGATGTGTCCTCTATGGCAATCAATATGGCAGTTCCTCAAAAATAAATTAAAATAGAAGTACCAATTGATCCAATGGTTCTTGCAAGCCACTACTCATCATTGTCCATCCATTCACCACTTACTCATTTTTCCTTTCAAAAGAAAATGTCTTAAATGTCTACTGTGTTTTAGGCATGGTGCAAAATGGTAGCTATATAGAAATGAATAAGACTCTTTTTAGAGTCCATGGTCAATAAGAAATATGGAAATCAGATAGCTAAAGAACAGTGGAAGAGATGCTGCAATTCGAGTTGTACAAAGGATTGAGAACACATCAAAAGGAATACATTTTTCTGTGGACAGTGGCAATTCCACTTCTGGGTGTATACATCAAATAATTAAAAGCAAAATCTCAAAGACATATTCGTACACCTATGTTCATAGAAGCATTTTCACAATAATCCAAAACTGGAAATAACCCAGATCTCCACTGATAGTGAATGAATAAACAAAGTGTGGTATATCCGATGGAATTAAGTGAAATAAACCATACACAAAGGAATAAATCTTGTGTTATTTTAGTTATATGAGGTACATAAAGGAGACAAATTCATGGAGACATAAACTAGTGTGGGGGAAGGGAAAACTGCAAAGTTGTTTAGTGGGAATAGATGAGAACACTTGTGGAGGTTGGTTTGCAACAACATGAACATATTCAACACTAAAAAACTCTACATTTAAGATGTGAGTTGTTAAATTTTATGTCTATTTCACCCTGAGTAAATTTTTGTCATGCTTTTTATCTCCTGATCCAGTGTCTATATTCCACTCCATCCCTATAATCCCCTCCTCCCAGGTACTTTCTGGTTCTGCTTTGTTTTCCTCGACTGTATTGGTTCACTTATTTATTATCTGTCAGATACATTAGAGGATGTACTGCTAGGGTAAGAGGGTGGTATTCTTGTCCTTCCAGATTTGGAAGAGTGCTTTGCTCACAGAAAATGGAGATACTGAGTGGAGCCATGGATCCAAATGATTTCTAATGTTGTGTAAACCCTTTTTCATAAGAAGAGGTAAGAGAGTTTCTCCATTCCATTACCAGATCTGGAAGCAAATAGACCTGAACTTGAATCTCAGTTTTACCACTGTTGATCTGTGTTACTTTGAACCCAGCATTTATGTCACCAAACCTATCTTCCCATAAATAATGATGACAAGCATCCTCATATAACATGATAATAATATTATATCAGAATAAAATATATAAAGGGTCCACCATACGATAAGTCTTTGGGTCCCAAATCAGTCAGCATGACCTTGCAATAGCCCTGGGCTCTGTTTTGCATCACAAAGGATGAAATGTTCATTGGTCCCTGAGACCACTCAGATTGTGTTGATGGGACTGAGATGTGACGATCAAGTCTGACAAATTGCTCATGAGTATTGACAAAACATTGTCGAGGTAATTTATAACAGGGTCAAACTCCCCAAATACGGTTCCTGTTCTCCTTTCAGTAACAGGCATTGATCATATGAGCTGGCTGATTTGAAGAACGAGTTTTAGAGAAACCACAATCAGACTCAGTGAGCTTATTAAATGACACCAGTGCAGAGATTGGCATCTGAGCAGAACTTCAGGATTTCTCTGCTGTCTACAGGATCACAGGTAAATATTTGACTGGTATCTAAGGTTATCAAATCCTGGTTCCAGAAATCTGACCCTCTCCCAACACACACACATCATTTTGGCTCCAACCAAAATCCACTAAGTTTCATTACTACTTCTGTACTTTCCCCCGTCTACTATTCTTGCTCTTCACTGCTAGGAATGCGTACTCTTTGGAAATGTATCTGTCTGGAAATTTTAAATACCTACCTATCCTTAAAGTGCAAAATCAGAATCCTCTCCTTTGTGAAAACTTGCAAAACTGTCCACAGAAAAATATGTGTTTCTTTTGATGTGTTCTCAATCCTTTGTCCAACTTTAGTTGTAACACCTCCTCCATGGTTCTTTGACAGCCAACGGATTTCTGTATTTCCTACTGACCATAGATTTCAAGAATAGTCTTATTTATCTCCACATAGCTACCACCTTGCTCCATGTCTAAAATACAGTAGACGTTTAAGACATTTTCTTTTGTTGTTGTTGTTGTTTGTTTGTTTGTTTGTTTTTGTTTTAAGCTTTTTAATTTGATGGCTTAATTCTGCATTTAGATTAAAGTCCATACTCCTTTCCTAGGTTTATTTTTTTGCTGTTCTTTTTAGGTATACATGACAGTAGAGTGTATTTTTAAAAATTTTTTAAAATTTTATTTGTTCTAATTAATTGTACATAACAGTATTTTGGTGCATCTTAATTAGAATAAGTTATGCTCCATGCATGTATAATATGTCAAAATGCACTCTATAGTTAAGATGTTTTCTTTTGAAAGGAAAAATAAATAAATAAGTGGTGAATGGATGGACAAATGATGGGAATAAACTATGAAAGAAAGGTCAAATGTCACCATCATATGACCCTCATGAAGTGATGGAGCCGAGCAGTGGTCCTCGATGCCTGCTGACATGATTTGGTGGAAAAGTTGGTGAGAAACTTAATAACTGAGCCACCTAAATGCACACAGATCAATCCTGACACTATGAAAGGGGACACGACCAGGTGTCACATGCCTCCAACACAAGTATACAGCCTTGCTTTGAAGGTATTCTTGCCAGAAAATGCAAACATGGATTTAAAAATTTCCCATGTCAAACCACTGGTGTGTAAGTGGAAGGCAAGTGTGGGCTAGCAGAAGCTCAAACAAAAGCAGAAAAAATATAAAGCAGCAAAACACAGAATGTGCAAAACTACAGGGCAAGCAATCCAGTTTCTCCAACAAGTAGATTGCAAAGAAAAAAAAGTGGAAGGGGAAACCAAAATCCCAAGAGACCTCAGAGGCATCCGAAACTAACACAATGTGTGAATTTTTGAATGTTTTGAATGTTTTGAATTCAGATCAAACAAACCCAGCACAAAAGTATTCATGAAATAATTAGAGAATTTTGGATGCTGACAGAGTAAGTGATGATGTTAAGGAACTCTGATTTGTTTAGGGGTGATAATGGTATGGTGGTTATTTTTTAGAGTTCATGTCTTTTAAAGTCATGTACTAAAACTTTCAGAAATGACATAATGTCTTGGGTTTGCTTTAGAATAGGTCAATTGGGGAGGAGTGACAAGGTATGTACCACAGGGTAGGCCATGAATTGAGACTTATAGAGGCTGGAGGTTGGGTACATGGGAGTTCATTATTCCTTTCTATTCTTACATTGGTTTTAAAATTTCCCATAATGACAAGTTGTTTGAAATAAATGTATGAACCCAGAAATAAAATTACTGCCTATGAGTGTTTCCAAGGCATTTAAAATGTATTGTCAAATTGCTTCTACAAAGGCTGTAGCAATTTACAGTCCCACGAGTGGTATATGAAAGTGCTGAGGATCTAATATTTTAAGAGAATATATAATCACTTGGATAAACATAAGAGTGTGTACTTCTCAGTTGCCCATGCCTTTAGAAAGACTAATGGCCTATTATGGGATATTATGACCTGGTTCTGACCACACACCTGGAGGCCTTATTCCTGAACTGCCAGGAAAACAATCAGAGAGTAAGTGGAGTTCAGCATGACAGTGTCACCAACTCAGACTGATACAAACCCAGATCACCCTCACGAGGGCTTTCTGGTACCTCTGACATCAACGCAGATGAATTTTCTGCAAGTCCAATGAGGTACTCGTTGATAGGAAAATCCATAACTGTATCTTCTCAGTAAAATCCAATTATCTTCCAAAGACTTCCCCATGTGAAGACGTGGATGAAATCAATGCCTGGGTCTCTCCGTCAAGCACAGAAGATAATTTTTTTGCAATAGGGTGGTTCTGAGCTCATGTTTAATTGCAACACAGCTTTCTTGTCTCGCTGATAAAGATAGGTCTGCACTTTTCTGCAACCAAAACCAACTTTCAGATGAAGCAGTCAGTGATTTCAATGGCTTGTTTGTGATCAGCAACTCTTTCAGTGCATGATTCTGTTCTACTCTTGGATTGGTTTTGAAATTTCCCATCTTCCAGGGATCTCCACCTTCAAGGAGAAACCAGCCCAAGGACTTCTCCCTATTATCCAACCACCAGACAACAGTTAGCGGCCTCCTGTGGGTAGGTGAGCCTTCAAGGGTACAGTAAGGACAACAGTAGTGTCCTCTAGAAGGTCACCGTGCAGGTGGAAGAGTTGCAGGTACATGTGTGAAAAGTCACATAGTGATTCTGCCAGTCATGGGTACTAAATTTACAGCCTGGTAGCAAAGAGATGAATGGGTCAGAATCCCTGCATTAAACTGTTCATCCTATAGAGTCAGACACGAACAAATAATTAAAATGTCACTTGCTAAGTGTAATGGTAGAGGGGTGTTCCAAGAAGATTTATGGTGAAGGAGAGATTAGTTCTTCCTAGTTCAGAGAAACTTCCTGAAGGATGAGAAGATTGTGCTGTCTTTAAAGCTTGAAAGGTGGCCCAGGAGAGGAGGGGCTTTCCAGGCCCAGACAGAAGGAGGGAATCTAAGAAGAAAAAGAGTAATAGCCCAAGGGTGCCCATCTTTGGGTGAAACAGTAATTCATTTGCTTTGGATCCAATATAGTGCCAGGGCAGGGGGTAGGGGAGGGGCAGTGAGAATGGGAAGGTAGACAATGCCAGGTGCCAGAGGCTTTCTCTTTGCACTGTGAGCTCTGCTAAGTTGCCTTGAATGTGGGAAGCTGGGTGGGAGGGAGGGGGAGGGCACGTTGCCCATTGAGGATCTCACATCTTGACTGACTCAGGGAGGGAATGCATGCTGAGGATGGGCCTGAAACCTGCCTGAAACAGAAGGGAAAGACCCAGGTCTCCTGTGCAGACGAATCAGTTCACACGGACCTTGGATGCAGATATTGAGCCTCTGGGGAGATAGAGCGGAACTCCTGGCTCCTTATAAGCTGGGACGTCAGACTATGCCTTTGTCCTGAAGAGCGTGCATGGGAAGGGGGAGTGATTTCACAAGGGAGAAACCTGACAAACACTCCTTCGGCCACGTGATCAAGGTCACCAATCACATAAATGGTATGTTTTCTTGATATGGTACGTTGAAATTGTCATTTTACTTCTGCGGTCTTCCTCCCAATGACCTACAACCTCCACTTATTCATGAAAAAAAAAATCAGATACATCCCGGTAGAGGGACTTTCTATAGAATACCAGACCGGTATTCCCCAAACTGTCAAGGTCATCAAAAACAAGGAAAGTCAGAAATCCTCTCAGCAATAGGAGCCTAAGGAGACGAGGCAGCTAAACAAAATGTGGGGTTCTGTCTGGGATCTGGGGACAGCAAAGATCACTGCTCTAAAACAAAAGAAATCGGAATAATCCTTGCACTTCAGTTAATAATGTATAGCATCATAATATTAATGTGATAATGTATGAATAATATTGATTTATTAATTATAGCAAACATGCCATGCTAATGTGAGACGTTCATTGTTAGGGAAAAACTACAGCATATGTGAGGATATTCTGCATTACCACCTTAATTTTTCTGTAAACCTAAAACTGTTCCATAAAATAAAATAAGTTGTTTAAAAAAAAAAAAAAAGAGGTCGGAGAACAGAGCCAAGTCCATCCATGAACTTGATCAAATGTGGACCTGCAGGGAGGAGCAGTGAGGTGACCTAAGAAAAGAGGACAAGTTTCCCGCTGCAGGAAGCAGGTGGGAGAGAGGAGGAAGATGCAGATGCAGGTGCGAGAGGAGGAGAGCATCCCATCCCATGCCAAGAGGAGGCCGGAGTGAGAGCAGATGGGGGAAGTAGCGCTGGAGCCGGAAGTAGAGCGTAAGCGTGGGTGGCGATGAGGGGAGTCTGCTGGAAAACTTAGAGAAACGCAAATGATGTAATGTCTCAAAAGCAACGTGTGAGTGGACTCTAAGAGTCTGTAACTGCATTGCCTTTGTTGTTGTTTTATGTTGAATGGAGCTTAGGGGAAGCCACTTAGGGGTGACGACAAGAGGAGGAGGCAGAGGAGGAGGAAAGGTCTCATCCAACAAAGATTTGATCACATTCAGGACCTACTTTTAAGATACCAATATTGAAAAGAGATAATTAGTGGAAGTTGTTAATGGCAGGGGATGAATTCTAAATTCTCCTGGGGATTTCTAAACTTGGATTCCCTTTTCTCTTTCCCCGCAAAGTTTAAGAGATGGTCAGCCTTCCCTGAGAGACCAGAAACTGTCTTACCATTGTGGGTGGAGTCTGGCTCTGGAATTTTATAAGTAAAACTTGTTTGTTGAATGAATTAACCAAATAATAGCAATTGCCAGATGCCCTCAGTGTAACTGTCCTCACAGGAAGTTTCACAACAGGTAACTAACTCAAAATCGATTTACTTGATTCCTATGTACAAATCTGACCCTAAAAGCTACTGCGAGTTCAGAACAGCCAAATAACATGTTTAAAACCACACAGCAGATGGTTCATTCAAACTTCCCTATTATAAATCTTCTTCCTAAAAAAAAAAAAAAAAAAAAGTTAAGAGAAAATAATCACCATGGAAATCTGTTGGTCTAAAATGATCGAATTAGCGTTTGCCTGTTTTTCACTAAGTGGATCCGCACTAGCTACTCCAGCCAGGAATTCATCCCTCTTTACATCCCCGCAGTAGGACATTCAAGTGCATCCCAGAATTTAGCAGGTATGATTCACAAATTCAATCCTTTCGTCCAACTCTTATGCTTTGTTTGAACACTTACATATTAAGACAGAGAAGGGGAGAGGGGAGAAGGGGAAGCAATTGTTATTCAGAACTAAATAATGCTCCTAACAATCTAAAACTTCAAATTGTTTTAACTCCAATCTGAAACGATTAGCTCTAAGCAGTCCTGACATGTATCGGCTGGTCATGAAAAGAAAGCAAAACCGGTCCTGACCAAAAGGCCCGTTTCTGCAGAAGTTCACATGCAGTGCACCCAGTGGGCAGTCCCCCAGGGGGAGAGGAGAAAAGAGGAGGTCTGTGATACAGCTGCCACACGGTGATCAGACCCATCAGAGGGCTGCTGGAGCTGATCTGGTGTCCAGATAAACGTGGCATTCATGCTAGCCATCTGTCCACAGGTCAGTGGGGACAGAAACTCAAAATCATTATCTCTAATGAATGAATATACAATGACAGTCTTGTGTGTGGCGAAGGATCATCACACAGGAACATGGGTTGGGGAGCCAGGCCCTGGGAAGCGCCCTGATCTTGCAAGGGAAACAGCCCTGCGTGCATGCGTGCCTGTTTTTGCCTTTAACCCTTACTACCTGGGATAAGACAGCAAGGGAGGTGTTTCCCCTGGCCCCATCATTCTGTCCTTGCCCAGAGCAGCATGATATTTTGCAGAGGTGGTTCAGATCACGAGTTTCAGGATTACATGCTCTTTTTCCTCTGACACCCCTGTCCCTCTTACCACCTTTTTTGTTTCTCTCCCCTGGGACAGAAAGCTCTTTGACGTCCTCCCTGTTCTCTGCACATTGCCACAGGCACAAACCTTAAAAAGTTAGGGCCGGTTATTTTAGTTGCATCATGCCCTTAACTGAAACAGCAAGTCCCTGTTCTGTATTAATTTTCATTTCTTTCCAAAGTGAATTTATTAATTCTATACATGCATATCATACGTAAAAAGAACAACAAAAATCCCAGTTCCCATAAACAGACATTTACACGGTATCTACTCCAAACTAGGTGCAGAGGAGACTGGGAGGTGACAAACATGTTTCCTGATCTTAAGAATTCCTCAGCTTAATGCGGAAGACCATATTATTACAAATAATTATGAAAAAAATTAAAAAGGGACCAAACGAGAAATAAAACAACATGCAGAGGGAATGTAGAGAAAGGCAGGAGCAGGGAAGTGGGATTTACGGGGTGCAGTATTTGCACAGGGTACAGATCCTTTAAAGTTGTCATTGTTTTACTTGGGAAAGGTCAGGTTTGACTTGCAATCCCATGCTGGTGGGAATCTCAGAGAGCATGTGCAGAAGAGGCACAATTTCTGGAGAAGGAGGGTCCCTGATGAGTTATTAAGCAAAGTTCTAAACCTGTCATAGCACATCATGCCCTAAGAAGCTGTGGTCCAATGTGCTGGACCCAGTGACCTGGAGAGCCCAGTGCTGAAGATTGGATGTCACGCACATTGTGGGAGACCCACACATTGTGGGAGACCCACACATTGTGGGTCTGTGAAGTTCAGGGATCACTAGGATGGAACCCCAGAGTTCAGGACGAAGTTGAGTCTTCATTAAGGTGGTCTCCTCCAGGGATATCTGAACAGCTGAAGGGGTGGACTCAGGGGGCTCTGTGTACCTGAGGGATGGAAGAACACCCTGGGATAGATAGAAATTAAACCCTTGGAAACTAACCCTGACCATAACCTTCTAAAACAAGAGACACTCCTAGTCCTGCAGAACTATCTGGGGTTGGAGAGGGAGCCCTAGCTGAGGGCAGATGAGGCAGGAAAATAGCTCAGATGGAGACTCAGGATTGGAGGATTGGAGGTAGGGACAATTATGTCACAAAGTGCTGGTCTTTAAAGTTTCTGCTGGCTCAGAGTTCTGGGCTAAAAGCAATTGTTAGGAGAGGCCTGCGATGAAAGCCAGTGACCCTCAACCCTTTGGTACCAGGATTTCCCTCTAAACGTGAAGGCCTATACTCTCTCTATATATAATGTGTAAAAGGCATTCTACTGTCATGTATAACTAATAAGAACAAATTTTTTAAAATAAATGTGAAGGCAGGCGGTGATGCTCCTCTGTGGCTGAACAATTGGCACTTCCCAGGTGGAAGGGGTTGTCCATCACGTTCACAGGTGGGCCTGAGGAAGTGGGAGGAGAAAGGACATGTCACATGAGTGAACAGACACACAGGACACCAGAGAGAGTCAAAGAATTGGGAGACGGTCATCACAGGTAGACTAGAGGCCATACACATGGTGGAGTGGAGGCCTCTGAACTGCCCTGGGCAGTCTCAACTTTGTTTTGTGAGCATTGGAGACTCATTGTGAAAGGCCACAGAAAGATGTGGATGACAAACAGTGCCAGTTGGAAGAAGAGGAGGGAGTCAGTAGATATCCAAGGACCCCACATTTGAGCTGGAGGATGCCATATGGAAAGGAGGAAGCTCAATGTGACCCAGGGCTTCTCCATGTGCTCCTTAGATCTTGATCATTCCCAGTGGACTCACGAAATGTCTATAGGTGTTGGAAAGGCTCCACAGAGAAACAAGATCAAACAACCAGGCTCACATGCATTTTACGAATTTGAAATGAGAGATTACTTGTGAATTTTTTAAAGAAATCATCCCTAACCATCACATGCTCAACGATTAGGTCATCAACTCACCTGAGATACTTTGTTCACGGGATGTTTCCTGTTCCTTTTTCATCTCATTGCCGGCTATTACGCATTTTGTGAAATGTACATACACATTCTCCTCTTGTTGTATCTTAATCCCCAATCCCTAAAATGATGAATTAATAGCTCAAAGCTTGCTTATAGAAGCATGAAAGTTTTTATGACAAGAGCAAATATTCAAACTCACCACAAGATCAATGTGATATTATGAAATGTATATTTGGTCTTCACTCCAGTTTTCTGAGGTACAGCTCCTAAAATGATTGACATCTCTGGGGTGAAGAGATTTTGTATTTGAGTGAGATGAGAGGGGCAGGGGGCAGTACAGCTGCTCCCTAACTCCTGAGGGCTTCCGGGTAGGGCTGATCATAGGAAAGACCAAGGCAGGAAGACAGCATCAGAGGATGGGACTTTTAGTCCCACCCCCAACCTCTGAGGAGGGGAAAGACGCTAAAGGTGGAATTGATCACCAGTGGTCAATAATATAATCAATAAGTCCTGCAAAATGAAGCTTCTGTCCAAAGACTCCTGGAGAGCTTCCAGGTTGGCATCTGCCAACTCCCCAGATTCAGAACTTGCCAGACCTCATCCTGGGCCATCTCTTCATCTGTCTGTCCTCATCTCTATCTTTTATTGTGTCTTTTGTTAGTAAACTAGGAAACAAGCATCAGGTGTTTCTCTGGACTCTGTAAAGCACTCCAGTAAACTAACTGATCCCAGGGAAGGGTTATGGGATCTCCAATTAAATGATGGCTGGTCGGAAGTTCCAGAGGCCGAGACCTGTGACTGGCATCTGAAGTGGGAGCTGTCTCATATGACTGAGCCCTCACCCTGTGGCACCTGAGGCTAAGTTCAGCTAGAAGGGGTTGAAGTAGAGGGCAACACTGGTCCCAGATGTGTTGTAAGAGTGTGCTAGGAGAAGCTGAGTTTGATTTTTCTTGTATCTCTGCAGTTGTTGATGAACAAGTGATCACAGCTTAAACACGGAGTGTAGCTCCACGTGGTTTTGCTCAAGCAGCCAGAACAGGAAAGAAGAAAAACACTGTTAGGTAAGCACAATGATTATAGTAAAAAATTAGAGTTTGGGATGGAGGATCCTTTCATTCTTAGCTCCTCACATGCTGTTAGGGAGCTATGTCATAGCATGACATAAACCTACATTTGAACAAAGTCCAGAGTCATTTCTACAGAACAAATCAGAACATTTCAGAACAAATTGGATAAAACACTCCCTATAGAAAATTAATGAATTGTATCACTAAATGTAGAAGAGAAAGAACCAAAGGAGCGTTTTCCAAAGTTAAACTTTGATAGCACTGAAACCAGGTGCAATTTCACTGTTGCCAAGGAGCTGGTAAACCACCCACAAAGTTACTGACAAATATTGTGCTCAGAGAGAAGAGAGGGAGAGAAAGCAGCAAACTTCCTTTAGAAGGGAAGACTGATGGACAAGGAATCCCAGTAACATACAACATGGTGGCATGGCTGCCGTCACTGCCAATGGGAGGACAAAGATGAGCTTTGGGCACACACAGCGTGTGGGGAAGATGCTCCCTGGATTGGTATGTGTGGCTGATTCAGGCTACAGGCTGCTGGCTTCCCATGCTCGTGACAATTGCCCATGGGCTGCAATGCAGGGATCAAACAGGGAAAGACAGAGCATGTGCACCACAAGAAAGGTATGATCACATGAAGAGGAAAGGTCACACCTGAGGTCAACACGCCACTGTTCCTCCACAGCCTGACATCAATGGTGCATCACCTGACCTTAATGAGGATTTAAAGGAAGCATGAAAATTATGATCATTCTTTTCTTTCATTCTCAGTAAGAATCTGGTAAGGAAGAGGTGTGCATTCAAGTTTTGAAACAAGTGATCTAATTAAAAGACAGATAGTACAAGGGAAGATCGTCACCATTATCTCACAGAACTTTCTCAAATGAGTTATTGTCAGCAATATGTTGAACCTGTCATTTCGGGGGCAGAAAATTGTGAGGGGTGTGTGTGTGTGTGTGTGTGTGTGTGTGTCAGTATATGTTTGTGTGTGTTCCTCATGAGAAGATGGGACCAAGATTTCTTAATAAGGCTGAATTTGGTTGCATCAATTTTTTATGATGTTTTTGATGATTTTCTTCACTTATCTGCAAAAAAGCCCAACACTGTGATATTTGAAAAGTACATCTTAATGTGATGACAAGGGAATAAAAGCCTTTGCAAGCTAAATACTATCAAAGAGCTGTTGAGAAATCCTTTTGCAAGTTGCAACACTGAACCTACCAGAAACATCCATCTAGCTGGTATGGAAGGAAGCTGGGTTCAAAATTACTGTTTATCATTGTTTCTTGTTCTACCTTGAGACCAGTTGCCAGGGAAACACCTGTCAGAGAAGGCTGCCCGCATCCTCTATGCTCAGCACAGAATTGGTGCACGAATAGTCACCTGGAGAAACGTTATTCAATACGTAAGTGAATGGGCTCAAGAGTCTCCCGATTAATATTCCCTGACAATGTAGTCACAGAAATAAGTATTTTTCACCTTTTTAACATTTTCGTCTCCGAGTCCTATTTAGAATCTCTTGGCAGCCCTGCCTTTTCTCTGACTCCCTGGGCTTATTTCCAAAGCCAAGTTGCTCAGTATCTTCCAGGGATCCAAGTGGGGCAAGCCAAGGACTTTTCTCCCACTGGTTGTGACATCTAAGGACAACTCTCAGCATCTACTCTGTGCCAAGCACACAACAGACTTACAATGAATATTCATTTGTCTGTTCTTGCTCTTTCAATCTAAGGAGGTGGGTTCTTTGCATTTTTATCCCTACCACTGGTTTCTTTGGAGTATTGGGGATAAAGGGCAAATGTCATTCTTGATGAATTGATGTTAATTCATTGTTATCACTGACATCTTCTCAAAACATTAGCAATCTGCTTTGTAACCTGTTCTGAATTCTGCAACAATCAATGCTAGTCCCCTTTGTCTATAGCTCCCAGAATCCTTGATGCTATACTTTGCGAGCAATGGAACAGTATTGACTCTTTCCAGGGTTTAGGCAGACCTCTCGCACTGGGTAATTTTGGACAGAATGCACTACAGGCTCCAGAATAAAATATCCAGGATGTTTTAAGTCTCCAAAACAGAAGGCAGCAGACCCAGATTCTTTCGATTATTCACAGAGACTGCGAGTGCTTCTGTCAGGGCTCGTTCCAAACTAGAAAAAACATGTGAGTCACATTATTGTTGAGAGGTAAAGGGTTGAAGGGAGGAGCCCGCCTATGCAACTGAAAAGGTAAGAGCAGACATCTAAGAAACAGCTCTAAGTACAGGCTGGTCTTGGAAGAAAGCAACTTTCTTTTTGCAGGGAACCACTCACCTTCTCATCTGGAATGCTCCTAATGATCACAAGACCTGCTCCCTCCAATCCAACTTCCACTGGTCAACATGATCTTTCTAAAGCACAGACAGACCACTTCAACCTCTACTTAAGATGTGTTGATGCCATGATCGCCAAGGTCGGGCGAGTCTGGATCCCTTATCATGTCATAAAACATCCTCCTGGTCGGGTGGCTGCGTCCTCTTAATACAGAGCTGCACAGTCTGTGGGCCTGTTCACGCTGACCTGATCCTGGCCATCAGGACTCGGCTGAGTCCTAACCCTGCTTCCAAACTGAGCTCAACCTCTCTTCCTCCAGGGCTCCTTCTGTGACTCTCCCAGCTGAACCCTCAGCAGATCCTGGGCTCCATGGGGCAGCAGATCTCAGGCCTTCCTGAGGGAGAGACTGCGAGATCTTCATACCTCCCCAATTTGTAAATATCATTATTTCCACGGAAAATATGGTAAAAATGACTCTGTGGTTATTACTGCTTAGGTGATGGGAAGTAGGCACAGTACCACTTACTGGTGGGCTGGTGTCTCACAGTTGCCTGGGCTGCTCATCAGCCTGGTGACGTGGCCTCTTGCCACTCTCCCACGTGGAAGCTACGTTGTATCCCATGATAGGTTCCTCTCGCTGTTTAACAAACTACTACAAACTTAGTGGCTTAAAAGGACACAAGTTTATAATCTATAGTTCAGAAATCTGAAATGGGTCTCACTGGGCTAAAGTGTCCTCGGGGCTCTGCACCTTTGGAAGGCCCCTGGTTCCCTGCTGCCTCGTCCTGCATCAGCTGGCTCAGCGCCCTGCACCACCCCCGCCTCTGCTCTGTCATCACATGCCTTCTGGCCTGGCCCACCTGCCTCCTCCTCGCACTCGTGGGGACCCTTGGGATTGCACTGTGCAGGCTTGGATAATTTGAGATAATCTCTCCATCTCAAGTTGCTCAACCTAATCACACTTGTAAAGCCCTTTTTGTAAGATAGCATATTTCAGGATCCTGGTATTTCTGTGTGAAACTTAGGACACAAGCAGACATCTCAGCCTATCATGTGCCTCCACAAGTTTTAAGAAAGGCACACTTCATGAATCTTTGGATTTTCTTGTGATGACTTAAATCATAAATGTTAAAACCAAAACTTTGGGCAGAGCATTCTCTAGCCTGATTGTCCCCCTTCAATTACGAGCTCCTGGAGGGCTAGGCGGGTGGCTCACTCACTTCTGCCCTCCTGGCACACAGACTTCCATGAACACCCATTAAACTGAAATGCTTGCTTTTGGGGGGCTTAAGGGTTCAGGTTGGGGTATGGCTCAGTGATAGAGCAGTGACCTGTCGTGTGCGAGTCCCTGGGTTTGATTCCCAGCGCTTCCAACAATAAAGAGCTCTCTCGATGTCACTCAGGGAAACACTCCAAGATTTGACCAAGCAATAACCTATGTGATCTTTTATCAAGTACATAATACAAGTAGATGTGTTTTAATTTCTAATGTGTTTCTGGATACTCTCTCCCCATTCTTACCAGATTGGCATCTCTATGCAAGTAGCTACCTGGGCTTGTGTTTCAGCCCTTTGGCTTCTGATCTTGGACTGAGTGAGAAATGTACAAGGAATTCAAAACAACACCTCAACTGAGGAAAGAGAGCCACTTCTAAAACATGAGCCGCCTGGACTCACCTTGGCTGGTGGCAAAGGCCACTTCTCTGCAGGTAGGGCAGAAGCTACCCACCTGTCTCTCTTTAGCCAACCTAAGTGACCTCTGTCTAGAGGAGGGCTTGGTGTTTAATATGCAGTAAGAACATGCTCCTGCTCTTAAAATCTCAGTTTACATGTCCCTCTCACCATGGATGTCACCCCTCAGGTATGGGAACCTTGGCACTGGGAATCATGGCTCCCACTCTTTGGTTCAGCTCTGACAAGACTGCAGCTGAACCAAACAGAATACCACGTGATTTAACCCTGCTTGTCCTGTTTTCTATAGTCCTGACCCACCCGTGTAAAAAGCCAAGCTCCCACACACCCCTGGACACAGCATCATCTCATCTGCTTCAGGGTCAGCATCTCTCTCCCAGGAGGGCCCAACCTGCCCAGAGACTGGAGGGATCTTTGTTTCTACCACCCAGGGGCCCAAAATTGCATCTCAGACACCTGTTTTCCTCTTCTGTAAAATGGGGACCATGCTGCTTTCCTGAAAGGGTCCCCATGGGAAATAAATCCAACTGTAGAAATAACTAACCTAATGTGTTAATTGAAGCATAGCAGGTGATTGACACATGGAAGGTTTATTGTTACTGCTCTCATTGCTATTGTTTTTATCAGCATTATTTTACCGTGGTGTCTCTTCTAGAGTCTGGATCATAGGAGAAGTAACCATAGTTCAGCACCGCCCCCCACCACCACCGCCACCTCCTCCCAGGCAGCACCCTGGCGACAGCCACTACTTGCCTCACTCGTCAAAGCTAATCTCTCCAAGAGTGGGATTAAGCGGGCCCATGCCCTCACTGCTGGGCCATATGCTCCTTCACCACAGCTGTGTGACAGCCTATGCTGGGAGAACGGGGTCTTTTCAACCCAAATTTGATAAACGTGCACTTCTTCTGTCTGCTCCACTCGGGGCCATCTGTCAGTGTGCTGTGGTGTCTTTGCCCATACTGGCAAGATGTTGAAGTTGGACCACCAAGGAAGGTTCAGGGAGACTGCTGCTGCCAGACAGGGCTGGGCAAGGGAGTGGTCTTCTGGGCCAAGGGCATGTGCCTGGGGCTTCACAACTCTCACCCGAAGGAACAAGAATACCTTGGAGTCATGCTGGTCCCTGCAGCCAGCTTCGTACCCAGGTGGGTACCTGAGATGAGAGCAGTTGCTCCCAAATGTCACCAGGCAGCACTGCTCACACTCTCACACCCATACACACAGTCCAGGCATCTGACTCAGAGGCAGATTCTGATTCCAGGGTCTGGGTGGATCTTCCCTGCTAAGTGCCCAGGGGATGCCGATGCTAACTAGGTCCAAGGCCCACAGTAACAAGGCTGTGAATGGTACTGATTAGGGATCCCATAATCTGGATCCCACAGGGAGCCTCTTGCCAAAGTGAATCCTTTGTAAATGGGATTCTGGTAGAAGACTATGTCCAAACCAGTCTTCGGCTTCCTGGTGAAAATAGGACTTCTCCAGCTCTCCCTGCCCTCAGCCATCTACCTTGGGATATGAACACTGCTAAATCGCCCTCATCCCAAATAAAGAGCCTAACAGCCATATTTCCTCTTAAAGGATCTCATATGGATTTTGAAGAGGCACATCATGCCAGGAAGTCAGAAGTCTGATACAGCACCAACATCCTGTTGGGTATAACTGCCTTCTCTGCCCTTCCCCAGCAAGTCCAGGCCCCAGCGCCTGTGCATGCTGCTCCACCATGAGCTCACCTGCAGGTAAAAGGTGACAGGGCAGGTGCGGGGCTATGGGAGGAGGCAGGGAGGCCAGCAGTCTGAAGAAGCAGCTCCAAAACCAACCCGCTTCCCTGGGGCCTCAGGCTCTGGAGGCTGTTTGGGAGGCGACTAGGAAGTGCTTCCTTTGGGGCAGCAGGAAAGTGGAGGCACTCGCCTCGAAGGAGTGTAACACGAGCAATTTCCCAAATCGACTCTGGCAGCCTAGAATTTCGGCGGAGATCTTAGACGGTGACATCAATCCGCCCAAATTGCTTTTGAAGCCGGAGAGCTCAAACTCAAGATCTCATAATTCTTCCTTAATTGTTGAGGAACTAATTAAATCTGTAGCATCTCTGTTAACTGAGTTTTATGATGTCAATTTCACTACTGGACAAGCTAAGTCAAGCACTGGTGGACTGCACCGGGGCTTCTGGCTCCCGACAAAAGGCGTTAATGATATCTTCAAGGAGCGCAGTGCCCATACCCACAGAATTCCAACTGATTTACCAACAGTTCCTGCCAGTTTCCACAGGGCTGAGGACTGGCGGTGGAGCTTCACTCTCCTGGCTTTGCACTGGGTAGCCCTTCCCATTGAGCACCAAGGCACTGGTTGTTCTCATGCAGGTACACACGTTTGCTGTCTCATGGCGTAGGACGGACGTGGACCACCAGACCAGGTGGAGATAAAGAAATAAATGTACAGCTTGGAATCATGTTCACCTTTCTTTTTAAATTGTTGATCATTCTTTTATTTTAACTAAGATATGGTTCTTAATCACGGCCATTAGTGACTCTCAGCACTGGATCATATGCATCCTCTTGGGTGAATCAGCCTTTCTTGCCCTTCCCCAGCACAATTCAAGACCATGCGCCATTGTGCGCTGACCCACTGCATCCAGAGCTGTGATGCTCCACCATGACATTGCACATCTTCCCACCACCCTGGAAGCAGGTACAGCCCAGAAGCATGAGATGGCATAGAGGTCTGGCACGCCAGCCCCACACTCTACCCAGATGCATGGTGCTTCCAACTGAGAAGCACAATGAGTCAGGTCACTTGTGGAAGTGGTAGAATCAGGATGAAAGCTATCAATTAACTCCTAGAATCATGGGATGGAATGAGCTTAAAATGAGCTTAAAAATGTTGACCATCTTCCATTTCTATTCCTCCTTGCAGAAGAAACCATGGTTGACAGAGGGGAGACCCTTGCTTAAGAACACAAAGAGCAGGTAGTGCATGAAATTCCAGAACAGGGTCTTCTACTTCAATCAGCAAATATCCCTTTAGAAACACCAAGTATACTTCCAGGAATTTAAAGCCACCCATAGCCAATCCTATTTGACAGCAGTTGGGTTTCTCCAGGCTATAGACAAGCTCAAACTCTGTCCCCATGGCAGTGAGCTGACAGGTCCTGGAGGAAATCCTCACTCCCCTGCCTTGAATCTCCAGGCCACCCTGAGTCTGAGGCCAGGACAGCAGCTCCAGGGATGTGCTCGGGAGCTGTGCCCCAGGACTAAGGAGAGTCCTTTCCTATTTTCCTTGGAGGGGGAGAACCCTAAATTTATAACCTCTTCTACTTTCTTTTCCTTGCTTTTCTATTTTTTAATGAAAATAAAGCTCCCAAAATGTAAAATTCTGAGTCTCTGAAACTTGGCCACGTATATATTTTTCTGAAACTTACTTCTTCAACTCAAATGCCAAAACAAGAGGGCAGAGACTCATCCACTCCTGCCCTTGCTTTCTAAGGGGACAGATCCCTCATCAATAGGTACTTTCTGCTGCTACTATGTCTGGCCCTCGGGTCTCTGCACCCTGGTGACAGCTCTGGGTTCATGGCACTAGCTCAGTACCAGGAAACGATTTAGAACCTCTGGATGGAAGAAAGTCAGGGTCCACTCCAGCTCACAGCTGGCTGTGCCTGGTGCGCTTTGAGGAGAGATTCCCAGAACCAGAAGATCGTGATGGGCTTCAGATTTTCAGGCCAGCTTCTAGAGAAGGGAGGCAGGAGAGTCAGACACTAGCCAAAGGGAAAACAGGCAGTAAACTCATTACCAGAAGGTGGTGCTGTGCTTTAAGACAGGCTAGCCAGAGGGCGAAGCCTCCAGAAAACAATTGTGGGATGTCAGAGAGGGGCGGGTGCCCAGGGCTGCCCTGTAAAGCAGGACAGTGGAGTCAGAGCTCGGAGATCCTAAAACATCATTCTAGCATAATCTAGAGGGGAAACTATGGCTCAGAGAGGGGAAGAGACCTGCCCACAGTCGTACAGACCTGGACATAGAACTCCCAGACTGTGCATTCTGTATGTTCATTACAGCCTCCAGCTTTTTTAGCAAAACAGACAAGAGGATGAAACACAAGGACTGGCTCGCCATAGAAAAATGTCAAGTTCAGAAACTGATGTTCCAAGATGGGAAGGAAACACAGAGGCTTCTGGGGAGCAATCTGTGGAGCAACTCAGAGCAGAGAGACCTCGGAAGGGTCTAGTGTCAGTGGCAGCATCAAAAGAAAAGCCCTAGGTTTCGTCACTTACTGGCTGAGGAAGAGTGACTACTCACCTATTTATGTCTCAGCTCTGAGCCTTGATATTTTCACTATTAAAATAGCCTAAAGATATCTTCCCTCAAAATTCTTTTTTGAGAATGGAAGGTCCTCATGTGAAGTGTTGCACGATCCTAGTGTGTGAAGTTCTCAGATGGGACTCTGCTTCCCTTCCTGGCCACACTTCCAGGAGCATCTCCCAGTAAGTCTCACATACTCCGACTGCAAGGGCCCAAGAACT
Source organism: Glaucomys volans (assembly GCA_020662805.1). Lineage (NCBI taxonomy): Eukaryota > Metazoa > Chordata > Mammalia > Rodentia > Sciuridae > Glaucomys > Glaucomys volans. Next base: position 199,459 of record JAJEJO010003728.1, on the reverse strand, counting down.
GTGCATGGGAGACCTTGCTCTCAGGACGCGGCTCATCACTGGGGACCCTGGGCTTGCAAGGGTAGGACTAGAGGAGGGATGGCAGGAGGAGTGCCAGGGCCAGAGTTCATCCTGGAGTCAGAGGACAGAGTGACAAGACTTCCAACCCAGCCCTCCCAGACCCTTTCACTGAACATCTGCAGACACCTGCAGTCACACAAGCACATGCACATACACATGCCAAGACCTGCAAGGAAGGTATGATGTCACCAGAGTGCTGGGTCAGAAAGCCCCGCTTTCATGGCAGCTCGGCTGCAGCAGGGAGACCCATACGGCCACCTTCCCACTATGGCAGCTCAGACTCTTTCATCCACTAACTTTCATCCAGAGCCCATGGTGGCAGGAAGAATTAGCACCATCCTCTCCACAGACTAAAAAGATGCAAGTCCTTGAAGGCCTGCGTAGGGAGAGGCAGCCCACCGACTGGGTGAGGCCTGCTGGGAGTGGACACAGCTCAGGCCTGCCTGGTTCCAGCTGTCGTCACCTACCAGGCATTCCAGCTCCAGTGCCCTGGCCAAGAGGTGACATGGCACAAGAGGGCAGGAGTACAGACCTGCTGAGGTTGTTCCCAGCTCTGTGACCTTCTGGCTGTAAGATTGATCTTGCCAGGATGTGCCCACCAGCCCTCAAGGAAATACATGGGGCTATTTCCCCACGTATGCTAAAGGTTCTCTCTCTACACCAGAGCACATCTCATAGATGCAGGATGGTTTGGGTCATCCGTTGGGTCAGCAGGTGAAGAAGAGGAGGGCGAAGGAACACTAACTCCTCTCCCTTCACGCCCAGTGCTCTCTTCCAGGCTGCTGCCCACCGCTGTGCCAGGAACCCTTCCTCACACCCCTGCTACTGTGGGGCTGGCTGACGTCTCTGCTCTCAGGCAGCGCCCAGCCTGGCCCAAGGATGCAGCCAGAGGGACGAGCTGAGGATGAGCCTGTGTCTGGTGCCCAGCTGTGCAGCTGCAGCTCTGCACCACAGCTGGCTGGCTCGGGTGGGGAAGTGCTTCGGTGCTGGGCTGCCAGACTCAGATCCTGTTTCGTCACCTGCAGCTGCATGATCAGAGCAGACAACCCCATCCCCCAGGACATCAGTTTCCTCCCAGCTAATGACTGCCTACTTGATAGCCCATGTCAAACACATGCAAGGCTTAATACCTGCTAACGAAGACCACTGTTTCTTCTAAGTGTGCCCTTGACATTTGCAGGGTGCCCACTGTGGGCAGGCATGGCAGACACCTCGACCTGAGGCATGGTGGCTGTGGCTTTGCAATCTGTGTGCTCCAGGAAGAAGGAAGGCTGGCTAAGGCAAACCCCATTCCTCCCGTCCCCCACTCCCTACAAGAGTGTGTGTCCCACTCACAGTGCTCCCCTGAGCACCTAGGAGATCCCAGGCGTCTGCTTGGTGGTGAGGGGATGGGACGCTTGCAAGCACGTGGGAGGCAGGCTGCAGGCAGAGCGGGATCCTTGCAGTGGAGCCAAAGTGCAGGGCTTCGAGGGGGTACAGGTGACAGAATAAAACAGAGAGGGGCCAGGGTTGTGAGGAAGGGCAGCAACACAGAGGTGAAGCCCCGCTTCTTGAAGGGCTCAGGAAAGAGGAGAAACAGAGATCATGGTGGAAATCTCACTAGAATCAGGCAACTAGTTTCAGATGTAGCTCTGGCGCTGCACAGAGCTATCTGGGTAAAACCTCAACCCTTCTCTGCCTCTGTTTTCCTGTCTACTGCAATGGGAATAATACCAGTCCCCACTGAGCCATATTGATGTGGGGATTGGATGAGATGGTACTTGGAGAGTGGAAAGCATGTATCTACAGGCACCTTAAGTGTTTAGTAGATCGTCATCCTTCTTGCTGGTGTTACGTGAGAGTGGGCCAAGATTCAGGGTTGCCTATAAGTGATCCTGGAGAAAAGCATCCATACTTCACCCCGAAGGGGATCCTTGTCTTTTCCTTTTCCTGAGCCTTAATTTTCCCACGTAGGAAATAGGTGGGTTTGATGGCATCACTGACCTCCTCAGCATCCATGAGTTTATTCTGCTCTGACCTTCTGCAGTCGATGACCACACAGAACGACCATTCTTTGACTTGGCTTCTTAATAACTATCTTTATGCAGACCACAAGCAAAACCACCTTGGTATTGGCAAAGTTGCCTGGGTCTGTGATCTGATGTGAAACAGTGAGAGTCCAGGGTTCCGTGAAGCCAGTCCCTACACTAGTCAGACTCTGTCTAAGTCTCAATGGAATCATCACACCAACTCACTCACCACTAAACACATAGGTGCCCGATGGAAGCGAACACAGAACCGTCACGACACACATTCCAATTCACGGGCGTGTGGTTTCAATATGCCTCATTGTGCTCATGACAGTGTGGTCAATACTTTACTGTCTGCCTTTCAACAGAATCCTTCCTCTAGAGCTCTGGCCAAGTGGCCAAAACCACACAGCTGGATATTGAATTATTGTCCTCCAGCTTCTTTTTGATTCTAGGAAAAAGGCTTTCTCCGTGTTTTCTGCCTTGTTAAACAGCATCAATGGCTACCTAAGACAGAAGCTGGGAGTCATCGCAGACTTCTTGTCCTCGTGCTCAATAATTATCAGTGACCAAGCACTGTAAATTCTACCTCTTTACCACTTTTCAGATGAGTTCAATGTGTTTTAGACCCATTGCTACATCCTGGCTCAGACACTCATCATATCCTTGCTCAAATTTTTGCAATTAAGACCATTAACTGTTCTCCATTGGCTCCAAGGTCTCTGCCATTTCAGATGAGAAATTCCCAAAACGTGTAGGAATGGCTGTGCTACTCCATTTTCTCACCCTTTTCTAATAGCGCTGCATTCCCTTCCCCAGTGGTTTCTGAACTTGAGCATGCATCAGAGGCACCTGTGGGACCTGTTAAAACAGATTGGTGAACTTCACACCCAGACTCCTGGCTGCAGTATATCTAGGACAGGGCCTGGGAACATGCATTTGTAGTCGGTTGCCAAATGATGCCAAAGCTGCTGTCCCAGGGACCACACTGCCCTTCTGTTTTTTTGGTACTGAAACCAGGGGTACTTAACCACTGAGCCACATCCCCAGCTCTTTTTTGTGTTTTACTTAGAAACAGGGTCTCACTGAGTTTCTAAGGGCCTTGCTAAGTTGCTGAGGCTTGCTTTGAACTCACGATCCTTCTGCCTCAGTCTCCCTTGGCTCAGGAGCCTGAGCCAAGGGTCACACTGCCCTTGATACAGGGTACACAACCCCACTCAGCACTCAGGATCCATGGCGACATGCACCTGCATAGTCTTCATATTATCTCACATAATGCCACACACATATGCATCTGGATTTTTGGCTACCAAAGCCAAACATCTTGCAGAACAGTCTTTCCAGTTTGAGCAGAGAAGCCAGACTCTAGATATAAAGCTCAAACCCTTATGAGGGAAGTAGTAGGAACCAAGCAGAATTCAGTGGGCTTCTCAGGACTCAGCCACCCAGCCAGGGCCTGGCAAGCACTAACACCCAAGCTTTGTAGCTGGGCTTCAACACAGACACCATCCAAAATGCTGTCTTCATCTGATGCTTATATCCATGTGGCAAAATAAACTCCACAGCCAATTCGTTATTTAAGCCAAACATAAACAAGATCTAAAACAGAATAGGATGGATGGAAGCCAAATGGAAAGGTAGTTTAAGGTTATGAAATCTGGCTTGGAAACCACATGTTGTCTGAACTTGTAAACATCAAAGAGCCAGACTGGAAAACTCTAATAATATAATAATAATTAATAAAGTCATGCCTTCCCCACTGTTACTCCAGGATATAAAATCATAAAAAAAATTAAGATGTGATAGGCTTATTAAGTCATTTACTCTGTCCCTTGCTAGGGAATATCTGCTCCATTAGTGGGGCCCGAAAAACCTTCTGTTCCACGGAGGATGCACAGATGCCTGCAGGACAGGGCAGAGGGGAGATCACTACCCCACTAACCAGCTGGATAGCAGCCCTCGTTCCTCCTGCTTTGGGAACTCTGGGTTTCTGCGGAAGGAAACAAGGCCCACTCCCACCATCTTGGATGGAAGAGGGAAGCACTGGCCTGCCTTCCTGAGTCACCATCAGCCACCACATCCAGCGGGTGGTGAAGGGGATCGTGACTGTGATCCTGACTACCACACATGTTGCTGTGGCAGGCCACCTGAGAGGAGGGCCAAAGCCGACCATCCTGGACAAGTGGCCAGGGCCTATCTTAAGTAGTTAGTAGATTTGTGTCTTTTTCAGGGCTTATGATATAAACAACTTGAAAATTCAGAGCTAACCATGTAATAAACTCATCCTGTGTAATTAATGATAATAATACTTCAATCATTCTTTTGAGGAGAACTTTAAAAACGTTGGATCACAATTAATTTATCTTTATCTGCCCTTGAAATAACTTCCTTCTTATCCCCAAAACAACAACAACAAAACAACCTGGCAGATGGAATCATCCAATAGTTCCTTGGAAGTAAATTGTTTTTATGATATTTATTTAGGGTGCATATCTATCTTTCCTATTTTGTAGTTATTTTCTCTTATGTTATCTTATATATCATCAGATATACTCTTGACCCAATAGATCCTTACCAATCCATGAAAAGACTGTCTCCCATCTTATACCTGAATCTTCACAGTTTTTGACTAGCTTCTGATAAAATGCAATTTACAGCTTTTTCTGTTTCTCAGGGGAACACCATAATTTTTTTTTTTTTAGAGTGATGCTGTCTGGTATGGTAGTCAGTTTCCACACATGGCAATTTAACTTGAAGTTTAAATTTATTAAAACTAAATAAAGCAAAGAATCCAGTCCCTTAGTCATGCTAACACATATTGAATATTTCATAGCCAAATGTAGCCAGTGGCTACCATCTTGGATAGCAGTGGTACCAGAAAATTCTCATTATTACAGAAAGTTCTATTGCTCATCTGCATTTTCAGAGCTGAAGTTATCCACCAGAATTATTTCCTTTAATTAAAAATATCTTTTTCTGTAATCTAAGGCGTATTCCATGGCCCTTAACTCTCCTATCCCATATCTCTACTGTCAGAACCCAACTTCCTATCAACTTCTCAAGCTCTCCCTGACAGGCAGAGGTACTTCCTCAATGTGCTGTTGGACCCTGAGAACTGTCCCCATCATGGCAGAGAATATATAAGATGCCTGCTTAAGTCAATGATGATTAAGAACCAGGCTCCAATTCTAACACTCTAGCAATTGGTATCTTGATCCTATGAACGTGTTTGAGCATTTTACCTCCTTTGTCCTCAGACACATCCCTACTCCTATTTACCTGAATTTCTGTTATTCTGCCTGCTCTGACCTCAAATGACTCCAGGCTGCAAGTCTTGGAGAATTGCTTTACCCTCTGAGTATATTCTTGGTGTTTTGGCTATGACTTGAAATGAGTTCAGGGTCACATTTTAAAGGAATGGAAGATGCAGATTCAAGCTAAGAGTATTCTCTAGTTTTAATCACAAAGTTCCTGTGGCTGCTTGTTTTAGAATCTGATAGAGTAAATGCAGCTGGCTCCACGCCCTGTTTCCAGGTCTGTGGATATGAGCAAACCACACCCTCTCTGAGCTGCTTTTCCTCAACTATGGGGATGATGACAACCATTATTTTACTGGGAGGGTGATACGGCATAAGGACATCAAACAGCCAGCTCAATGGTATGTGTGTATAAATCTGAACACTCCATAAACTCCTTCCCTTTCACTGTTTCTCTTTGGAAATACTTGAATTAATGATAATAGAATAATGCAGTAAGTAATTTTTTAAGCCATTAATGGACTACAGCTCTTAAGAGTAACTATCTAATTAAAATTTTGCTTTTGTTTATTTTACTACAAAAAAAAATCTCATCTCCATGCTCTGCAGAATTAATTGTTTGGAACAAATGTAAGTCATTTGAAATCTCATATGGAAAGCAATCCCTTAAAAGGCCCACACTCTCAGATGAGTGAGGCACACGTTTTCTCTGTCCAGTTTAGGTCTCTAATCACTAGGATTATTCTTGTCCCCAACTTGCCCATAATCACAAGGATGAGGAGAGGCCACATAGACAGCATGGTGGGTGTCGAACATTGGTTCTGGAGCCGCTGCCTGAGAAGAATCTGGACTTGTACACTTTCTAGTTGAGGATTAAGTTGATCAACATACTAGAACAACATCTAGCACAGGGTAATTGCTTTCTCCTAAATCTATGTATGAAATCTTACTTCATGGGCCTGATCCTCCAAGGGCCCTGGTACACTCAGCTGGAAATTGTATGATCACTGGAAAAGAAAAATTCAGGGTTGGGCTCCTCCTAACAATTCCTACTGATAATGTCAGGTTACATTGATTAGTCATTTGGGCCAGACTCATTAAGTGCTCCTTTGTCTACATCATTTCATTTCATATAAGCTCCAACCTATGTGCCCTTGGGCAACCTCGACAATTAACACATTCCAAGTCTGAATTCAGTACAGGAAAGTGTAGGAAAACCCCAGACCCTCAGGTTGGGTGTTTCTGCCTCCCTTGGGAAACACGCTGCCCTGAGAGAGATCTCGTGACCCATGAACGTCCCTGCTGCCTCACTCCTGTGTTCAGGGCCTGGATCTGCAACTCACCATCCCCATCCACCTGCAACTGAACTAGAGTGATCTGTTTCCTCAAATGTGAACTGAGATTGATCCTACTGTGTTGGGGGCTTCCCATGAGAACTGGATGAGATAAAGCACCTAGACACCCAGAAGGCAAGGGGCCAACAGAACAGTTTGAACAAAGAACAAGCATGCCCACAATCTGCAGAGGGAAGTAAATTACTTCTGCACCCCAGGAGCTGACAGTGGCCTAAGTTCTCATTGGAGCAGTTAAGTGGATAATTGCTTTAGCAAAAAGGGGCACTAATTATAAAGGTGGAAGTCCTGGGAAAACCAAGCTTTGCACATACCTGTCTGGCTTGGTATAATCAGCTATCTCTGGGCCTCTGTACTTCTTTCCTGCTGCGTTCTCTATGGAGGTCTCGAGGCACTTAGGAGATTGGCAAAGAGCCCACACTCTTTGAAAACTAAAGTTAACTTTTGCAACAACTCAGTCCCTGCAAATCTTGGTTCTGATGTTCACTGACATCACCTGTTTTGCCAGGGTGCCTGGCTCTTAGAAGTCCCACCAAGGGATTCTGTTGCTTCAGGCTACATGTGCACTTCCTGGGCTTCGTCATTATTCCAACCGGTGCCTCAATCCACTCAAAAGGATTCCTTAGGTCATGAGACCCTGCTTCCCCCACATGCACTGTTCGCCTTCCCTCAGACTTCCGCCCTCCATGTAATTGCCAAACAAACAGCTCCAGCAATTTTTCCAGCAAGTCAGCCCTTGTCAAACCCATATTTAATTGGTTCCCCATTGTCTATGCAATATGGCCCAGCTCTTCCATAATCTGGCCCTACATAGGACCTCTCCCACCAATATGGCACCCAATCACACTGGACTACTTACAACGAACTCCTCTAGTTCTAGTTCTCTGGTTTCATGCAGTTCTGCCTTTGTCCCTTGATCCTCACTCCTCTCTTTTAGATACTCTCCCTCCTTCATCTGTACTGGCTAATTCCAACCAGTTAATGCCCTGAAACTCAGCTCTCTACCTCCCTGGGGTGGGTCAGAGCCCTCTCCTTGGGGTTCCCACAGTTTCTCGTGGTCCTTTCATGGTCCTAATGACACTGGTTGAGAAGGGTTTCTGCCTTCTCCAGGGAGCGTAAGACCCTCGAGGGCAGCAAGCTGTGTTTTATTACAAGAGCATGGTCTGGGGCAGAGAAGGTGTTCAATATATTTTTAGGAAAGAAGAGAAGGGAAAGGGCAGTGAGGGGAAAGAGGAAAGCAAATGTAAGTTCCAAAGAGAAGCAGAGACTCAGATCTGAAGCCTTTGGCTTAAGGAATCCTTCATGTTTCCTCCTGGTGCCAGGTGTGTGGAGAAACATGTACCTTCCAAAGTCACCTGGTTTAACACACCAAGATGGGCTTTCCTACTGAACCAGGAGTCTATTTTCTTTTGACTTGCATGTGTACTGCTGTCTGCCTCTGCAAAGAAAGCCACAGGCAAAACATTGGCCTCAGTGATGGGCATCTCAGTTCCTTGCACCTCACCTACGCCGAGCACAATCACCAGCTCAGAAACAAACAGAGAGGATCCTGACAATCAGGGGCAAAGGACACAAGGCTCCCACCCCAGAAATCTTGAGGGCAGATGACAATTTCCTCTAAATCTGTAGGCTATACATCTTCAGGCACCCCAGAAGCCTCTTGTTGGTGAGTCCCCAGGGGACCTTCCTTGAGATTTGTCCTTATTCCTTTCATTAAAAGCTATCTCTGCTCCCTCCCACTCTGTTCCCTGGCATTTGTTCTTATTTATCCCTCAAGAATGGCAGTGGAATGGGCCATGTCACCAACTCCATGTCCCCACTGTCTCGAACACAAACAAAAACAAAAAACCCTAAGAATCCTTGTCTTTTGAAAGGATGTTAAAGGATACCTGGCGTATGAAAGGCCATTAGCTTGGTCGTTAGCAGAACTCAGACTTAACATTCTTACTCCAGCAATTGCTGGACAGGTGACTTAATTGCTCTAAGAGTCAGTTTTCTTGCATGGAGCATGGATGGGGAAGGAGTGTTAATAACACCTCCCTCGGAGCTGCTGTAATGACTGGGTGGCATGCAGATAAGACTTCTAGAAAGGGTCTCATTTACAGTAGGTACTTAGCCTACGATAACTCAAACAATAACAATCATCTAAATAGCTCACATTTAACTTTAAATAATTTTAAACAACAATTAAATAATTATGCCCCACTGGACAAGCCACAGTTGACAAAAATACTTGACATAAAGAAGCTGTGAAGATCTCAGGAGTCTGACAGCCTCTCTATGATCACTGGTCTCAAACTCGCCCTTGACTCTAGGAGATTTTGAATGCTCCCCTGGCTGCTAGAGTCCTCTCCCGTTCTCCCCGTCTTCAGGACTAAAGAGCCCTCCTTCCCTACAGCTCATTCTTCCCAGGACATGAACATCCGGGCATCCCTGAACATACATGTGCATTCATTGAATACGCTTATATATGATCCAGGTCTCTAGTGAATTATAGCCAACCAGAGGTTAGAAGGCACCAGATGTTTAAGACAAAGTAAAACTGCAGCAGGGGCTGGGGTTTAGGGAGCCTTGGAAAGCCTGGTGCTTCCCTGTCCTCTCACTCAGAAGTCTGAACTGAACACTTCTCTTCTGGTCCCTGGGAAGCGTTGAGATTTCTCCTCACCAGCTACCCATCAATCAAGCCTGCAGTGGGCATCAGCTAGGTGTCCTCTAATTCAATTCTGTCACTAGAGGTGGCATCAGATCCCACAGGTGGAGGGATCAGCCCCACAGAACCATCGCCCCACTTCAGGCGCCAGCCACAAAGCCTGTGCTGCTCGTTTTACCTGTGCTGCGGATCCCCTGGCTAGAAATCGGGTTCCCGGGACCCCTCCTCTGCCTCCACTCATTTTCTCAGGCAGCTCATGGAACTCACAGAAGCATTTACTCACGTTTGCTGAGTTATTCTAAAAGGGTACTGCAAAATGCTGCAGATGAAGAGATGCATAGGATGCTGCAGATGAAGAGATGCATAGGATGAGGCAGGAGAGCAGAGGCCCGGAGCTTCCCTGCCCTCTGCAGGCACTCCACCTTCTAGAAACTTCTGTGTATTCAGTTATTCGGGAGCTCTCCAAAGCCTGCCCTTGGGAAGGCGGGGTTATGGAGGTTTTCTTACACAGACGTGATTCATTAAGTCCTTGGTCACTTGAGACCAGCTTGATCTTTCCTCAGAGGTTGAAGGGTGGGACTGGAGATCCCAGCCCTGGCCTGCCTTGGCCTTCCCTGTGACCAGCACCCAACCTGAAGCTACCTAGGGACTGCCACCAGCCATCTCTTAGCATTCAGGAGGACACTGACCATTTTACAGATTCCAGAGATACTTGAAGTGCACACCAGGAAGCAGTGACCCAGGCCAAGTACCTGCTTTACGTGTCACCAGAGCATGACAGTGTTCATGCAGGAAGATGAGGCAGTGGCAAGGACACAACAGGCCAAGGCCATTTGATGTCCAGGACACCTGCCCACCCCACTCCCCACATACAGTAAAAATGTAACAATAACACAGTAACAATGTGCATCAGCCCAGTGAAGTAATGTTGTCACAACCACCAGGTGGGCACGTATGGGGCTCATCAGTAAGGTCCCCAAGCTTCTCAAGGCCAAGCATTCATTATTCACACCAGCAGACTAAGACCCAAGAAGACGGCAGGCTCTTGTTTTTCCCTCCAGAAGTAAATTCCCTGAAAAATAGGTAACTTGGTCAGATACCGCTGTGGCCTCAATATGGTTTTTCCCCCTTGGAAGCTTGGTCTCCAGGGCAGCACTGTTAGGAGGTGGTGTGGGACCTTCCCCAGGCGGGGACTAGGACATTGAGGACACTGCCCTTGAAAGAAACAGATGTAGTTCTCCTAGGACCCTGTTTGCTCTTGCAAAAGAGCGAGCCTGACCTCTGAGTCTCTGCCTTTCTCTCTCACCAGGTGATGGCCCCCTCTCAGGTACACCCCCACCAGATGCATCCAACATTAGGCTCTCAACAGAGGCCAGATTGACAGAGTCACCTGATCTAGGATTTTCAGCATTCAAGACTGAGCTAGATAAACCTCTTTTCTTTATAAGTTACTCAACCTCAAGTATTTTGTCATAGTAACAAAAATGGACTAATACAGATTCTCTGTGCTTATTGTGATACTGTCCACATGTGTTAACTGCTTGCTATAGGCCAGCCTCCCTGTTCTGCTTGCATTAACACACTTTGTGTTGAAAACAACCCTTGGAGGGTCCTGAAGCAATGAGCCTTTTACCCTGCCCAGCTCTGCCTGAGCAGCACTCCTTCATTTCAGTATGAAACTAGTTCTATCTCCTTGAATTCAATAGCCATTAATACCTGACTTGATTCCCTAACCTCTAAAACATCTGTCCCTTCAAATGCTTATTTTTAGCTCTTTTCAGGGAGCTTATGGCTTCTGTTAAACATTTACTTCTCACTTGTATCTGACATCTTTAAAGCAAATGATAGAGGTTTTTCCCCCTGAAATTTTGAGACACACTCAGCCTACTGGCAAACAGATAATAGAATTTCATTTTCAAATTTTAATTCCAGGGATAAAACCTCCCTGTTACAATTTTTTAAAAAATTATTCAGTAGTCATACTCTTTCTTTTCATGCCTAGTACTATTTATTCATCCTGTAAAACTCAACATTAAAGAGCCAGTTCCTCCAGGGAGCATTCCAGGCTGCCCGTCTGGGTCAGGAGCCTGCCTCCTGACTCTTCCCACATCCCCATCCTACTGTCTGTTGTACCTTTAACCATGCTCTCTTACATTTTCCATGTGTCTCCCTTGTGAGACTTTGAGAACCTCAACAAGGACTGTTTTTGTTATTTTACTTGTAATTTATGAAATTTCAGAAATTTATGAACTTTTAATTAATGACCTTGAAAAGCAAATTTTGGATTATTAGCTAGTTTGGTGTCTCTGAATATCCTTCCTGAAGAATATTCAGTCCCCAACTCTGTAATTGGGTATGAGAAAATGCACCTCTCAGGTGTTGGGGTGACAGAAGAGCAACCACAAGCGTAAAGGGCCTCACGAATTACAAGGGCCCCAAAGTGATAAATATTAATGTTAGCAGTATTATCTGCTGCTCCACACACCTTGGCTGACTGAAGGGATTGATCTTTGATGATCATCAACTTATTCATTAAAAAATGTGCTACCTGTACATTCCTACTGTTTAAATCATCTGTACCTTTCCTTTAACGTGTCCAAGTGAAGGTGAGAAGGTCCCAGCATCCAAACATCCACATGCAACCAGCCTGAGCGTGTAGAATTTGGAGGTCTGGCCAGGTTTTAATCTGTCTCCATGGGGTTTCCCTGCAGTTCATCTCAGTCTCTAGAGAGCTGTTGGTTGGTTGAGACACACCAGGGTGTGGGCACGGTCCTGCCCCTGGGCGAGAGCCCTCTTCAGACCAGGGGCCAGAGCCTGCCTGAGTGTGCTCACTTGGAAATTTGCTTTCCTTGGCCTGGGCAAACATGGCCCGAAACAATTTCTTGAATGTGTGTACAAGGTAGCTCATGTGTGCCTTGTTCTGTGAACTGAATAAAAACAACCCCTCCACAGCAAAAGCAGAGTGGAAACAGTAGTTCTAGTGGTTCTGTGTACCACAGATGCTGAATTTGTAAAAAAGCTCATTCATGGGCTGGGGACATAGCTCAGTTGGTAGAGTACTCCCTGGGTTCAATCCCAGCACCACCACCACCAAAAAAAAAAAAAGAAAAAGCTAAAGCTCATTCATTCGCAAACAAATCCATAAAGACATGTACTTCACCTAAGAGGAAATACAGACATTATAAATGCAAAGACAAAAAGCAGTTTATCTTGTTCACAACCAAAGAAGGGCAAATTATAGTTGCCTGCAATGTATCATTTTGCTACAAAAAAAAATTTACCCAGACTTTTAAAAACCAGATTACCCCCAATACTGGCAAAATTAGGTGTAATTACTTCTCTGATATTCTTATGACATAAATTGATACAACTCCTTTTGGGAAATTATAAGATGGTATAAAGAAAAATCACTAAACTATTCATGCTTTGTAGCCATTTTTTTTTCATTTTTGTGTGTTATGTATACATAAGATACAATTTACTGAATTTCTGCTACTATTGGGAAATCAGCAAATATTTTAAACATTCCCAAACAGAAAATGAACATCCATATATATGTTCAATGTGCAGCTACCCAAAATAGTCATTTTTAAGTAATCCAAAAATATGTCTAGTATAATATTAAGAATAAAAAATTGTGGCACAAAGGGTTATTTTTAAACATGGTTAGAATTTTATAAATGTATGTATATATGTGGGCAAATAATGACACTTTAACAGAAGAACAAAAACCAATTGTGGTAGGGAGAGGGATCAGTTCATCTTATTTTAAAAACTTATCTTTTGTATTTTCATCATTTAATCAAAAAGGGTACCTGGGTGACAATGGGGTCTCGTCTCTGTGTGGAGGGGGATCTGAGCCTTGCTGTGGGGTTCGCTATCAGTGAACAGGACATCCAAACAGTGGCAGGACACCCAAATGGAACATCTCCAGGTTGGCCTTCCAATAGTTTGTGCTGATTAAGAGTCTAGGAAGCAAATCCCCAAAGCTGCAACATTATCAAGCTGCAGTATAAATACCATTTTGGACATGTTAAAAAAAATAAGCCCCAAGTAATCTTATTTTAGGTATTGCCAGTTCTTAAGGTAACACACATTGATGCATTACCGGCCCTGGAGAGAACAAAACGGGTTAACCTCAGCATTGTGGGGCCCTCCCAAGACTGAGTCTGACCACCTTGGAGCAGGATCCTCAGCATTCACAGCTGATAACTCTGACTTGAGGACCGGGTTCTAGTCGCTCTTTGATTTAAAGACACTAAGTAGTGATTCAATGAGGCAATTTCTTTGCCCATCTTGGAACCGACTGGAAACGGATTTAGCGGAGCGATTTGATATTTCCAGGCAAGTTCACCTCTGAAGGTGTCCGCCTCTGCCTGAGAGGAAGACTCTTTAAAATTCAGCTGCATCTCAGGAAACGGGTAACTTTCCAAGCTCAGAACTTCCCCCTGGACTCTCATTCACTAGCTTGTCAATCAGATGTTCAACCTTCCTTTAAAGTTTAAGCCTTATTAACCTACACACTGGATTTGGCTGGTGACAGGCCACTGCAGACAAAAAGGAACCCTCTCAGGTTCCAAATCCTGTCGTCCTGGTTCAGCTCCCCCCAAATTCCCTGGAAGGGATGAAAGAATCACTCACATGCCTGATCCTTCGAACACAAGCAATGAGAAGACAGCGTTAAAAAAAAAAAAAGAAGAAGAAAGAAAGAAAAAGAAAGAAGAGAGAGAAAGGGAGATCGTAAAGAAGTTTGTAGAGGCCCCGCTGATTGAGACGTCTTGGAGGAAAAACAGCCTTGCGGTGACCACACTCTGCCCGCAGCAAGCGGGAGCGCCCAGCCCCTGTCTTCCCAGCTCTCCCGCAAGCGTACTGTGCCCGCCATATGTAAGATCCGAACCGAGCATATAGTTGGCAAAGGTGCCCATTTCAGGGGAGGGTGTGCCAGGGTTGCCCGGATACTGGCAGCTTCAGAGTTGGGAGTATCTAATGGAGAAGACTGACTGGAAAGTCACTGAAATTCTCAGTGGACGCAGCTTGGATGTGGAAAACATGGTCTCCGTGACTGGGGAAGGGGAAAGGGCATTCTGGAGCTTCCCCGCCTCCACGCTGCCCCCTATTCTGCATCCTTCATTTTTTTCTCTTTGTTACCTCCCAGCAGAACTTGAACTCAGTTCTAAACAGCTTCTCTGCATTCCCAAGAGGCTTGGTGCCTTCCACCCACCGTGTCCCACCCGTGAGTGGAGCTGACTGGAAGAAAAAGAGATACAGAAGTGTCTCAGACATGGAAATACACAAATAAGAATTCTTTTGCTGGTTTTTAAAGCCAGGGCCAGCAGGGGGAGAGAATAAGTGCTCAGAGTTCCATTAAGTTGTCTTGATCTTTATTTTACCTGCCTTTTTAAAAATCTGAATCATCTCGCATTCCTCAGATTCCTAGCTCTCCATCCTGCAATGGGAAAGAACTTGGAGGAAGCTACCAGAAGTCTATTCCTGCCCTGGAGCCATCCGGGTGCAGGCACTGAAGCTCTCAGTGGGCAGGTTGTGGGTACTTTTCTGGAGAGACAGATGGGCCAGGGGTCCCCTCCTCACTCGGGGACCTCTGTGGTCACATTCTCTTCAATCTACTCCATTCCTATTTCCTTCCTTTGACAGTATATTATGATCCATTACCGTGCAATGACAAAAAATAAAACAAATCAAAAGGTGGAAGGAGGGGGAGGATCTAAGAACAAATTGGTGCTTCTACCTTGGACGGGCAGCCCATGAGTGTGAGCACCAGTCCAAGGCCTACCCTGCTGCGGATCGGCTACAGACTTACTGGCCAACTGGAGCTGCCATGGGTGGGTGGGAGAAGCCCAGGGCCCAGGCCCAGCCAGGACTCCCCAGTCTGACAGCTCTGGCAGTTAGCATGGAGATGCCTCAGTTCCTGCTGCGACAGATGCTGCTGCCCTGAAACCCCCTGGCCCCCTTGCTCAGTGGGTGCCAGGTGACAGAGATCATTGAAGATGTTTGATGTTACTGCCAGGCAAACCTATAGTTCCATCAGCACCCCGAGCGCCCTGCACATTCCCCAGTCCACATGACCAAGCCCAGCACACCTACAGGGGCAGGGTCCCAGGTGTATGGCCAAGAGGAAATCTCCACAGCCGCTAGGAAATCTGTCTGACATTACAGGGTGAATCTCTGCCAAACACCCCTCTCCCAAAAGTCAGGAGGTTGAATAAATATCAAAACTTCAAACTTATTAGTCAAGGAGTTGCCCGTATTCGCTTATTGAATAAATATACCATACTGCTTTCTTTTTAAAGGATACTTGATTGTTCAGTTACTTGATTGTTCAAGATACTTGATTGTTCAGTTAGTCTGTAGTGCCTCCTTTGATTTTAAGGGAAATAGTGAAAATAAATCACCATAAAGACAAATAGTTAATGCTCATAGCTCTTATGGATTTAGCATCTGAGGCCAAGGACACAGCCCTTTGCAGCCTCCATGTAATTCACTAGCAGGTAGAACTTCTCCCTCCATTAGGGGCCAGCCATGCTCCTCCAAGGACACCCCTGCAGGGGAGGCACTGAGTTCTGAGGCTTCTCTATCCACAGAGGGGAGGCACTGACCGGAAGAGACCAGTGGAGAAGAGTAGGTGTGACCTCTCAGGACTAGCTCTGTCTCTCACATGGAATCTCCCCATAGAGGAGACCTCTCAGCTTCCGTGGTTAGGTACATCAGTTGCTCAATGGAACTGACCCGGGTAATTCAAAACATTGCAGGATAAAGGGGCAACCTGAGTCAGCAGAAAGAGCATAAGAATCTGAGGTCAAGCCCACGATGGGAGTCATGAGCTGTTCAGGTTTAGATTCTATGAGTCTTATTTTCCTTACCTGCAAAATGGGGATGATACCACCATCCATGAATAGTTCTGTAACTCTGGAGGTGGATAAAGACATCATAATCACAAATCAAAGCACAGAACAGGAAGTTGAAGACCAGAGGGACTATGCAGCCTTTAAAAATTATAAAGAAATGTAAATGCCTATTTAGAAAAAAACTGTAACTTCATATGCACACAATGGATTACTATTTTTAATATAAAGAGCACTTATAAAATGATCTACAACAAAATTTTAAAATAAGCAACAGATGTAAAAAGGTATTCACAAAAGATAAATACTCAATGAGCATGTGAAAAAATGTTCAATCTTGCTAAGAATAAAAGGATTATAAATTATACCAAAATGAAATTCCATATTTGACCTATCAAAGTAGAAAAAACTTTTCAAATTACTAAATGTTGCCTGAGATGAAAAAAATATATATAGTCCTATACCATAGGTGGAAATGCAAGTTGAGATGACCTGTTGGAAGCTCTCAAAAGTTTTAAAGATGGTCACACTCCATAACTATGTGATTCTAGGGGATTAATCTTAAAGAAATAATTATGAATGTGTTAATGATAGAGCTAAAGTGATGTTTGCTGCATTGCTGTTTCTAACAGCAAATATTTAGAAATACAACTTGACCATTTAGCATCCATTGAAGTCAGTCATTAGACAAATATTTACTAAGTACTTAGTAAACTGCTAGCCAGGGCCACAATAGACCAAGTAAATCAAGGCATTTCAATGTAAACCTAGAAGCATTAAAATGATTAGAGTATTTAATAATGGAAAAAAGTGGTCATAGTATATTAGCTGGGAAAAAGGTAAAAACAATATACAATATAATCATATTGGGGGGAAAAGAGACCTATATTTTCCTAACCCTTTGGAAATAGTGCAATGCTTTTTCAAAGTGTTCCTGCTGGGCATTGGGATATGGTTGTTTAAATTTCCTTCCTTTGTTTTTTTCTGCATTAGCCACTTTTTCTTTACTAAGTTGAATTGTTTTACCATTTTTTTAATTCCCTAATTTATTAAAAGCACCTATACTGCATTTCTGAAGGTAAAATAAGAAAAACATCCAGTATATAATAAGTGCCCCAAACATTGACTTTGTCTCTGTTTATGGATTATTCCAGCACCTTCTGGGAGCTGGCCCATGCCTCTCGGTGCCAGGTCAGGCCTCCAGGGAGGAGGATTTTGGCAATGACCTCCTGTACACAG
This sequence comes from Glaucomys volans, assembly GCA_020662805.1. NCBI lineage: Eukaryota > Metazoa > Chordata > Mammalia > Rodentia > Sciuridae > Glaucomys > Glaucomys volans. Next base: position 182,032 of record JAJEJO010003728.1, on the reverse strand, counting down.
TGGCCTGGAGTCCTCGAAGTTCACAGCCATGCTGTGCAGCGTTGGGATGGACGGTCCTGCCTTGCTGCTCCTTTCACCCCCATGGCCACCTTTTCATTTTTATTTTTTATTTTTTGGTTGTCTTTGGTGTAGCCTTATTTCTGGACTAGTTTTACTCTCTATTCTTTCTTCATCTCTGCCAGCTTATTTTTAATCTCCTGATACTGACTTTAATGGGATTTTTGAAATTTTAAGTTTCTTGGGTTTTTTAAAAATCAAAATCAAAATCGGGTGCAGCAGCACATACCTGTAATCCCAGTGGCTCAGGAGCCTGAGGCAAGAGGATTGCAAGTTCAAAGCCAGCCTCAACAGCTTAGCAAGGCCCTATGCAACTTAGTGAGGCTCTGTCCCCTACCCCCCCCAAAAAAAAGACTCAGTGGTTGAACACCCCAAGATTCAATGCCTAGTGAAAGAAAGAAAGAGAAAGAAAGAAAGAAATTAAGAAAGAAAGAAAGAAAGAAAGAAAGAAAGAAAGAAAGGTAGGTCAATAAAATGAATGTCCTCTATAATGTTTTTGAAACTAGCACTACTTGAACCTGTCTTCCGTTTGCCTGGATACTGCACAGTCTCCATCTGCCTCTCCCACCATCCCTTTTCCTCTTTTTCCTGCAGTACGTGTGCACACGTTATGTGTGAGATTCCTTCTTCCTTCCTACCTTTATCTTTAATTGTGACCAGATACCAGTGGAATACGCCTCCTTGAGAAAGTCAAGGAAGGGAGGTACATCAACATGCAGGTTCACACTATCTACTCCCAGATTTCTTATTTCCTTTACTTAAGGGCACATCTTCCCAGAACTGTGTTTGTGTTTCGCCGGGCTGGGGACAGAACCCAGGGCCTCGAGCATGCTACATGTGTGCTCTACCGCTGAGCCACATCCCCGGTCCACCTTCTCAGGACTTTGGTATTTAAGAGTTTGGTGCAGCTCACTTCACGCCTGTAGGACGTGCTTCTCAGTTGCACACTCGTCACCTGATGGTCCTGGGAACACACAGAGCTGATTCATTCAGCTGCTCCATGGCTGGAAACTGCCTTCCTAAGAGCTCCCAGCTGGAGCTGAGGAAGTAGGTCCCCAGACCAGACTGAGTTAGCAAGGCTTTGCCACCGGAGCTCCGCAAGCCTTTGCCTTTCCTGGCCTGGCAACTCCCCATCTAGAGAACTGGTAAGAGGGAGGAACTGGTGTGTCCACAGCATTTTCTTCAGACTCACCTTCCCAGAAACTTCTAGAATGACATGTCCCCCTCAGGAAGTGGCCCACTTCCCTTGCCATGCGGCTCTTACCAAAGAACCACTGGATAAGGCTCTTAGCACCCCGAAGGTCACTTCTGGGACACTGTGCTCCATGTCCAGGTCCGAGGGAAACGTGGGGTGTGGATTCCTGCCATGTTGGGTGCACAAGTCACAGTATTGGGCGAATGCGCTTCAGAATTTGTGGTTTGAGGCTACAATGTTTACTTGTTGGGTGAACATAAAGTTTTATGTGCTTATTTTTTTCATCCTCTCTCCTGGGGAGGAAAAGAACCCTCTGCATTTTTAAGTGGAAATCCAGTCCAGGGGCTTTTGGTGAATTTCTCCAGGTAATCAGCTTCTATGGAGTGGTGCCAGGAGGCGCCCCGTGGGGGAGAGCTGAATGCAGCCCACCTCCTCCAGCCTGGGTGCTGCGGGGCCGGGCTGTGCCTGCCAATCACCCACCCATCCTTCCCTGCAGCCTTTCCGACACATTCCTCTTCTCAAGCTTCTGCTCCCCACTCTCACTTCCTTTCCAAAAGACTGTGACTTTTCTTTCAAAGAGAAAATTAAGTCCACAGCTCCCATGTGATACCTCCTCATGTGCATTCCATTCACTGCAAACTTAAATGTGGCAGAGCCTCGTTTGCATGGATTCCATATTTGCAAATTAACACAGAAACATTTATGATTCCTAAAGCCATACTCAGGCACGGCCGCAGCCATCCGTGGACATGCAGATGTGGTGAGAAATCGGAGCTGCTGATGCTCCTGCCCCCCCCCCACCCCGGTGGAATGGAGTCTGCACTGCGACTTCTGGCTTCAGCCCCCACATGGTTGACAAGCATCTACCTTGCAGTCAACTGAGTTTCACTTGCACTTGTTGATGCTTTTCACTGGTGATTGGAGATTTCATCGTGTGGGGTGTCCCCAAACACATTGCAGAAGTGCTGGTGAGTGCCCTCTCACAAAGAGGCTGCATGCGCCTCACAGAGGTGTTAGGTAAGCTCCTCGCAGGTGTGAGTCGCAGAGCTGGTGGCCGCGAACTAAGAATATATATCAAACATGGTGTCTTTAAACTGAAGCACACATGGAACAAGGTTATGCATTAACTCGTTGTAAAAACAAGCTCATGGGAAAAACTAACCCTGTGCTTCCCAAGAGCAGTGGACTTGGTATTCACACACTCAGCATTTGAGGCGCTTTGCAGACCATAACTGCTACAAATAAAGAGCATCGGTTTAGAGCTTTTACCATTCTCACCTTCCTCCCAAGTCAGGGTTCAGGACCATCCTCTCCCCTGCATCCTGAACCCCAGCCTTTCCCCAGGGACCTCCCTCCACTTATTTATCCCACATTCCCTGTTTCCACTTCTCCCTCTCGTCTCCATCCTCCTCCACGAAGGCTCAGTTCTCTCCTGTCCTTCCCAGCTTGGATCAACTCTATTCAACTTCAGCTCCACACAGTGCTTCACATGTATGAGTGCCAGACTCCTCGCTCTGACTCCACAAGACAGGTGCAGTCCCCACTTTACAGATGAGGACAACGCAGCACCAAGATATTCGGCAATTGGTCCAGGTCATAGAGCTAAACAAATTGAAGGACTCGTCCTCCTCATCCCCTCCCCAGAACAGGCTGTACCCATAAACATCTGTTGGGTCTCCTCCAAGGGATCTAGATCTTGCCCTTGCATCTGACCCTACTGGTCACGGCATCTTCTCGAACCTACTTGGCTTCCAGGACCCGTCTCTTCCTTCTCTGTTCCTATGCAAGTTGTTTCTTATCTGATAGCAATATGCCCCCAAATGTCACTACTCTGTCACGCTTTCACAAGAGCTCCACTCCAAGCCCTTCATTCTTTGCATCCTGTACCCTTGTGCCTGATGGTGGCCTCCATACCCCGGAGAAGGAAAGGCTGATAGCCCCAGTCCCACCAGCTGATGAGGATTTGCATCGAGCTGGGAAAGCAAGGCCCTTGGTCACTGGCAAGCTGGCACTCAAAGCCAGGTGGGCCTGGCTTTCTGGCTTTGCCAATAACTGCACACCAGCACTGCCCAGTGCCCCATCCGACAAAGCATGCTGTTCCAGCTCATATCTGCTCCAGCCCTAACTCCACCAGCTACAGGTAACAGGGCACAAAGAGTGAAGAGAGCAGGCATCTGAGTCCTGGAGGCCACTTGACTGTGAGGGCAAGGGCGAGGGGGGTGGGGGGCATTCCACGGGGAGGCACAGGGAAATTCGAACTCTCCACTGATGGACGTTCCCTCCTCCTGCAGGAGGCCCTCAGAGATGGCACTCACCTCCGACCACTGCAGCGTGGGGGATCTGTACTCTCTTTGCATGTGGGTCCCCTTTCTCTTGTCCTGCTGTGGCTGGGCACACGTGGCTGCTGCAGAGGATGGTGAGCCCCCCGGGTGGGTCGGGACAGGCACTCGGCAGTGTTGGTGTGTAGTTCCTGGTGCAAGCCAGAAAGTCAGCTATTCATTTGCCCTCTTACCAACACGTGCCTGGGGCCAGGTACCTTCCTCAGAATCTCTCCTCGTCGCTGCCAGGGGCCTGCACAGCTCTCCGCGGACCCAGGCAGGGGCAGCACCACCAGCAGAGCTGGACAATACCTCTGCGTCTTTGATCGCCAGGCCCACCCCCCATGGATCTCACCCCAGCCTAGCATGAGGAAGCCAATGTCCCTTCTCACAGGAGACACGGGTCTCCCTGTTAGCCGGCACAGGTCCCAAGGATGAATCTCAGGACTCCTCACCAGGAGTTTCCCAAGAGAAAATTTCCCAAGAGATAAAAAGGCAGAGGATAATTGAAGAAATGAGAAATATTCCTGCAGCCTGGTTTTGTGCAGCCTTTGTGACTAAATAGAGTACATTTATCCAAAACCTTCAGCGCCTGGGCAGTAGCCACCCTGCAGGACGGGTGGGGAGAAACCCAGCGGCCCAGCTCAGCCCACGGTGGGAGACTAGGCACAAACACGGAGGGCAGTGGGCTCTGCGGAAACGCTTTCCCCAGACGCGCTTTCCCGGCAGGGTGACCCTCCACAGCGGCGGCGGTGACAGAGAGGAGTCTTCCCATAGCCCAGGACACAAAGCTGGTGTTGTTGAAATGAGAGCCGTGTAATCAGCTAAAGAATTCCTGAGCAGAACCAAGGGCAGCAGATACCCAAACCTTGAACTTCTTTACCTCCCTGCATTTTTCTAGTGCTTCCTGGAGAAAGGAGCACCCAGGGGCCTGGACTCTCTTTTAACTTAATTAGGGGCATGCAGGAATGGCGCTGACCCTGAGCATTGTCTCTGGAGGCTCAGCACTCAGAGAATTCCTGATCCGAGTCAGCAAGAGCCTCGACAGAGCATTTGTGCTGCAGGGATGGCGGGACGGTTCCAGCATCCTGGCTCCATAACGATGAGGAGATGGCACACTCCGTCCCTCCGAGGGGGTCTCTAGCCCCTCTCCACAGGTCTTCCACAGGGTGTTGACATCTCTCTCCAGCTTCTGCATCCTCACGGCCCGTGGAAGCAAAGGAAGAGCCAGGCACAGACTTTCACGTCCCAGCACCTGCCACGTGCCAGGCCCCACGGAGGCACTCAGACTGAGAGAGAGGCCACAAGCATATGCTCTGGGACCAGACTGCCTATGTGGGTGTGAGTCCTGGTTCTGCCACTAGCTGTGTGACCTGGGACAAGTCACTTAGACTCTCTGTGTCTCCGTTTCTTCATTTGTAAAATGGAAATAGTAATAGTAACTAACTCAGAGCGTTGTGGTAGTAAATACAGTGGCCAGCATTGGACCGTGCCCAGGGAAGGGCAGCTGTCATCATGCTGAATAGTCTCCTGCCCCTTTTGATGAGGGGAAACCAACCAAAAGGGTCCACAATCCCCCACGAAGCAAGCAGTGGTGCCTGTGTGTGAGGTTGTCACTCTGCTGACAACTCGTTCTGTAGAACGAGTGGGTCACCCTGAGACCTACTTCCAAGCCGAGCTCAATCTGTCACATGAGCTCTGCATGAGGCACAATTGGCCTGTGGGGCGGGAGGGACTCCAGGGCCTCCCCCAGTGCCTGTCTGCAGGGCCTCTCAGCCTGTGGCAGAGGCCCACGGGTAACTAAGACACCAGAAGACACAGCGACCTGGAAAGCAGTAAAGGAATGGAAGCAGAGCCAGTAAGAGGCTGAGAAACTCACCCCACGGTCGGTCCCTAGCACTTCCGTAGAAGAGGCAGGAAGCCCGGAAGCATGAAAGCATCTTTCCACTTCCTGTACAGGAGCCGGGGAAGAGCCCGGGCTCCAGCAGGCTGCCCAGTAGCTACTGGTTGGTTTGGTATTCACCGAATTCCATTGGCACCTTACTTGGGTCATGTGATCCTCCACCACCAGCCTCCCCCACATTCCCTCTGCTGTGGACACTGCCCCTGGGGACTCCTGGGTCTGAACAGGCCAGTTATGGCTCTGCCTTCTGCCTGTTGTTTCCAGTGCACTCCTGATATCCACGGCTGGCTTCTCACAGGACAGGTTCTCTGGGGGTCTGCAGCCCTGCAGTGAGGAGTCACCTTAGGTGGTCTTGCTAAAGCTGCAGATCAATTGCATGCACTCCACAATTGACTCTGAATGTGAGGACTTGCAGGATCCTTACCCAGCACCAGCTGCATGCCACAAAGTTAAATAGGAGGAAACTTAGGCTGAGGTGAGAAAGATACCTCTCTAAAGGGGCACCTGGGTGGGTACACAGTCGAGCTGGAACTTGAACTCTGGGATCCCAGCACCATCTCTCACCCTGACTGCCCAGGATGTCACTCTCACTACTGGATACCTCTGGAACACGTGGTTTGTCTACCCTGCTGATCTTCACCTGATCCTGCCCTGCTTTTCATGGAGATCCTCAGAGGACCCCAGCTCTGAAGTGAGTCTCAGGTCTGTTTCTGGTGTCGCCTCAGGCTGAAGAAGCATAAGCAGGCCAGGGCAGGGGCAAAGGTGGCTGGAACCATGATCAGGCCTCCAGGCAGATGGGCTCTGCCTCTGCCTCCTGCAGCTGGGGTGCTGGAGGGGGCTGGTGGAGACGCTGGATTCCAACAGAGACCCCCAGACCAAGGTTTCTCCAACCACGCAAGAGCAGGCTGTCCAGGCTGCCCTCTCCAAGCACTCTCCCAGCTGTGGACATCTGGACCCCACCTCCCTCAGTGTCCCCCCAGTAGCAGTCACAACAGCACATTCCCCTCTGCAAGGTGGAGGAGCCAGAGAATATGCAAACACGCCTAATTAAAGCTGGAAGTCAAAACAGGCTCCTTGGTGTGGCCCCCCACTGCCTACCACACTGCAGAAGGGGAGCTTGCATCCCGTGCCAGACTGAAGCGTGGCAGTGAGGTAAAGAGCGATTTCTCTGGTTCCAAACCTGCTGTGGGGGTGCCACATACCGCTGTCAGCTCGCCTTACTGTCTCGCTCCCCATCTCCAGGCACTTGATTACCCTCTGCCCCCAGAAGCATTCATAGTCTTGAACTTTCTAATCACGGCCTGCCTTTGTCTGGGCACTTGGGATCATATGGCATCAATTGAGAGCGTAACCCGACTCAGGTTTGGTATTTAACATACCTGCTGCGGAGGAAGTGTCTTTGAAGGGGAGGCCATGTGCGGTGGCCCTCGACCCTCCCTCCTGCCCGGTCCAGCCCTGCACCTCTTAATCAGCCTCTCCTACTCACCACGGAGGTCTCGCAACGGAGGGGCAATTACGAGGGCCAGGAGATGAAAGAGGCAGGCCCAATGGTCCGAAAGGTTCCTTTGCTTTTAAATTATCCATGATTTACCTGCATAAAAGGAGAGGAAGTGCCCAAAGATTATTCTAATTGAGCCAGACTTTTCAAATCATGGAAATACCAGCATTTCCAAGGGGAAATCCAATCCGTTCAAATTGCCCCCGTGAGTAACTCATACAAACAGAAGGAAAGAGGGGGCTTTCATTTGCCAATGTGGGTCTGATCAGTGTAAATTGGATAAATGGCGGGGCCAGGAGGGCATGAAGCTCTCAGCGTCCTTGCCCGTGTTTTCTTAGCCAGATTTGTAAAAGGGATCATTCTGGAACAGAGGACTCTGGAGGAAATGCCTCCATTGCGGCACCAAGCCTCCTGCCCAGGTTATTGAAAACAGGCAGGAGTGTGTTCTCTCCTGGCTGCCGTCTGTCCTGCCAGCTTCCAACTGCCCTGCCCTGAAGGTCTGCAGAGAACAAGCGTCTTTAAGGGGTGGACGTGAATTGACTTGGCTGCGCTTCGCTTAAAGAGTTCAAGACAAGAAGAAGACGAAATCTTGAGGTGATCGTTGGCCTCCCTCCCAGGACAGGGTGCACAGGCTGGATGAATGGCCACTTCTGTGAGTGGGACAAGTCCAGAGAAGAGGAATTTGAGGCAGAGAGATTAAGTACCTTCCAGAGGGTCAGAGTTCAAGTCCCTGGAAAAGCTGGGGCGAGACCTTCCTGCTTTTGGGTTCCCTGCTTGCCTCAGGTTGAGACAATGGGCCTTTTCTTTGCAGTTAAAGCCATGTATGCAGAGGAACATTTGTATGAAGACCCCATGTTTGTTCACAGGGGCTGTCTCGTACTTGAAAGTTTGGCTCAAGAATTTATATGGTCCTAGAAGTAAGTACTAGTGAGAAACACATACATTCCACGTTGGTAGTTCTCAATATAAAAAGAAACACATTTAAAAGTCGATACAGTGTGCATATTTATGTATAAAGTCACATATACTATATATCTGCACAGCCCAGGATCCTATTTATTTAGTTCATAATATCATATTTATTCAGATCTTAAATAAATTCCAGACAATAGCATGTGTTGCCCAAGGCCACATTTTAGGGTACAGAGTTTTGATTGTTAACAAAAGAATAAAATGTGCTCTTGTGAGCAATGAGAATGTTCTTTCCATCACTTTCAAAATAAAAATGATAGACTGTTTTGCTAGACCTGTGCCCAGATCACTGTTTACAAACAAAACAAACAGCATGGCGCTTTGCAAGCCCCAGAGTGCTTTCACCCACCTTGTTCAATGATGAACGCTCACTAGGTGCTGAAGAAAGACGGGCTGCTATCTCGCCTACGGTTGGGCAGAGCAAGAAACGAGGTCAGAGCTGAGCCTCCAAGCATCCGCCCTGCTCTTCAGTCAACACTCTGTGCCCAAAGTACTCAAGGTGTCCAGAATCCCACAATCCTGCTGCCCAGAACGAATAATATGGCACTTCCAAACCTACCCCACTATTCCACCTGCCAGCTCCCGCTTATGAATGCGTGGCTGTCTATCAATCAAGCAAGATGACCTACCCAGGCAAAGCCAAGCTCACACTCATTAGAGCAAGTAGGAGAAGCTGAGGCCAGAGACTTTTGGAAATCATTCCAAAAATTTAAGAGCATTAAGAAGTGACTCTGCAGTGTTCACAATAAGGGGGTGTGCATTAGGGAAGAATAGAATTACTTCAGATTAGGTAGAGAGGAGTGACAGGAGGGGAGGGGGTATGGGGGTAAGAGGAGTAGAATGAATCAGACATTATTTCCCCATGTACATATGTAACTATATGACTGGTGATATTCCATACCATGAACAACCATGAGAAATTATACTCCATTCTATATGATGTATCGAAGTGCATTCTATTGTCATATATAACTAATTAAAACAAATTTTTTTTTAAAAAGGAAGTGATTCTACAAAGATGTGTAAGACAATTAATTCAGTGTCCTGAAAGTCTGCAGATCCAAAGTTCATTGAAAGCAGCAGCAGCATGCTCATGGCGGCCACCAATCTGCTGTCGGGATGATATAAATAATTCCACCTCCATGAACTAAATGGCCGCTCAAGGCTTAGCCTATTTGTGTCAGGAACACAAAGCAGCAACAAATCAAAATCCAAGGCATATTCTTTCCTTGCAGTTGGTTTTTACTGCACCCTGCTCTTATGCAAGTGGAAACCTCACACTCAAGGCAATGTTGTTTTTGGTTTTGTTTTTGTTTTGGGGGGTATTGGGGATTGAACGCAGGGCCTTGTGCTTGCAAAGCAAGCCCTTTACCAACTGAGCAAGATCCCCAGCCAAGGCAATGTCTTGACTAGACACTTGAGACGTGAAGGTGAGTTAGAAAGAGGCTCAGCACATCACTGAGACAGCAGCCTCTACTCCGGGCTTTGCCTCCACTGGGCAGTGCAGCCTCGGCTGGTCACTTGCTTGGGCCCAAGCTTTTGTTCCCTCCAGTGCATGTCACCTTTCCTCGGACTCCTGTGTCTCCACAAAGATCTAAAAACAGAGCCTGATGCAGCTCCATGGAGGGCACTAGTGGGTAAATCCCCACCTGCTGGTAGAAGAGCTTCCAACTGAGGACAGGGGAAGGGTCCACGTCCACACCTCTGGGAGCTTGGGCAGGCCAGGACCTCTGTGACTCAACTTTGTCTCCATGTGTGAGAGCTCCTAAATCTGGCTCCAGGCCTGCTCTGATGACAGTGGCCTGCAGTATTCACAGATTCCTTAACTGCAAATCAGCCTACTCCCCAAAGTGTATGGGCAAGCCCCAAGTGAGCAGCCGTGACACTTTCACAGAGAGCTGCAGACGTGGAGGAACAGCGGAGCCCTCAGGTCACATCCGTCCAGCTGAGGACAAGAGGGCACCACTCTGCCTCCTGCTTTGGCCTCCACTGTAAGCAAGGGTCCCTTCTGAAGTCTAGCTAGTGCCATGTTTTTTCACGTTTTTGTGCTGATGGTGATTTTGATGTTGACAGTGGCCCCAAGTATAGGACTGAAGTGCCATCCAGTGTTCCTAAGAACTGGAGGCTGTGACCTGCCTTCTGGGAAAAGTATGTGAGTCAGACAGGCTGCCTTCAGGCATGAGGTCAGCACTGTGGGCCAAGAGCAAGGCACATGAGTCAGCAATACATATGAAGCATCTTCTAACAAGAACACAGACGAATCCAGATTCTACATTGGCAGGTTGATAAAAATGCTGTGGCCAGAGGCTCGTGGGAGGCCACCTCTGCCCCCCCAGGAGCCGTGATTCAGGGCTGGCTAATTCAGTTTTCAGTGGCTTCGGAGGAATGGAGCTTCTGTGAGTCACCCCACAGTCACACCACACTTATCCAACCTCTCACTCCTAAAGGGGGGGGGAGGTGCCAGTCCCGCAGGCAGGCTGGGGCTCTGCTGGTCTGGCTTCTGTGCCCTTGACAGTGCACATGCTGCTGCCCATCATGGTGTGCCCAGCCCGGCCCTCAAAATCCCCTGTCACTAACCTATGGTCCTCCACTGCAGGGGCCTTCCCAAACTTCTCAGGCTATGCCATCAGCTCCCATAGACCTCTTCCCAAACCCTCCAGTCAGATCTCCTCTCTACTCACTGAGCTCGAGTCACCCAACATGGCACTGCCACTGCCCTGGGGCACACATTCCTCTGAAGGCAGGAGAACATCATGGCAGCGTGCAGGATGGCTGCTTGACAGTGAGCCCCTCCCCTGCTCACTTCATCCCCAGGTGGGCCTGTGAGGGAACAGTCAGCACCTCCTGCCTCAGACAAGGGACAGCACGGAGAGCAGAAAAGCAGCAGAACAAAACAGAAAGACCCTCTTCTGCACTGAAGATGCTGAAAGATCTCAGAGGCCACCAGGTACGGAGCTCATGGGGAGGACAAAGTATTCTCCAGAGTAGGGCAAGCTTGTCCTGCAGTGCTGTCTGGATGAATATGGGAGCCTGAGTGCCCGGGGCCTCCAGCAGAGGAGCTCCCAGAACAAGCTCCTCTGTCAAGGGCTCCACGTTGGTCAAGGAAGGTGTTTGCTGAACTTCCTCACAACCACCGTGAGGCCAGGCCATGCTGCCCACCATCAGAGGAAATGGGGCCTCCAGATTTCAGTGTCCTGCCCGGGGGTCCAGGCTGCTTCCTGCTGAGCTCTGAGGGCATGAGTCTACCTCTCTGAGTCCCTTTGGGGCTAAAAACACTTCTCACCGGGCATGGTGGCGCACGCCTGTAATCCCAGCAACTCAGGGAGGCTGAGGCAGGAGGATCGCAAGTTCAAAGCTAGCCTCAGCAACTTAGCGAGGCCCTAAGCAAATCAGTGAGACTCTGTCTCTAAATAAAACACAAAATGGGGCTGGGGATGTGGCTCAGTGGTGGAGTGCCCCTGGGTTCAATCCCCAGTACCAAAAAAAAAATAAAAAAAAGAGAAAAGAAAATAGTTCTCATCCAAGTCTGGCCTTGCTCTGCTCAAAACAAGGGCCTTCCTCGTGGCCAAAACAGTCTGTTCTAGACAGCCTAGTTCATCCTATGGGCAGGACCCATGCTAATAGCCAAAATAAGAACTCTTTATCACCTGGGAGCCAGGAAAAAGTGCTAGGAGTGAAATGTCAACCAGATCTCCATTCAGAGACAGTGCATCCTTCAGAGTGGACCCCTCTCCACATCCAGGTTGTGCACAGGTCTCTAGTGCTCATGCTGCACACAGAGCCACATCACAATGTCCACACCCCTGATGTGTGCAGGAACATATGTGCAGCTTCTCCACACGTGATCTCCGACACAGAACTCCACTGTGCAAACATTCCCAGTGCACACGTGTGCATACTGACACATGCATGCATTCGTCTGGCACATGTGAGGACACACAAGGACATGCACACACAGGGGTGTGCCCATTCCCCCTAAGCCTTCCTTGTTTAAGCTGTATCTCCTGATAACATTCTCTGCTCCAAAAACAAACTGCAAGGATGATGAGTGGACCTGCAGCCCCCGTTTCCCCAACACCCCACACCAAGCCCCACAAGGAATGAAGTGGAGTCTTCCCTGACTCTGCACCCAGCATTCCCCTGTGGGAAACCTCACAACTTCTCCTGCCCCTCCAGTCAAGCAGCTCCCACGAGACACATCCCTCAGGTGGGACCATGGCCTTTTCCTGGGTGCATGACCTGACTGTGCCACCAGGTCCACTCTGGGCCAGCAGGTACCGTGGACATCACAGAACTCAGCGGCTCCTTAGGGTGGGCCCAGGGTTGCACCCTGTGTAGCAGCCTCCAGAGAAGGGGGCCACACTGCCAGTGAGAGGAAAGATTTGGAATGACAGAAACCACCCCAGACTGAAAGGCAGAGTCCCCATCCCCTCTCCTATTTTGCCCCACTACTCTGGAGAAATTCATCCAGTCCTTTAAAATCTTTAGTCTTGTTTTCTTATCCCTAAGACAATGAAAATGAAAACTACCTTGCGGAGGTGAGTACAGTACACAGCTCCTCTCCCTGGGCCTGGTCTGCAGGAGGTATCTGGGGAATAGCATCAGGTTCCTGAGAACCAGATCCCCCTACTCAGTCAGCACAGTTGGATTTTAAATCTTGGTCTATAAAGTCAGAAGGTGTGAGGGAAATGAGGGAACAAGAGTGACCTGTCCAAGGCCTCACAACTGGGAATTGGAGTATGGACTCAGGCTGAACTCTAATTCCATTGTTAAACTGGAAGGGATTTTGGAAGTCATTGAATCACAGGGTTCACATGATGTTCTGGGAATCCCAGCTTTCCTTTGGGGGCCCCAGGGAGAAAGGCCTCCTGGGAGGACATGCCAGCTCCCCATCCCTGCATCAACCATTTCCACTCTTCGGTTCAATGATGAAATATTGCTGAAGTAGTCTACACCTCTCATTTTATCAGTGAATAAGCCCAAACCCAGCAAGGGGAAGTGAGGGATCATCTCAAACTCAGGTTTGAGACTGCTAGACCGTGGTTCTCCCCCATCTCCCTAGGAGCTTTCTAAATAGAACAAGGTCAGGAACACATTCCTCATGCCTAGCATGGGCCAAGCAGAAAGCTTGGATAGGATTTGTGAGCAGAGTCAAAAGAGCTGGGTCTCAATGTGGCACACCCAGGTTCCTGGGTCAGTGTGGTGCACCCAGTTTGTTTCTGATGTTAACTTTTGAAATGAATTAAACATCACCCCCTACACAGAACCTTTTCCCAACACCAAGCCAGGTAGAATTGAGGACTTCCTGCATTGAGCTTCACCTCCAGACCCCAGAACTTACCCTGGCTACCATGGTTCAGCAACTGGCTGACAGGCCCACCTTCTCCATCACAATCTTATGAGTCTTTGTTCCTTGAGAAGTGGAGAAACGCAGGTCTAACACAGAGTGGGTGCTCAGTAAATGTTTGAATGAGCAAATCAATCAACTGAACAATGAATGAATCAGCTCTGCTCACACATGATCCCTGAAGCCCATCGTCCATCCATAGTAACTTCTCATCGCTCAGCAGCTACACACAGAGAAGTCATTACTGGTCCACTGACACTCAGTGCCAACAGATCCCCAGAGAAGCCAGTGCCAAGCCTGGCACTAGTGCTCCAAGCAGTCTGACACTCTGCCCTCGGGTATCCCATGGAAGCCCAATGCCACCCACACTGAGTGAAGAGGGTGAAAATGCTTTGCCCCCATTAATAATGGGCCCATTTCTCATCTGGCTTCAGAGTCTGTGAAGCTGATCCAGGCTCAGAAACTTCAAAGGGAGCTCGGCGCTGGAATTGGCCCCAGAGGGCACAGAGCAAGACAAAACACAGGCCACAGTTTTTATACTGTGGATGGTATATAGGAAGTCATTGTTACCAAGAACTTGCCTTGACAAGCCTACCGGATTGAAGGAGCCGAATATCTCCCATCTCTGCATAGCTTAACAGTTAGTGCACAAGCTATTTTGGCTCCAAGGCCCCCAGACCGAGATGGGGATTGCAAGATG